>VWYI01040467.1:5688-65579 GCA_013399455.1 Anthoscopus minutus
GCAGCAGGAGTGAGCAGAACAAGACGCATTCACAAGGGACTAAATTCCATGCCATGGGCATGAATCCATGGTCTTCCTGCTGCCTTCAAAGAGGATGGTTTGGTTCTTCACCAGGAGGACCTGGGTGAGGTGGTCTCATGAGAGCAAAGTTCAAGGAGCAGAGAGGGGAATTTGCTTGTTGGGCTTTAAAATAGAGCAACCCTGTAATCCCAGGCTTCATTGATGTTTTGTGATTGAAAGAATGCAACGCTCCAGTGTTAACGGGAACGTGCCACCATATGGTGAGCACTTTTCAGGGATGAATAATCATCCCTTGGGAACAGGAAATTCTTACAAGGGAATGTCATTGGTCATGTGGGAATGGGATGAGGTTGCCAGGTCACACTGAAATTTGGAGTGCACAGGTAATATTGTCCTCTGGGATTTCAGGCTGCACCTGTTGAAATGGCTCTTCTATTAAGAAGTATTTTTAAGAATATTGACATCACTGTTAATTTGCATTCTTTAAGTGAAGTTCCCCCCTAAAAAACTCGGAGATATGAAACAGAAAGGAATCTTTTCCTAAAGCTGCCAGTCAACAAACAGCCAGTTTTCATAGTGATTCAGAGCTGATCTTGAATGCAAATACAAGGAGGATATTCTAGATTGTGTATGTAAGTGATCGTCTAAAAATATTCATTTGTAAATGACCTTTTATTGTGGCTACTAGAAATTATTTCAGGCACTTCTCAAAGACTGAATCCCTTATTTTGTGTGCCCACAAAAAAAGTGATGGACGTTTATGTGTATAATTTAAACAGTATGTCTCGCCTGTGGGCAATACTGCATTTTAAGTTTTACCAATTATGTGTCACACCAACTCACTCATTGCTGATGTTTTTTAACAACAAAATGTCCCTCAGACTGAAACAGCAGGTGTAATAGCAAGAAAGAAGCTGCTGTGTATTTCCCAGAAGAAAATACCTTTTCAAGTAAGCTTGTATGAAGGATGGTAAGAAACTAGCTGTGGGGAAAATGCTCATGGGTTTGCAAGAGACAAATGAATTCTGAGGGACAGGTATATGTGATGCTGTATACTCCAAGATGAGCTTTTCATCATGTCTACAGCAATTTCACTGACTTGCTGAGGTTCTGGTGAAGCACAGTAATAGACATTCATTGCTGGAGTAAAGGCTGCTTGTCATAATGTGCTAAATGGTTCAACTTCTCTTTTACCAGACAGGGGGACTCCTCTCGTTTATGTAATGGCTTTTTAAAGTGAGTGCAAGGCATGTCTGTGTTCCATTTACTCTCATTTGATTCTGCCAGAGTAAGTAAAGGCCTTAGTGAAAATGAAAATCAAAGCCTCATAAGCCTTGGGTATCTCTTTTATTAAAGTAATTTCAAGTCATTGTGGTTTCAAATACATTTTGCTGTATACAGAAGATCTTGTGCTAAATAACTGGGATATTTAACATGGCAGGGATTTTTTGAGGAATCAAGAACTTATAGACATAAGAATAATAGAGAGGTGTATATATGGCTATTAAACTGTCATGAAAAAGATTATTGAATATCCCCAGGAATTGCTGTAGAAACCAATTCTCCACTCCAAAATTCTCCAGAAATGTAGGTTAGGCACTAGAAGCTAATCTCAGAAGCTTTTCCTGCCAAGTGAAATGAGCAGGCTGCGATGTTGAGAGGCTGGGTGGGAGAGGAGTTACCAACTGCTCAGGGCAAGAAGGAAGTTAACTTGGGTACTAACCAAGAGCTGAAGTGGGATAAAAGCTCAGGATAGATAGCAAGGCAATTTAGACATGTGGGAATGAATTGTTTGAACATTAGAGTAGAGGAAATAATTCATTAGAACTTGGAAGAAGATAGTGGTTGGAGGTTGATTAAATAGCCTGGACAAATCAGGTGACTTTCTATGCCTGAAGGAGGAACAGAAAAACAACATCCAGTAGAATTTTTTCAATATTGAATAAGGATTTTGCTATGCTAGAGTCCATAATGGGATGTCAAATTGTCCTGGGAGAACAGAGGAACTAAGAAAGGTGGTTTTGGAACCTAATTCTTATGTAGGCTGGAGAATCTGATAAAAAGCATTTGAAGTTCTCTTGCCCTGCTATAGTGATGGCAATGAAAATTGATCCCATGCATTCCAGCAGCCCTCATGTGTGAGTTGCATTTCAATTAGCTTAGTTTTTTTACATTGTCCTCTTCTTAGTCCGTTGTATTATGGAGCAGAGGTTCTTGAAGAGGTCTGTGCTGGAGAGTTAGATCTAGAATGCATGTAGAATGCATTGACCTTTCAAAAAAAATATTTTTTTTTAATATTCTATCTATTTGTGTGGTCCTGAAGAAATGAAGCTGCAGTTTCTCAGCAGATGATCTCTCTCTGGCAATCTGCAGTGCATATGGCAGCTCAGCTCTCAGCTGTGAGGAGCTGGTGTGCTCCCTCTTGCTTTTTTCAGGAGTGAGAGGCCCTCTCAGCATTCCTGCAGGGCTGGGATAGCTGGTGGGTACTGCACTCTCAGTGGAGCCCAAGCTCCTGCTGCAAGGCGGGGAGGAAAGGGGCACTTGTCCAGCTGAGAGGGACTTCACCTAAATGCATTTATATTTAACACTGTCTAGAGGCTGCTGCCTTGAGGAGCTGTCAGGTGCTTCATGTTCTGAGTGTAGGGGAGCAGGCCAGCTGTTTGCCATTGCTGAACCATTCACAAGTGGTAAAGACAAAGAGGTGGCTCCACGAGCTGGTCTGGGCAAACAGGGTAGTTCCAAAAGAGAATCACACAGAGTGCACAAGCAGCAGCTGCCTCACCCACTGCTGCTGTTCTGTGGTGATCAGAGGGATGGAGACTGGAGGTGGTGAGTGAGAGGAAGAGAGAAAGGGGTTACATTTCCTTCCTGCTTCCTACAGTGGCTCCCAGGAGCGAATGTAATGGAGCTGGCAGAGTACAAGCATTGCTAATGACTGGGAAACACCATTCCTTCCCTGGTTATCTCGCTTGCTGCTTCCTACACTTAAAGACAGCTCTGCTCCACCTCAGGGAGCAAATTCAGTTCTTGGCTTGGGGATTATCTTACATTGACATAAATTAAACCAGGTTATTGTAGTGCTCTTTGATGTGAGGATCTCCAGAAAACTGACAAATAATGATTAATGTGCATGACAGCCTTGCAAAATCGAGTAACTAATCTCATTTTACAGGTGGAAAAAATGAGGCCCAAGAGCATTGCTATTCTGATTTTTTTCAGTGGCACCCTATGGGATGGGTGGGCACCTGGAACTGCTGAAAATCCAACACTAAACAAAGAGTCCTAGGCCACACAGCAAGCTGGTGGCAGTGGGGAGAAGAAATCCAATCCTGGCTCTCAGTCTTTCAAGAAAACCACCAGATGACACTTAAAAAGCACTTCTGGGGATGAAAAGTACTATATAATTATTGCTTCCAGTGTAAATATTTTCCTCTTAAAGTCAAGCTTTTCTTTTTTATTACCACTGACTTTATTAAGCCCATGTGATTGTCTTTGTTTAAGCTGTTACAGTGTGGATCATTGAAACCATTTAAAACATCCAGGGTCTGCATGCAGAATTTATGTAGCTAAAATACATTACCCGCTGTATTGAATCATCCTCTTAGAAAAAACGTTGTGTCCACAATTCTCATGAACTTAAACCCCCCCAAAACAAACCCTAAAAAGAGCTGACCATGCATGACCATTCCTCAGAAATAAGAACTCTAGTTACTGACATTAGTGAGGATGACTTGTGGAATGTGCCATGTCCGGATTTAATCCCTGCAATCTTGTACAGCTTTTTGTGGAACAAATATAAACACAGCCTGAAGCTTCCTTCTGCAAGGCAGCATCTGTAACTGGTTCCAGTTCATGGCAGTGTAGTGTTTGGTGCCACACTGGTACCTGTGGACTTCAGTATGAAATTAATGGTGGGATCAGGAAAGAAGGACAAAGTGATTGCCAGTGCATGAGAGTCACTACATCAGGGGAAATCCCTGGATAATCTGAACGTGGAGCAAAACCAAGAAAAGAGGAATAAATTTTCATGGTAAAATAGTGCCTTTGGTATGTTATTTATAGCTATTAAGAGACTGCAAGGTGATCCTGCAAATGCTGGGAAACAGAAAGAGGTTGAAGTGCAATCCTTGTCATCATTTTGCATTCATTCACACATGTATGCACTCTTTGTTGCTAGAAAACCAATGACTATAAAAGTAAAGTTTAGACAATGATGAAACATTTGGTGAAGATCACTCTACCAGAAGAGCAGGGTGTTGCCTGAAGTGCTGCATGATATTGAGTCCATCCCACTCTTGTTCTCCTCCATCCCCCAAACAATCCCTTGTAATTATTATTGGAGTAAATTAATCCACTGGTTTGATTTATACCAGATCTTGTCTTGGTTTCAGGCAAATGATTCCTGAAAAGAAAAAAGATACAGTGACAAAAGAAGAGAACAGATGTCACAGAGCTGCAAACAGAAGCAAATAATTTTTTTGGTTCTTAAAAAAAGGGACAATGTCAAGAGGAGAAGATTCTGTACAGAAACAATATAGCCAAGGATAACAAAAGGTTTGGGGGCAGTGAGTTGCAGTCACACCTGATGGTGCCTTGCTGCCAAGTAAGGATTGTACTTAGCACAATATTACTTTCTGTGGTCTTAGGAAGTTTTGGGCATGTTATGATTTAGGAGTCGCTCACTGTGTACGACATATGTGTATGGATATGATTTGTTTTCCTAAAATATTCTTTATTAGTTTACTGAGCCATATAATTTGAGAACACTGGACATGTTTGACTTCAAGTATTAATCCTTCTTCAAGCAGGATTTCTCTGTTTTTATAGTTCCTTGTAGGAAATGGAAAATTTTAACAGACAACATTATAGACAGTTCACTTTAATATCAGTTTTTACCCACTTGAAATCAATTTTTCTGCTAGTTATCACCCCAACTCAATTGCATTTTTATAAAATGTGTGTTAGCTTGCAGCATCCCTTTAATTCTGTCCTTAAAAATAGTAGAATTGTCACATTCTTTGTAGCAGGAAGGGCTTCTGTTTCCATTGCTGAGAACTCTGCTTCTATCTCAGTCCATTTCACCATTTTTCAAGACCTATACACTCAGGTTCAGGTTGTGAGAAAGCTCAAATAAAAGACATCCAGTGGGGCATGAACTTCAGGGCTGCTTTTGCATTCAATGCAAGGTCCTGGAGAGCCCTGGAGTTTCTTCCTCTCCTCCTTGCAGCATTGTGGTTCATAGGAATGCTCAGAAATGCAAGTTCCACTGCAGCCACATCAGGTCTTATACCCCCTGGAGGACTCCAGCTATTTTGGTGTGATCACATGTTTCTAGATGATGTTTACCAATACCCTGACTCCCAGGAAGAGCCAGGAAATTGGCTGTACACAGACCTGCAGCAGCAGTGCCCACTCCTTTTGGGTGCAGTTGACCTCCATTGGAAGCAGACACTGTTCATGTGACACTGCTTTACCGTGAAAATGTTGTTTACACCTGAGCTGGCTCTCTGTGGGCATAATTGTTTTTTCAGACTTTCAATAGAAGAGAACATAGCAGAGTTCACTGCATAACCAGAAAAGAGAAACAGATATTTTGGGGTAAAACTAATGGTTTGAACAGATCTAGATGTTTTGTGGTTTTAAGTCTGGGCACCTGCATTGCCACTGTTTTTCTTGCTGTCATGGACCAGGCACTGCATCATCTACATGAGCTGTGCTTTAAAATGCATTTCCTGTATTTTTCTCCTTATTCTGAATTTCTAGGACATTGGAGGTTTCAAAAGGTATGAAAATTACTAATGAACAAGCAGAGAGAGAAATTGCCCTACTCTAATTTCACCTCTGGTATGTCAGTACACCTAAACTTTTCACTCTGATAGTCAAAGTAAGAAGGTGCATCAATGTAGGTATTGTCATATGATCATATTATTTTTGTGCATGGCATTCATTCTGGGTTAACCGCTTTGGTAGTGTTAACTTTGGTAGTGACTTGAAGTAAAAGATTTTTTTTTTCTGCCAAAAGTAAGTGAAGAAGAGGTTTTAGATAGACTGGATAGTCAGTGGGATCTACCTAAGCATAATTTTAAGAATAAGAATCTGAGTCATGAGGCTACGATTGTATGTGAGTCACATCCCCATGTTTATATCCACAAGTGTCAGGTGCATTCCAGATCCTAATGACATCCTTTGAAGATACTCAGACTCTGTACAAAGAGTATTAGAAATGCAGAAGTGGAAAGTTAATCATAATTTTGTTGTGGTTTTTGTTTGTCTATTGCTCTCAGAGGAGTGAAATTAAAAAATCCTTCTTGTGGATAGCCTTTAAATCAGTTTGTGTTCTTTCCTAAGTGGAATAAATTCATAATCCTCTGTTTCCAAGGAATTCTTTTAATCCTGTCTATTGAGTTGAAGTTTATACATTGCAACTTGTATGTAAGCAATATTTCCTATTGATCTTTTAATGATCCTATTAGTTTCTTTCATTCCCTTAATAGAAATTTTAGCAGTAATAAAAGATAGAATCAGGCAGTAATTAGAACCGTGATTAGTTATAACATGTGTTTCTTTACTAAAGCAAAAACCCAATAAAATGTAAATTAAAATAATGGAACTGTGTCTAGCTATCTTGAATTATATTAGAACATTCACTTTTCTTTCTAAGCATTAATATATGCTTTAAAAGGCAAATGCTTTTATTATGCAAATTCAGATCACAGTGCAGTAAGTGTATTACTGTGCAAATTGCCCTTTCTTACCCAAAAATTATATAAAAAAATGACTGTGTGAGAGGATGTGGATGTTTGTGCTCTCAGGTCTTGAGCCCATAAACATTTGTGTCAATAACCCTTGCTAATTAAAGTCATCACAGGGCTTTCTTTGACCTTAGTCATGTATAAAACTGAATATAATGCAAAATCTGGATTACTATGGACAAGCTTGGGTTTTTGAACTGAGCAGTGGGATCAGGTTTTTGGACCCTCTGTGAAGTAACTCAAAAGCTCCCATCACTGCAGAGGAAAGCACATTATGGAGGGTTGTCCCTGCCACCTCTTTGTCTCATTACTGAGGAATTTCACAGCATCTAGTGACATCTTTTACACCATCATTAGGTCACATACAAAGGCATTTTGGTTCCCTGTATTGCCTGAGCAGATCTTGTGACTCTTCCTCATTTGATGTGACTGTCCAGAGAAAACACAAAGCTTTCTGCAGCTGAAAGGTGGCAGGGTGTAGTTTGTCCCCAGGTCTCTCTTAGCAGCTGTCGTTACTCATAATTTCCTTCCTCCTTTGATTAGAACAGCTGTCTCCCAAGATGAGGAGCCTGGACAAAGCTTGTCTGTGCTAGATCATGTTCAAGCACAACTTCACAAGTTTATTGGTGTTGCTGTAGGAAAGTGCTCTGAGATGAGGAGTTGTGAAGATGCTGTGGAAAGGTGGCACTCATCCACAGGGCTGTGCATTGTGGCTGGGGTGATTTGGGCACAAGTGACAAGCTCAGTTCTGCCACAGTTCTCAGAGCCTACAGGGCACACGTGTAATTAGCTGTCACCTTCTGGCATGTGAGGGATCCTCATACAGGGGAAACTCATGGCACAGTGCTGGAACATAAATGAAGCTATTGAGTGATACAGGAGCTAATTTTTGTGGGTGTCACATTTTGTAAAAATGCATTTAAAGCTACATAGAATGGCTTTGTCAGCTCTTCCACACAATGCCAAGACAGGAAGCGGCTTGGGAAAATATGACTGGGGGGAAAAAATGGAAGTGATTGTTCATCACTGTTCTCTTCCTGCTCCCACCTAAAGAGTAAATACTGAAATTCCTTGTCTAACTTAGCTGCACTTCCTGAAACTTCCTCTGCTGCTTGGTGGGCCATAGTCTCTGCACAGGCAGCCAGAGTATCCTGCTCTGTGCTTACAGTGAGGAAAATTTCAGCTTTCAGGCAGTACAGTGACATATGTCCTCAGGTGAGAGAATCCAGCCAGTCTGTTTAACTTTGTGTTCCTCAGTCAGTGGAAATGTCAGCATTATCATAACTTAAAACTGCACTTTGGGCAGGCAGATTGTTGCTTTGCTGCCTGCCTTCATCCACTCCAAACTTTCTCAGCAGAGCACTTTACAGCATGGTGTTGCTTTAACGTCTCTTGTTGAAATCAGTTATTTTTGCAGTTCCTGACTACAGTGTCTTTCACCTATTCTTGTAAATGTCTTGGTAGCCATGAGCAGGTATCCTGTTTTCCCTTGGCTAGGCTGATTGCTTGTGCTGCTACTGACCTTTTTTCTTTTCTAGTTAAATTTATGTAATGTTTCTGAATACTCTGCTTAATAGCACTGAAATACTGCACTTTCTCTAACTGTACATACAGGTAGATATAAAAACACCATGTTACTGATACCTGGGAAAAACTGGAATCTGCTCCTTTTCCCCTATAGATCACTGGTTATTTCCCATGCATTAGAAAGATACACAGTTTGACTAAGGCCTGTTTCCTTGCCCTTTTAATGTCTTGCTTTAGAAAAAAAAACGTGCCAAAAGAGAAATGGGTGTCTTGTGGTCTGGCTGTGCTTTTATTAAGCTTTTAAACTTCTGTTGAGTTTGCTGCTGTTTGGATGGGAAGTAACAGGGGGACTGGGGGTGTGGTTTGAACTAATTAGTTTCCTTGCACTCCGAGGCTCTTAGCCAAATTCTTGTAAGTTTGATCATAAAGTTTTATGGCATATGTTTTGCTCTTTATGGGAAGAAACACCATGGGGAGCTGTACTTCAAAGAATCGAGGTCCCCTTTATGCCCTTTGAACTGCACAGGAAAATCTTCAGACAGGCTGCACGGTGTGGCCACTGCTTGGGAGCTTGACTTGAATTGCTCTTTTGCTCTGGCTCCTTGAGGGAACTGTGTGTCTTTGGGATGAAATTGAGAAGCAGGAAAATAAGACCTTACAAGAAGTTGTGAATTCCTTTAGAGGTGTGTGAGCAAGATGCAGCACCCTGCCCAAAGCTGCTCTCATGCACCAGGTTTCTGTGGGAGTTCTGAAGAATGCTGCTTCTGTATTCTCTCTTCAGCTCAAATTCTGACTGATGCTGAATAGTAGGTAGGAATATGGATGTAGGACCGGGTGTGTCAGCAGGGGAGGACTCCTGGGTGTGGCTTGAAATACTCAGAAGGTCAAAGTGGGTTTTGAGGAAGATGGCCTGTGTTACTGTATTAATACAGAGACTTTCTGATAAATAAATACATAGCTTAGTATAATTTTGCCTTAGGACATATTAGGAACATATTAAATAGAGCTCTTCAATGGTTGCTTGCATGTTGCAGTTCTTTCCTCTTTCCCAATGGGAACAAAGCCCTTTGATTTTTCTCGCAGAGGTGATGTTAAGAGAAAGGCCAAAGGAGAAAACCAATGTATAATGCCTAATTGGCACAGGGGACTTATTTTGTTAGAGAACTCAATGGTTCTGTTTGCTTCCCAAGGGAAATTCCAGGTTTAGAAACTGTCCAGCAAGACCAAGACACTGAACAAAGGCATGCAGTTATCACTGGCCTCTGCCAGGACGAGGTTTCCCTGGAGAAGCATTACCTGCACTGCAGTGAGCATTTACTTCTCTGACTGGGCTGCTCCTTAGCCCCTCTGCTCATTTACACCAGATCCTTTCTGACCTCACCTCAGCCAGGTGAATACAACATCTGAGGTTACAGTTTTCTGCAGCTGCTACGTGGAATGGACACCCTACTAAAGGAATTGATGTCCTACTAAATCCCCCAGTACTATGGGATTTGTAAGCCTAACTCACTTATTTGCTTCTGAAGATAATGCCTTAGTTGACTACCTAGTGGAAGATAATTAAGGGAGAGTTGTTAAGTTTGCCAGTTTTAAACATCCTACTGCAAGCTTATGTGTTTTGAAATTGAAAGTAATTAAGGTTAGTTGGTTTCAAAAATCCCTGCCTTGTCTGTGAAGCAGAGGTCAAGTCATTGCTTACATAGTACTGAATTAAATGGCACCTATTAAAATGTGTTTTTTATCATCCAGCAAGCTGCCTTCTGAAATGTGAGGCAGGAGACATTCTGGAGAAATGCTGCTGAAAGTTTCTGCTGGTGAAATATTTTAAATATGTGGTAAATTCACTGGACATTTATGTCTGTATGTATGTATTTTGTTTTCATATAATGTTCCTTTATGTCTCTACCCAAGGGTACAGGTGCTCCTTTATCTGCTCTTGTTCAAGAGCTGCCTCTTTGATATGGACAGTTTGCCCAGGGATTAGATGCACAGGCTTGTGAAATACATGAAAAATGACCAAAAGGAGGCATTAATTGCTAAAGAAATAAAAGAATCAAGTAAGCTATAAAATGTATTATAACATGCTTTTTCCTAAACCTTAGTTGCAGAATCTAGCCCTCTTGGTATTCATAAATTAATGTTGAGCACTGAGCCATTAGGTGTGTGACAGACATGTCCTTCTCCCAGCCTGGACTGTCTCTGGACTAAGGCAGCCAAGCCTATGCCAAACAGAAATGCTGGTTTCGTACACTGGGTCGCAAAAATAATTTTTCCAGCTACTATTTATACCCATCAGAATAGGTTTGTATTGTTTCAGATAAACAGCAATTTGTCTTTATTTTCACTTTTTTTTTTTCCTTTTTTTCTCCAGAAGGGGTTTCAGTTGCTGCAACATTCTCCACCAGTCTGCATTTTGTGTGAGTGCACAGAGACTGATCTGGGAAAGGAGCCTGACCCAGGACAGAGGGAGAGGGGAAAGGGAGTGGGAAGTGAATGAGTGACCCAAAGAGATTCCCTAATCCCCTCTGTTCCTGGCTTTCATAGCATTTCCTAGCATTCCATTTCATATAATGAATGCAAGCACAAGGCCAAGTGCTCTGAGTAACATGATCAGATTCTTAACAGGGAATTTCTTTGTGTTTTATGGCTTTCCAGGACTCACAGTGTAGATAGTGGGAAATCTTGGCACTGAGCAGAGGAAGGGCCTTGGGTTTGAGACCTAAATGCAACACTACTAGGAATATCTTTGAAGAGAAAAAGGAGAAATAGAAATAATTAAGCTTTTTTGAACAGTTTTTTGCTCAAATGGCAACTTCTTCAGTCAACCTTAAACTTCTGTTCATGCTGAAATGTCAGTTATTCAATTTCATTTGATCCCAAAGGATCTTCCTGATCGATTATCTCATATCCTGGAATGACACTTAATAATGCATTGCACTGTAATGTGATGTGTGCCAAATTTCTTAAAATATAGAATAGCATCAAATGATGTGTCAAAGGTTTTGATGTGACTTTGCCTAGTGTGACAAGAATATCCATTAAGCACTTAAATAAACAGCTTCTGGAAAAAGCTGTGTCCTTATGAGCAATTTGCTGAAAGTAATGAGCAGGTATTTAAACTCTGCCAGTAATATGAATTGTTTTCTTCCCTGTTTATTTGCTGTGATCTTGCCCACCATGTTGTTTACATTAATAAATGCAATGTGGCACCGGGAAATGTGATGAACTTGTAAATTAAAGCAAAAAATCTGCAAATACCTGAAAATCACATGGAGATTTTTTCCCCAGTTTTTCAGAGGCTTCTCTCAAACAGTTGAATTTCTTTCTGTTTATTGGAGAATGGGCTTGTTGAGTAAGTTTAGAAAACGAGGTGAGATTCTTCTTTCCCAGCAGACTGTAATTTTGCTGGTCTGCTAATCAGAAAACTTTTTGTCAGCTCTTAATTGGTAATTGATATTAGAGGGTGCTTAATGTCTACCATGGATGATGGATTGTGCCACATGCATTATTTTAATTGTGTGAGTGCCAATAAGCAGCTCTCTCCCATCAGCTCTACCCCAGACACTGCAGAAGAATCTCTTCCAAAGCACTGAACAGTGTTTTGCCTCCAGCACTGAATATATTGGCAAAGGAGGTGGTGACCAATGCTGTATGGATTAGTGCTGGAGTCTTGTGCCTGCCCAGCTCCAGGAGGCTGACAAAACCAGGATTTCATACAGGTTGTGGATGGCTTCAACCTTCCACCTTGGAAATACAAGTGGAGGGTCAGCTGCCTGCTGAAATTTGCTGACTAAAGTGTGTAACAGCTTGATTATTCCCAGATTTTAAGCTCTTATCTTTCCTGTGATGGATAGAGCATTTAAACCAAGATGCTTTGTGTAAGATGTGTTATAAAAGGTGCATTACAAACAATGTCTTGCTCCTGCCATGCCTGAGAAGTCTGAAGCTATGACTTTTTTTTGTGGTACTGTAGTTTCCTTGCCATCTTTTCAGGAAATCCCAGAGTACGTGGGGCTGTTAGTAAAGAAACTCAGTTTAAATTGCATATGTTTAACTTCACCATCAAGTGGGTGGATGGCAGCCTGCCTTTACCTGGGTTCCCATCCCACTCAAACAAAAGTGCAGCTCTTCCTGAGGGACGTGCTGGTTGATAATCCTCAGAGCCAGGCTCGCTAATCAGTCGTGTAAAAGGAGCAATAAAAAACTCCAACTGGCTCTCATAAAAGCTGTTTCCATCTCAAAGTCAGGATTCTTCAATCATACCTGGGTATCTAAACAATCTTGCTTTCAAGAGGATCTGAACATGTATTGCCCTCATTAAAATCGGTAGGAGCTCAGCATGTATGAAAGTCATGCAGCTTTATTATTTATGTACCTGTTCTGGAATTTAAATACCTAACTTCAGGGTTTGAAAATTGTAATAACTGTTTTCCTCCAACACTGAGGTGTGCTGCAGAAAACTGTTCTCTCTTTCAGGAGTCCTGCTGTCTGCAGGTAAGAACTGGGATATTTGAACTAAAAACCTTTAGCTTCTCTAATGATTGATATCTTAAAAAAATTATATTGTCTTCAGTGGAAGTTATGCACAGGCTTAGCTTTAAGCCTGTGCTGAGGTGTTTTGTCAAACTGGGATGTAATACTGAATCCAGGTCTTATATAGGCAGATAGAACCCCTATAGCTTCATTTCTCTGGTTTGCTGAGCATATTCTGCCACTTCCTAGATGCAATTTCCTCCCCATTGCATCTGATTTAGGGCTTATATTTTTTCTAACTGTTCCTGCATTAGCCTTCTTACAAAATTAAAACCTAAGCCAACAAATCCAGAAGCAGTATGATTTTCCCACGGTTGTTGTGACTTCCTCTGTGTGAGAAGTTACCTTGAAAACAATTTAAGTTAGGATTCCTTCAATATTGCACATACTTTGAGTAAAGCCATTCAGAGACACAGCACTTTGTAGATCTGTTTGGCTGGCAGGCAAATGTTAAATATCTGAGTTTTTTTGAATGTTCTTAGAGAGCTGTGTGGGTTGCAGTGCTCTTTGAGACTGGGAGATGCTTTGGAGTGAAAAAACCTCAAACTTTCAGTGAGTGGAATTGCATCCAGTTGAGGATGGTCTCCCAGCAGAGTTTGTTTTCTGTCAGCTTATTTTAAATCTCACTGTTCTCTTATAAATAGATTCCAATGACGTTCATGGGAGAAATTTTGAGCCAGAAGGGAATTTGAATAACTTGCTTCAGTTACCCTGTGCATGATGTGGTTTTTTTGCAGTGTTTGGTCACTCTGCACCTTAGGTCTGCTTTCAGCTTTGTAAAAGTAAGGTAAACCCTTCCCAGTTATGCATCACTAAAAGCTTACACTGGAGAGTGAATGCATGTGAAAACAATAGGTTGAATGATTAGGGACTTTCAAATCCCTAATGTTAAAATATAGCAATGCTATTTCTGTCAGAACAGGTTACCTGGATGGATACATGAAATATTCAAATCTCAGTGAACCAAGGAACCTGGGGAAAGACAAGATTTAAAATTAGTTTTATATGAGTTCAATTTGTACAGTCTCAGATCCAGCATCCAAGAGGAGGGTGTGGCTGTTGCAGCGTATGATTCAGTATGGATGCAATTCTGTGGAGCCTCCTGTGGAATTACTTCCATTTATTGTCTCCTTTGAGGGTACTGAAAAGCTTTTCTCCTGCTTCACATGGGGTATTGACTCTGGCAAAGAATCACAGCTTGTTTCAGGATATGTTTTTCTCATATCCCACTTGAGTCAGCCTCACTTGAGTACGGTAAGTTTGGCATGATAATGTCAATATCAGATAAATTTTGCCACGGATCTTCAGACATTTTTATCTGAAACATTCTGACTTGAACAGCTTTGCAGAGGCTCATGGACTATTTCTACTGAAAGAAACCATTTGTAACCTTTTGTGCTGAAAGGTAGGATCATACCAGCTTATTCCACGTGAAGTGCTGTCCAGGACTGCCAGGGCAGTCCCTGTACATCCTGTGTCAGGGATGTACCCGGCTGCTGGAGGGCACTGAAAGCCTTCAGAGACAAGGAGGCTGCAGAAGTTTTCTCAGTGCAGTCACTTTGCAGTGGTTCCTGAGCTCTCTGGAATCTCCTGTTCCTATGGCACTGGTGCAGTGCAAATGTTCAGCAGGGCCTGGGGCACGCAGGGGTCAGGCATGGCCAGGAGGACGAATGTTGCAAACTGGAGCGATTTAACAAGAGCTGATGTGTCAGGCAGTACTGGGGCAAGCCTGACAGCCCAAGGCATCCATCAGACCTTTGTTAATGATCAAAGGCAGACTTCCTTCCACTCCTGCTGCTTCATGCTTTGAGGGCTCAGGGCAGAAAGCCCTCAGAAACAATGTCTGGTTTCCCAAAATAAAGAGATTTTGTAGAAGAACAGAAACTGCAACTTAATTTGCATGAACTACACTCAGCAACACTTTAGAAAATAGATGTTCTTTTCCTAACTCGGTTTAGGTGTCATGAAAGAGGACCCAGGATATTCCTTGAGAAACACTATCATAAAGATATTGGAAAACGAGCATTAGTTTCTCAGAAAGCAAATAAAAGTATACAAAGTAAAACTGAAAAAGAAAGTGTAACAATTCTTTAATGTTTAAAAATACTTTGATAATAAATATATCTGCATGTATGTACCCCTGGTGTGCTCCTTTGTTTTTTCATGTAGGTTCTGTAGCTTACAGGACAGTGGGATCTGAATGTTTTTCAAAGGAGCAATATGTTCCTGTAAAGGTGTCCTATGCTAATGGTGTGGAGTGCCTCCCCTTCCTTTGCCAGGGCTGTCTCTGAACCACAGAGCTCTTCCTTTTGGAAATTTGTTTCAAATTCATGGGCTGGAAATACAGTATTGATGGGTTGTTCTACAGTGGCCTATCACAGATGTCTGAGGTTTAGCTTCCAACTAAAATTAGGTTTTAATACCTGGAAATGAACTTACATAAATGTGGAGAAATCTTGTTAGAAAGAGGTGTCAGTACACTGATTAATTTGGCTCTTTTAAACTACAGTGTCCTGAGCCTCTCACATGACAAATGATCCAGAAACACCCCCTTCTACTGGGAAAATAAATGTATGAATCAGCTGTTCTCAGGGTCGGACTGGGGCTCTCTGTGTCTTGTCCCATGATGTACCTTTCTAATTAAGCCTCGGTTTCTCAACCCACTTAAATGATGCATCAGGGCAAATGGAATCTGAGTTTATAATTGTTGTATATAAAATATGTATTTCCTTGTTATAACCCATTGTGCAATAATTTTCCTGTAATGTTAAAAGCTAAGATTTAAATGCAGAATGTGGGTTTGGAGAGGGATCTTCATATTTCTCTCTGTCAGACTGTTAATACCCATTGCCTACTGTAATTTAAAATATAAAATTTCTGATGTTTGAAAGATAAAGGTAAGTAGGAGACTTTTCCACTTTATAAGGTGATTAGCAATAAGGATGTTTTTATTTCTGTACTGTAGATATTGAATATGATGTGGTACTTCATTACACTGAAGTGATACTTTAATACATAAAGCAAACAAATAAGAGCTGCTGTCAAGACATGAAGGGGAGCCAAATGTTTGTTATCTTGGAGACTGCGGTTCTAAGGATTAACCACTTAGATCTCAAAGAATATATTTTGCTCAGATTTTTTAAAAGCAATATGCATAGTGTATTTTATATGTTGTTACATATTCTAAAGCATTCTATAGCAACATTATTACTGTGGGTGGTATGTTATTGTCAAAGCTTTCTCTTTTGCATTATCAAAATGGCCAGTATCAAGATAGCGCCAGCCTAGACTGCACACATTTGACTTTCAAAAATAACCTTGATCTGGCCCCCCAAAAATGCCCTCTTTTAATGTGGGAGTTGCCTTCAAGATTGTAACTTGATAGATTTCAAAGACTTTCTACTTTTATTGAAATTAATGAAACAGCTTTTTGTGGTGGTGTTTTTTCCTTTTCCTTCCAGTCTCAGTCATCCAGCATTGTGCTTGCAGCTCTTCATTGACAGTAATCTTATTCTTTTTCAAGTTTCAGTTGTGTGCTTTGCAAATTGCATAGGATATCATACTTTTCCTTTCAAAGCTATAAACTGTGGAATGAAGAGGCAAGCTGTTTTTCTAACTGCTTTTATCATCATTAAGATACACAGTCCCTCCCAGACAAAAACATAAATATATTCAGTGCATATCAACATTCAGTCTACGTTCACAGCACAATCACCGGTGCTTGCAGTCATCCAAAAGATGTGGCCTTAGAATAATCTCCATATACATTTTGTAATTTTGCTGCTGAAAGGATATGCATGGTGAGGTAGGATTAATCTCAGAACACTTATGAGTTCATTTCTAGTCCAATTATTATAGAAGTGATAGTTGCTATTGTGAGAGACTTAGAACCGGGAGATTTTAAGAAAAAAAATACCTCAGTGCAAATGCACTCTGATGGAGAGATCAGAATGTTGCTGCTTGTCTTTTGATAGGTGTGAAGGCTAAGGATTTAGGGTAGCAGGCTGATTTTTCACTCTGACACACTTCCTGACCTTTGGCAGGTTTCTGAGCTGGAGGTCCCATTTAAAATGTGGAAAGAGTAGTCTCTGCATGAAAAGTGTAAGTCCTGGACATATACTTAAGAGGCAACTGAGGAAGACAGAGAACTCCAAAAACACCTTTCTTAAACTACTGAGACACCCTGTTTATATATAATAAGGAGGTCTGAAAACATCTCAATATTAGAATGTTAGGATGATACTATAAACGGTTGATTTAGCACCCTGGGTTATGTATGCAATCTGATTCAAGAAAGTGACCAAATCCAGTTATCATTAATCTAATCGTTAATCAACAACCTTTAATTTATCTAAGGTTAAAATGTTTTATCCCACCCAGCTTAGAATAATGCACCTAAGTTAGCTTTTATGTCAGGTTCCTGCTTTGGGCAGATTTTTATGGACAGGTTACAGGCCCAGTACTCCAAGGTTCACCATGAAAATGCTGACACACACTAAAGTGTTGCAGCAGTGGTGTAATAACTGTGAATTCATACGAAGCACATATTTCCCTTAGATGCATCATAAAACCAAAAATGAAAAATACCTCTCTGAAAGCTGGTATTTTAAGTAGTCTTTAAAATAGCCAAAACCACTGATTTGATTTTTGTCATCATCATAACTTCTCTATTGGTAGCCCTATTTCATCTTCATTTTAGCAGCTGAAAGATTTGTCACCATATATTTAAGCAGTTCTCTCTGCAGATACTTTACATACAGGATGTTTTTCCTTGTGAGTGGAAAAAAACCTGTCTAGGATCAAGACACAGTTCTTGGCCTGCACTTCTATGGGCTTTTGATGTACATTGGATTTAATCTTCCAACATGCAGCACAGGCAGCTCCATAAAATATTCAGCAAATATGTTCTGGGTCTTTTCATTAAATTAAGCAGAACTTAAACTGGGTCTGGCATGATGAAAGTTCATTGAGTCTTCTTGAATATCTCATTCTTAGTAAAGCTAGAGAGTTGTACAAGGCCACATGTAATCTCCCTCCCAAAACAGAATATGGTCACAAAAAGGTTAAAAAAAAAAGGGAAGGAAACTGGATATTTTATTTTCTGCTTAGGTGTCTGTATCAGATATTCTTAATGGCTCATTTAAGAAAAGAGAGTCATGATAAGGAGATCATTATAATATTGTCCCCTTTTTCAATATCATCAGTGATGCTGTGGCCATTGTCTTCTTTCCTGCTTTCCCATGTGAGCTATAACCCTTTCCATATTCAAATAATTCTTTTCTTACAGCACCATTTTATCCAGTATAGCTTGTCATGTAGATCAGGAGAACTATTTGCAGTTGTTTAATATGGTGGATTTCTCCCCAAGGCCACATATGCACAGGGACTTTGTGAAGAAACACTGGAAGTTTTACAGATGGCACATCCTGGGGAAAAAGAGCTGAAAAAGCAAGGGAGCAAATGGTCATGGTCAAATGATGCTGGACACACAGGCAATGCTTGCTCTGAGTAGGCTGAGGTTGGCATATTAAGGTAAATGGAGAGCTCTGAGATAGACATGAGATTTTTTCCACAGGAGCAGCTTTGCTATGATGATTTAGTTAGCATCTGCCTTATGAACTGCCTATTTTTGCAAGCAACCATCTGAGACTTTGTGTGTAGCTGTAACCAAACTTCCTTGGTTTTCCCCAGCTCTTCTTTGAGCACAGTATCAGTTCAGGAATTATGGTTCTTTTGTGAACTCCACCCCAAAGAATAACTGGATTTCCTTGGCATGTAGTATTGCAGCTGGCTGCATGTGTGCCTTTCTGATAGGAAGAAATTTGGAATATCAGGACAGTGGAATTTATGCTGCTGTCATAGATTTGTTGCATTTAGGGACAGTCTGCTGAGTTATCCAGGAAAATAGATGAAGCCCTTTGAGTCTAATTCTGGTTGATTGTACATGTGTACAAATGTCAAGAGAGTCAATAGAAACAAATTTAAGTGTGTGATCTGTATAAAATGCCAAACTTTGGAAAAGATGGGATAAATGACTGGATAATTTAGAAAAATAGAAAAGCTTTTATGTTTCTGTGTAAGGGAGCACACATCACCTTCAACAGCCCTGTCCCTGAGACAAACCAAGTAATTTCTCAGTATGGGTAGGCAATGTATAGACTTCAGACAGATTTAGATTAAGAACCCAAGCTATACCAAAATAAAGTGGTTACAATGAAAACACTTTCAAGTGAAATCTTATAGATTTAATTTGATTCCACCCCCATCATAAAATTCAGGCATGCCAAGTTTTCTTTTGCAAGGTTTGTATGCCATTACTTATGTCCTCACATGTGTGATCTGCAGGCAGAGACTCGCAGATCCTTTTTTGCTTGTAAGACCTGACCTCATAAACTTGTATCAGATTCAGAATCTCCTGGCTCTTCCATCATACAAATTCAAAGTAGTGACTTTTATTCCTTTCAGGATGCATCACAAGTAACCCCAAATCATGTATTACAGATCCACTTCTGCTTTTATACAAAGCCTGTGAGATGGCCACGTCCCCAACTAGGGGCCCTGATTTTTTGTTCAGTGCAGTAAAAGTCTTGATAAATCAGGACTGGCCATGATTCAGGCCGTGGTGTGTTGGCTGGGATGGAGCTGCAGCTCTTGGCCCATTCTGAATTTTAGGCTCCATTATGGAGCTTTGTGGAGTTTTCATTCATTTCCTTCCTTGAGGAACATCATCATATAGGCTTTCAGTTCCTGGCAACAACAACTGTTCCAAGGCAATACAGTGAGGAGCTGAAGTGGGACTCTGTTAGAAAAACACGTGAAATCATGTGTGAGTCCCAGGTGACTGTCCCTGTCTGTTCTCCCAGCCAGGTCAGCTGTGCCTGCTGTTGCTCAGAGTCTCTGTGAGACACCTGTGTGATCTGTTCCCGTGTGCTAGCTCAGCCTGAGGCTCCTCCAGCACAGCTTCTTCTGCTGCAAACCTGGCAAGCTCATATGTATCTGTAAATGATATTTGGAATCCTGTTCTCTGCAGAAATCTCTTGCAGGCCAGTCTTTCCCTGTGAATCATCTGAACATGATGGAACAAAAATGTTGTTGCATTTTCAATCCTGTGTTGCCTCTGCAACTCTGCACAGAGTTCTGCAATCTGCTTCAAGTATAAGAACAAAATCTGGGCACAGTGCTGCAGCTGCAGCCTCACTAGGGCTGGAGGTGAGAAGAGATTAGCTGGCATAACATTTCCAGAGTATATTCCTGTTTACACATCCCAGTATGACTGTGTCCATAATAAAGGTGATTCATATTTCACTTTCTACTAAACTTCGCCCTTTACTGTATTTGTAGTTTAGTTTTTCATCCTTCCCTTCTCCCAGTGACTATTCCTGCATAGGTGTGACAGCCTTACATCCATTCTCATTATAGAATTTTCTTAATTCCCAGGGTACCTGCACAGGATAAGGACACAATTTAGCCTTAATGAGCACTTGTAAATATTTTCTTACACATTTCCCTTAAGTGCAAAACAGTAAATCTTCAAAGTCCAGCAGGCTGGCACATCATGACCAGGAATTCCCTGGGAACTCATGCAACTGCTGTTGTACCTGCTGTTCAGCCCTAGCAATTTATGCAAGAAAAGATTGGCAGCAAAAAATTAAGGGGTACATTCTTACACATTCTTTTCATATTTAAGAAGGCTGAAGTCATGGTGTGAAAGCTCTTGGATGTAGCTGTAGTCCTTTGCAAATCTCACTATAACAGCCCAGTCCCAGGTAAGAACTGAAGTACTGACACATGGGGCAAACCTGGTATTGTGGCATTAGGAGCTCTGGAAGAGCCACATACATGGAACAGGTCTAAAGTGGCAAAGACTTCATGAAGTAATACCAGGAGCAACTTTTGGCAGGTGGTCCTCTATTGATGGTGCTATTATTTTTAAGTAAAAGGTGCAGGATAGTTCACAGAAGCTGTATAAGCATAGAATTTTTGTATTCTATGTACTTTGCAATATAAAAGTAAGGGTAGGTATGAAAAGTAATTTATTTCCAGAGGTGACAACTGTACTTTTTCAACTCTGTCTCCATCACTGTATCTTGATTCCAGGACAATACTTCAAAGATTATACAATACTAGTTTAATGTAATAATTCATTGGCTTTGGGTTACTTATTTTGTGTTCTTCCATCTTTGTGGTTTGATTATGGACCTAATTGAAAGTTAGTTTTACTTTATCTAGATGGCAAGTACATTTGTAAGCAATGGAAATGACATAGTAACTCACATTAACAGGACTACATAATTTCCTGATAACTCCAATTATCTTCTGTCATCCCTGTAATGTAATTAAAATGTTTAATTGCTTTCTCTAGATAAGGAAAGGTTATAAGAGCTATAACAATTTGTGTGGACTTAATGACCTGCTGGCATTAATAGCCTAAAGCCCCCAGTTACCAATCCTTTCTAGCAATCATTGATTTCAAAGAATTGCCCTGTGTTTAGAGCATATTCTCCTGGACTTCAGTCATATTAGACCCTGCAATCAATTGATCCCACAGATTACACTGATGCAATTTATTTTACCCTGGCCTCAGGCCACCAGTGAAGATCTGCAATGTGAATCAGGTTGTGTTGTGTCAGGGAGTGTGATGATCTGGAATGCTGGGCCTCCATGGGATGAGGGTGGGAATTGCAGGGCTGTGATGTGTTAATGTTGACAGAGGTATATTTAATGGGAAACAGTTCAAAGATCAACCAAAAGGAGGTAACTGGGAAGCTTGAGAATTTTCTGTGTATCTTGAGTTATTCCATTGGCAAGAGGCATGTATTGCTGCACCTCTAACACTTGGAAAGACAGGAAAAAAAGAGTGAAGAAAATCCAGTTGGTTTCTATTAAGAATAGCGCTAATGCCATAAGAGAGAATTAATATACTACTCTTATTTACAAAAGTTCACCTTATGTAAGGACTTCTGCTCCTTGTCTTTTTAGAATCTTCAGACAGGTGGGGGTCAGCACTGCCTGCATGGGTGTTTGCCCCTGGTTTCCATCACGAGGGACACAGTCAGTTTCTTAAAAACAAGTGTTAATTTTTATTTGTGTTGACTTGAAATTTTAATGATCAGTTCCTTCCTCAGAATGAATTTTCATATTCATCTCCTTAGGATATAAATGTAAACTCTGAGCCAAGATCTGAAGCGGACTAGTTACTGAAAAACAGTTTATATGGTTGTGTAAATTACAAATTTGTGTTTCATATAGTGTCATGGATGTCTGTTGCCTTTTCAATACCCAGTTTGTATTAGGCATCACAGAAGAGAATTAAGATTTGGGCTATGAATAGACCTATTGAATGGTGACATACCAAGATATAAAATCTGCAAATATTTTGTCTTGCCCTCTTTGTTAGTGTGGTTTTCTGGTTACATTCCTGTTTAGCCTTGGTGCTTATTTGCCTGCTTTACCCATTGGTAGTGCTTCCCACTTCCAGCTGTCTTTTATGGCTTGTGGCTGTCTATGGATAAAACTCCACTGAACATCCCATCCTAAAAGCATCCAGTCCCAACAGATCAGACAGATAATGACTGTAGTAAAAGCCAGGCTGCTTTATGGGGAAGGGTACCAGCATTTTATGCCATGATTAAAAAATAAAAGTGCATGTGAGCACTCAAATGGTATTTAGTAGGAATCTCTGGGTTGCACTTATAAGCAAAAATAATTTACTGCAAACTTTTTCCCTGCTTTGGATGTCTTTATTAAGGTTGGCTAATATGTGGGAAGAATACCATTGCCTAGAAAACACTGTGGGATTTTACTATAATTTCTTTATTGGTCTATTGGTTCCATTCCTTTTAAATCCTGTGAGACTCTTACAATGCAAACATTAAGTTCTCAGGATTTAATGTGCTGTTCAGGCATTTTGATGTATCTCTATTCTGGTGTTTCATTGTCATTGCATAAATGTGGTCTTCCATCCTGTAATTAGATTCATGCTGGTGAACCCTTCTGTCTGCTTGGAGCTGGGGTTAATTCCTGGAGCAGTTTACAGGCCTGGCAGAACCCTGGTTCTGCTTGAGCCCTGGTATCAATGAGGTGCTTGGTAGAGATGCTGACTTCTGATGACAATGATTGAAGTAAGCCATGAAAAATACCATTTGTTCTGGGACCTCATGCTAATGTTTCTCTCCCAGCTTCTCATTGCCTCACAGTAATTCATCATTTTAAGGATATCACCTACAATATTGGGTTCTATTTATATGTGTCAAGCTTACAGAAGGCCTAAAGATGGAGAATCTGTGAAATCTTCTATCTCTTATTTTTGAGTTCTCTACAATTGCACCAGCTTGTCTGGTTAATTGAGATCCAGGGAGCAGCAGCTTATTAAAGTGGATGAAATTCCTGAACAGACAGGTGCTGGCAGAGGTCCAGGTCTGTGCACTCCAGGTCTATTGTATTAAGCTGCAAAGAATTAACTTTCTTTTCAGAATTGGGAAGTGTTAGACATGTGCATATTCCTCTAACCGGGGTATATGTTTTCTTGGTCCATTAAGAAACAGAGGTTTTTCTTTGAACATTGTAAATCTGTTACCTCAGCTTCTATATCACAGTCTAGGTGCCAGATGATTTGATGATTAATTATCAATACATGGAAACATATGCAATTTGAACTACATCATTTTTTAAAAATGTTCTGACTAGAAGTAACAAACTGCAGAGCTACAAGAAGTGTTGTATTTTAAGACAAACACAGGCTATATATTTCTCTCAACATGTCTGGTTGATGGCTTTGAGCTACAGATAATAAAAAAGAAAGGAGGGGAGAAAATTCCCTCTCCTAGACTGTTTCCTGCCTGTGGCATTCCAAGCAGCCTGTCAGAAGAGATCAGCTTGCAGGTTTTTAGCTCTAAAGGGTCTCTATCTGGTGTCACTGGTGCCTTCTGATGGCTGGTGTCCCCAGCCTGGAAGCAAAGGTTTATCCTCTCTTCCCTGCCATTGCCTGCCAGAGAGAAGTAGGGATGGCTGATTTCCAAAACAGGAACTCTTATGGAGGTTGGAGCTCCAAAACTGTCCAAAACCCTGTAGGAAAGATTAGGCAGTTATTCTGAAATGCAGGAAAGAGTTCTTTTTCTAAATTTTCTTAACTGTTGGGTGATGAATCTATCTGAGAATCAGAAGCTGCTTCCAGAGAGTTTTTTGACCTTTCTGGTTTTGTGCAGCCTCATGAAGGAAAAGCAGGGCCCAGCTGTGGTTCAGCCTTTCCTGCAGAGTCAGATGCTGTCTTGCACTTCAGTGCCCAGTTTGATGGGCCAGGTGCAGTGCTGGCCACAAGGCACAGCTGATGCACTGCTGCATCCCTCCCAGCCCTGGGTGACAGATTGAAGTCCTTCTGATACCCCCTAATGACATTCCAGCTGTCAGAGTCAGCCCCGGTGCCTGTGGGGCTTGGGAGAGCAGCTCTGCAATGAGAGCACTGAAATCTTTCTGAACTTTCTAGAAAAATGCCTTCAGGAACACACAGGAATAGGGTGCAGAACAGCTCTGGGGAGGTGAAAGAGAACAAACGATTTCTGGAACAGACATAGGAATGAAACAAGGCAAACCCAGCACATTACGGGACTCTAACTGGCATTAAGTGGTTTGGATAAAATAGTGCTGAAAATGGAATAGACAGACAGTGGTTTAGGAGCTTGTGATTCAAAGACAAGCAATGAAGTGGAATCTCTGGGTATCAGCAGTGGAAAATGTCGCCTCTGTCAATAATATTTAGCAAATATATAGAGTAGTTCCATCCTCATCCTGTCCTCAGCAGAACCACTTATATGAAGTTTAATTTAATGTCAGAGATTAGGAATGAAGACTTGTGGGGCCATTGGATAAATCAAAACCATGCAGAGCTCTCAGGTATCTCCTGATCTCTGTGTGTGTACAAGACCAGATTCTCGACTATGAACTTTACTTTGTTGAGTACACTTTTTATCTTATTAGCTAATGGAATTTCTGTTTCTTCCACCATCTGTTCCTATTCAAAAGGTTAAGTTTCATTAATTTGCTTACAGCACAAACCAACCCCCTTTGTGGAACTTCCAAGCAAACATATTTCTGACCTTGTTTGGATAATGAAGGTGGAATAATTCCACTGGAGTGGATTTATCACTCATAATACATGCAAGGTATGCAAGTATCCACTGCTGTCCCGTGCTTCTTACCTGGCTCCATGCACATCACTCAAATGATTTAACAGCAGAAATAATGGCAGCATAGCCCTATGCAAAGACCTCATTAAGGAGTGAGCCCTGTGGTGCTGTTGAGAGATGCTACATAAGCATAGACAAGAAATCAGTCTGTCCCCCAAAGATTTGAAGCTGAACAGCTGATGGGGCAAAAATGGGCTTAAGGTGTGCAAGAAGCAAATCAAACTGTGTACTTGATTTGTGATTAGATACTGAAAATGTTATATATTTTATCCATTTGCTAAACTAAGCTCTTTGACAGTCACTGAAATAATTTCTTGTTTTGCTGGTATATTTTAGAAGTACAAAAATCTATTTTTGTACATATATAGTTCTCCATTATATTGCCTCTGTTTATGTAATTGTGTTTTGTTGTTCTGTCATTTATCTATTATCAAATTAATATGACTTGTTGAACTGCAAGACAATCATAAATATTTTCTTTCCCTTGCAGGGACAGTATACTGGATTGTATCTAAAGTTTGGTATTTTGGAATATGTGAGGAGACATGAATGGTGGGCATTACAATTTTTATATGTGCCAGCTTATCTGCTGGTCTGGTGCCCTTTACTGCTGGCAAGACAATTGAGATGGAAAAGGCAGTATTCAAAGGAAAAGTCTCAAAAATGGCAAACAAAATTTGCTGCTTTCAGTAGGAAGGGCAGTTATCATGAGAACATGAACATTAGGTTTTCGTGAAGTGCTGTCAAAAAAATCAGTGGGGCAGGAAACATTTTTAAATGACTGGAAAACAAGACTTGGGAATTGCTTCAAAAGTCAATGTGTGGATCTTGAAAAGTCAATTAAAGGCTGAAGTGGAGAATAATTTCTTTAGGCTGGGGAAGATGGGGTAAGCCACCTGCATCAGTGTCTGCTTTCCTTCAGCACTGTGCTAAGTTGGTACAGAGCTTTTCCCTTTGGCTGGGGGCATTATTCTGAAGGCCTATGCTATCCCCAGTCATTCTTTTCTCATAAGATGGAGAAAGCTACTGCAGACTTTCCTGGTTCTAGTTCTAGTCTTTTTGGCAGGTAAAGGCTTGCAAAGGCTCACTTGGAAGGTTGTGTGACTGACTTTTTGCCAAACTTTTGCAAATATGTAATGTGCAAGGTTCACCATGGTATTTTGCAGCAATAGTGTGCAAAAAGTGTCTTCATTCATAATGAAATTACATATTTTAATGATGATATGTTCTTGGGTTTGAGATTGAGGATAAATGCTTCTTAACCACAAAGAAAAGTAATTCTTTACTGGCTCCAGGTGAATTATTGCTTTTGTAAATGTTGGCTTTCTCTTATCGGATCCCTTTAAAGTCAAGAGGTGTGGGGAAGGAGAGAGCACAAGGAGGTGATGTCCTGAGGACATGAAGGATTGCTGTCAAACATTGTTTGGGTCTGGAGGGTAGATGTCCAGGGAGGAGAGTAGCAGGAGCAAGATAGGGAAGTGGATTGTTGATATTACAGAACATGGTGATGGAAGAGAGTGCATGGCTTGAATCATAAAATAAAACATTTCCTGGGATGCCAGGTTTCTAAAGTGTGTTTTCTTTCCACAGTGCACTAATATTCACCTATAAATCATTTAAAAATATGCCTATCTGTCTAAACAAACCTGTGATCTGATAAAAAGGTCCTGACTTTGCTTCAACAACAATGCCAACATCACCCTCATTTTCCACAGAACTCTCTCCTTTATGCAATTTTCTCATATGAGTGGGAAAAGTTCCCAGTTCCTGTCAATAATGACACCGCTCTGCCCTTAAACTCCCTCTTGACAATAGACATTTTCTAGAGCATATGTGAAATAAAGCAGCGTGACACTGTCTGGGCAGGTGAGCTGCCGTGATTATCACTCCTGCTCTTTCTTGCACCTAACCCGTCTGCATCATCCCCCTTCATCTGTGGTGACTTCCCCGTGGTTTATCTTTTGGGGAAAGTATATCTGTATTCAGCTGTCAGCCCAGGATCACTCTAAATGCCACTTGTTTGCTTTTATGTCCTTGGTCTTGATGGATGTGTCTGAATTCCTCTGAAGGCACGTTGTTAGGTATTTATCTCATTTTGTGGTAGCATTATCTGCTTTAGGTGCAGCACAAGTGGGTGTCCTGGGGCAAGAGGGAGGGAGCCAGGGCATGAAGAGGGCAGGAGGAGGAAAGGAGTGCTGTTCTGTGTGTTTGTCTGAGAGATGCTGTGCTGTACAGCAGGGACACTGTGGAGCCATTGCAGTCTGTCACAGTCTCCATCACAACCGGGCTGCTACAGGTTTCTGCTTGGTTCTGCTGTTCAGCCCTAACTACAAACAGCAGAACCGGGCCTCAGGACTGAGCCTTTGTGAAGTTTACCCATCTCTAGTTTTTCCAGTGTTCAATATAATGTTTTTTGTTGTTTTTTTTTTTTATCTTACCTGACTATTTGCTTCAAAAACAATTCTGCTGCTCCTGGCTTCATTAATATGCATCCAGTGCAATGTAAATGGCTCTCGAGGCCTCCCCTTGGTAGATGATTTAATGTGGCAGTTATGAAAGCTGCTCAGCCTGTGCTCCATTAGCATAATAATGAAGCTTCTGCAGCAGCGTTATCATCCTCAGAGGAAATAGCCTGAGTGGTCACAGCTCCTTTAACAAGTACCACTTTAGGATAAAAAGCAAAGGGCTCTGTTTGAAATGCCAGATTGGAATATGCAAAGTGGGAGGGAGTTGCTGGTTGTCTTTGCTGCCCAGGGAGATGGGAGAAAGCAGCTCCTCCCCAGCTGGGAGCAGGCAGGAGCTGTGCCCGGCGGGGCTCCCTCCTGGCACGGGGTACCTGGCAGAACAGGACACGTCCTCTTGGGTTCAAAAGTCGGGAATACAGGAACCAGTCTCTCTTTTAAACCTTTGTCTCCTGGTCTTCGCCTCTGAGACTGGAACAAGGACTGGCTTATTTCCCCATACTGGGAAATTCAAAAATCCAAAATGCAGTTGTTCAAGGCTGTATGTTTGGGTTTTCTCTTTTGTGGTTTGTTAACATGTTAGGGATGTATTACAAATGGAATACAAAGCTTTTGGGCAGCTGAAAGAAGCCTTTCTCTGTGACTGAAGGGAAAAGATGACTTTCAGGTAAAAGCAATAAAAATCATAAGTAGCATGCCTCCAGCATTGAGAAACTATGTTTTGAATAGGAAACAGCTGAAAATGCAGAGATGAATTTTTTGGGGGGTTGCCAGACTTGGAAAGAATGAGGGCAGTTTTCTCTGTCCTTCTTACGGAGTAAAGAGGGTAGTGGGAAATGGCATTCCTTGTGAAGGGAATCTCTCCCATGTTTCCTGGGTGCCAAGGGTGCAGTGAAGAGTGCTGAGGCACTGCTTGGCTGCATTTCCCTAAGGCTGCTACCCCCATGGCAAGAATTGTTTAACAACCACAGCTTAAAACTGAGTTTATTGAGCTGCTAATTTAATTTATTTTTAATATGGTAAACCAAGCCAACAGCCTTCAGAGGTGATTTTACATCCTAAGCAGCCATCCTACTGAGCAGCTCATAAGTTCCAGGGATCAGACAGTGAGTCAAGCTTCTCAGCTTGATCCATCTTTTCCCTGTCAGGACCTGACATGTGATGGATCCAAATGTAATGGATATATTCCTGAATTCAAGAGCAGGCAGGAACTGGGGCTCAGCCCTGAGCTCAGTGGGGCTCCTGAACCAACACACAGAGGGTGTACAGGTGGAGTCAGTCCCACAGCTGAAGTTCAAGGAAGCCAAATCAAAATGCTCTGATGCTTCTTCCCTGTTGAATGCAAAAATTTTCCTATTCCCAGCTTTTGAAAAAGATGAAGTTGCCCTGAAACTGTCCTTTCTCAGGGACCCTTGATCTTTAATAGTTCTTTGAAGGCGTCTGATAACTTGTTTTCCTCTTCTGCAAAGATTTTTGATTTGCTACCCAAGGAAGGATGAGAGAGAATGGCACTAGAGATAGGGTTGTTTCACATACCATACTTAGAATTTGTCTTTACAATTGATTTCTGCAGAGGTTAAATTTTTCTGAAGAATTCCTTTCTGGCAATTTTCAAAGATTCTTTTCAAAAAACAGAAACATGTTTTGCAGTATAATGTAATTAATGGATATAATAGAGGTTAATAAATTGTTTGAATATTACAGTAATTCTAGTTTACGAAGTAAATGCTTTGAAGACTTTGAGAAAACCCAAAACATACTAGAGTGTTCCTCAGATTGCTCAATGGCAGGTAGGCAGAAACAGGTAAGAAAGGAAAATAACTCAGTCAACAATCCTGCTTGATTCCAAATGTTTTGAATGGTAAACATTATGTCACATGATATATCTGTGTGCTCCTGTATGCTGGTACAAAATTTGCCTTATTTTCAATTCTGGAATTGCTCTTCATCCCAAAGCTTTGCTTCACTGAATGCCTGAAGGCTTGAGAGAATCCAGCCCTGCTCCCACTGAAGTGGAAATTTAGTCCCTGTCCTTCAAGAGTTCCCTGGAACAATCATGTCCATGGATTCCAGTTGTCACTGGAAGTGTGCAGGAAAGATGATGGGAGAGGGAGGGACTTTGAATGTCCTTAGAATTTATCTCTGCATACCATAAATATCTGTTAAATGCTTAGTTTGACTACTGATGACTGAAACCTAGCTGAAGGATTTGTCCAAACCTTGTTTGCACACATTCTCCAGTTACTAAAAGTCGTGTTGCCTTGGCTTCATTCCAAAGTCTCACATCCCATACCTTGTGGTTCTTCCTGGTACTGCCCTGAGCACATTTTATGGAGGTTATGGGCTGTATTTTTATTTGCTGACACCACTCTTACACTGATTATGTTAATCACATGCACTTTGGTGACCTCTTGCTCTTTTTGCCTTTCTTCTTTTGCTTGCAGAGGTCCATTGGGAGCACTTAGTCACATTGCTTCTTTCTTTTTCCTCTTTGTTCTTTGCCACTTTTTTCCACTTTTTTTTACTTTTTTTTTTTTCTGTTGAAACAGCAGTAAAGTAAATTTTGACAGTTTAGGGGATGATCTGTCCTATTTTTGGTTTCCAGGGAATTGAGTTTCATGGTTTGATGGTACTGGCTGGCAACTCTGACCTTGGGATGAGGATGGTTAGTTTTAGTATGCATAAGTATGCATCAGCTAAGAATCAGACATGGCCTTTTCCTGGGCTTTAAGGCTGACTGCCTTTAGTTGTTATGCACCTTCACAGGAAGAGAGATGGAGAAAATGCAGTGAGCCTGACCTAATCCATTCTTCCACATGGAGAGCAGGGACAGAGAGAAAAATGTTCTTAAATTCTTTCCTTCTTCCTACCAAGGATTTGGCCACTTGTCAGCTGTGACCTTTTGCCAATCCTGTTGTCCATTCACTTTATTAATTACAGCACATTTGAAAACAATTAGGCAAATTAATGGAATAAAAAATCTTTAAGGCTATCAAAGCAGTTGGCACTTAACCAAGAAATTGCCTAGCTGTAGCTTCAGGAGCTTATGGAGTGTCCTGGGAAAGGCTGTCCAGTTTTCCTGCCTTTCTCTGTTTCCATGCCTGGAGGCTTTTGCAGATGTTTTACAGTCACTGGGACATGTGTGGCCACTGCTGCCTGTGCCATGAGGAGGGCATGAGTCAAAGTGAATGAGGAATCCTGCTTCTGGAGTGGCTTTTTCTCTTGAGTGGCTCAGGATGCACTGGAAGGGGCTCTCTGAAACCCTGCACTTTTCCAGGAGGTGCATGGAATGCCCCAGCAAATGGGGTTTGGCTCACCCCAGTTCATGAGAAAGAACCAAGCTTCAGTGAATGGGCATCACTCCCTACTCAGAGTGGCTATGGTAGCAAAGTTCAAAATGATGCTTTCTCTGTGCTCTCACCATCTGCTGCTGTTGTCAGTTTGTACAATGTTTACTTTGGAGCTGCTTCTGTCTTAGGATTTGTGAACCACTCCTATAAGATGGGTGACTACCTACAAACACCAGGATAGAAAACCTCCAGTAATAATGGGTGCCAATGTTATATTTGCCATAGAGAAATGTGCAATGAAATGTATTTTTGTTAATTGTCAGAGCTGGGCTCTGCTCTGTTGAATGTCTTTGACATAAGTGCTGTGAGCTGGTGTCTACCTTCTGCTGGCTTTGTACCTTTGGAAAGTGTTTTCTTATCCTCTTACTCCACACTCCTCTCATCTGCACACAGTCCAGACATTTATGGTTTACTGTTGTTCTTAGCAATATTAGGGAGAAAACATTTTGCAGCATCTTGAAATAAAAGGCTCTTGTGCATTAGGTGTAATGGGCATGTAGAGCTCCCTGCAAAGTGAACCTCTCAAGTGATAAGGCCTGTCACTTCAGATTGAAGAGAAAATAGCAGGAATCATGAAAGGAATTTGATGATTTCTCTTCCACCTCCTAAAAAGAGAGTAGGAGGGCTTTCTGCAAAGTACTTCAAGTTCTTATTGTCTTAGAGCTGAAGAAGCTGGAGTCAATAATCCTGTCACAGGGACTTTTGCCACTGCTTTTGGTGAAGGATGGATTGTCCTGGAAGCCTATTCAGCAGTGTCATACAGCCTTAACAGCTAGCATGTTCAAGAAGGTGATACCTTTCCTCTGATCTCATTGATTTACTCAAAGGGAAGGCCAAGCCAAAGTGTGTCGAGTGCTACCATGTACATAAACCCATGCCATCACTAAGTTTTACCTTTCCAGCCATGGGATTCTGGCACAACTTGCAGTGAAGCCACCTGCAGAGAAGGCTTCCCTGGCTTGAAGTGTATTTCCAGGAAAAAAGAGAGGTGGCCTGGATGTCTGTATATGGAACAGTCATTGATGCTGGAGGGACAGACATATGACTGTGGGCTTGCTTGTGCAAGTGCTGATCTTTAATCTTACCCCAGGTTCAAGGGGGAAAAAGAACTGTCTTCTAAATTCATGTTACCCACCCAAGGGACTCTCTCTTATCTGTGTCTATTTGTTTTTAGGTGTGTTCCAGCTTCTAGTAAATAGTTTTGTAACTTTTTTTCTTCAGGCCCAACCAGGAGGAGTGATGCATTTTACATATTTTTATTTTTTTTTTCTTTTTAATACCAGACTCAAGCTGAAAAAAACATGGTATTGCTTCATTTTAATTAAAAGGAAATACTGTGTGGACAGATCAGTGTTTGTTCACCTTGTTTAACAGTGCTGTGCAACTGGTTTATGTGCTCACAGGTTATCAAAAGTGAATTTCTCTTCATGTTCCTAGCAATAAAAAAGTGGTTTTGGACACTCCAGAAATGAAGTGCTACCAGCCTCATTGTATTTTCCTGTGCTTTTCAAGGCTGAATGCCTTGCTTCTAATGTGGAGATAAAGGGAACTGTAACTATTAAAAAGTAGCATTACCAGATAGAGTTAAACATTCAGGATGAGACATTAAGTTAAACCACATGTGAAATGCAGCTGTTTTTACTGAGGCTTTCATCAGTCTGCTGGGAAGATTGGTGGGTTTTAATATGTGGTCTCAAACAGAGCCAATAGAAATGTGTGGAAAATGTGTGTGAAATCAGTGAGTGTCCATGGGGGGTCTGTGGTGTAGCGTGTAGCATTTTATTTGTGTTGATATAAATAATATTGGTAACACCTATCTGATCACAAATGCTTTTATTTCCCAGGCATACACAGAAAGAACTGATCAGATAAATAGATTTGGTGAATCACAGTAACCTGGACCTACATATTAAATCACATCCTGGTTTGTTTTTTTTTTCCAGCTGATCAGAACAAGGAAGATGAAACCACGAACTAAAAAAACCTCTACAGAAAAATATTGGACGACCGGGACATGCTGGTCACAAAACCACTGAAGACTGATGCTTTTGACTCAAACTCTTAATGCCACTTAACATTTAGGTGTTGAGGATGACTGTGGATCAAAGAGGTGCTGAATTCACAGCTGCTGCAAGAGAAATTGCTGTGCCTGTGAGCAGGGAGGAGCAGAGAGATGAAAGCTGATCTGCTAACAGGGTGTGTTGTATGAATTCATCCACAGGAAAGGTTAGGGATGGGAAAATCTGCCACTAGCCACGAAGAGAGCCAGACTTTCCTTGGCATGGGAGCTAAAGGTACTGGTGATGCTCAGTGGATTTAGCTCTCCTGTTTCTGTCAGGACAGTGGCCGGACATGGTACAGATGTCACGGCCCTAATTAACTCCATGTGCAGCCAGGATTCTGGGGCCTTGCAGGCAAAGCCTTCATAAAGGTGTGCTAAAGAAAAGCCTTTCTCTGCCTAGGCCAGGAGGAGATGTGCTAAGCCTTTCCCAGCTGGAAATCACTCCTGCACCTTTGTGTACAATGATAAGCTACCAAATTTGGTAGCAACAGTAGAGCAGACCCTGACAGGAAGGGAAGAGATCCAGATTCACTGAAGTTTTGCCCTTGTGCGTAGACATAATAGGATCTGGTAGACATAAAGGACAGCTTTTGAGCAGTTTTTCACTTAATACAAAGACAGCTTGGGCAAAGGGAGAGAAATAGGAAACCAAGGGAGGTGGTGAAGCCTTATTAAGTGTGCATTTTTTTTAACCTCTGATAAGTGATAAAAGTGATTCAGACTTTATCAGCTCTCTGTAATTTTCAGAAGTGTGAAAGGAAGTAAAAGTAGCAAAGAGGCAAAGGTTGGTTTTGTAATGACAGTCTTAGGGAGACTCATTTTGTTTGAACACACTTATAACCAAAGAGCAAATGGAGAAGAGGTCAGGGAACAAAACTCGGTTGACTCCACACAGGAAAGGTTGGAGGGAAGAACTAAAAGGTAAACATAGTTATGGCTCCAGCAGGAGAAAGTGTGATTTACTGAAAAAGGCAGGGGAATTGCAGAGTGCTTTCTTGGTTTATGCTTATACCTCAGAAAATTTTAGGGTAACAAAACTCTGATGCACCATTAAATAAAAGAGGAGAAGAGAATGTGAAGTGCATCTCAATTTTTGGTGAAGCACTGTATTATGGTAGCATATTATTATTCTGTGTAATAGGAGTACCCACTGGAATTAATAGACCCTTGAAATAATTAAAAAACCCAAATAAACAACAGTCCACAAACCTATCCTGCCTCTGTTGGAGGGCAAGAATTCCCCTTTGGGTGCAGATGCTCTAATAGTTGTCATAACAGCAGGTCCAAAAGGGGAAAAGTTTTCATTGATGATTTTCAAACACAATCTAGAAATGCAATTAGACCAATGTTAGCACAAGCACATGCTCTCACTTTGAGGGAGAGCAGTTTCACCTACTGAAGATCCTTAAATGTGTATTTGATATGTGAAACTTGTTCAGCCTGGCATGAAGGCTTGCCTAAGGGGATGTGCTGTAACACAGCAGCCAGAAGCTTGGAACTCATGTGAAATCTTCACATTGGCAACTCTCAAAAGGGGTGCAAACAGACTGATGTCTCCTAACCTCAGAAAATCAGCAGCAACAGTGATGAACAGCATCAAACACAAGCTTTCCATTCCAACAAACATGCTGTGCAAAGACTTAACAAGAACTAAAGAGTTTCCTGCAGGGGGCTTTCTAATTCCCATCAAAGTAATCTCCTGAAGGGTAATGGAAAATGAGGGAAGGTTTATTGCTAACTCTGATTTTTTTTTCCTTCATTCAGTCATGCTTCTGGCAGAAAAATAAGATCAGTTCTAGCAGCTTTCTCTCTGAACCTCACTGCTGGTTATAGCTCTCTTCCCTGATACCTGCAGCACTGGAGCACACAGCCTGTCCCATTTTGTCTTCCTTTCTCTGTTTTCTTTTTTGTTCTGTGTGGAGTAGTTGTCATTTGTTCATATGGGCCAACAGAAAAAAAAACAACCAAAACAAAACCAACAAAACCCCCAACAACAATAACCAACAAAAACTAAACAAAACAGACAACAACAACAACAAAGCCCCAGTGTGAAGACACAAAAACTCCTTTTTGGACAAAATTTCTCTCTTCAGTTCAAAACTCTCTATGGAGATAATTAAACTGAACTAGAATTGTACTTGGGACTGGGTAAATAACTTGAAATAATTAATGCATTGGGTTGTTTTTGGCATTTCACTTCTCTTACAGATTCTTCTGGGAACAGACTGTTTACCTCAGATGTTTAAATGTGTCTGTTCAGAATCTTCAAGGAAATTTAATTCATTCATCATAAATTCAGTGGACAAATTTTCAGGTTTTCATCGTACACTTGAAAACACTAAGAATTTATATTTTTCCAATTAACAAACTTGATTGCTTCAATTCATGTTTGCACTGTTTGCTGCAAATACGGGCAGATGTAGAGGAGTGGGGGCTGGTCTCCCAGGTGACAAAAGATAGGGCTCAAGTTGTGCCAGGGGAGGTTTACATTGGATGCTGGGGAAAACTTCTTCACAGGAAAGGTTGTCAGGCACTGGCACAAGCTGCCCAGGGCTGTGGCCAAGTTGCCATTCCTGGAGGTGTTTGAAAGGAGTGGTGGATGTGGCACTTGGGTGTGTGGTTGGTTAGTGGTGGATTCAGCGGAGCTGGGAGAATGGTTGGACTCAGTGATCTTAGGGGTGTTGTCCAACTAAAACCATTCAGTGAAATATGTTCTTATCTTCTGGATCATCCAGGCCCTGACACTGTGAAGTGAATGTGAAGTGTAAGCCCTTGGCTGTAATTACAAATGGAGTTCCATAGGGCAGGGAACAATTTGTGGGACAGTAGGAAGTCTCAAGAAGAGGTTTAGGGTCAATTTGGAAATAGTTCTTACTAAAGCTCCCTAATTTTTCATTGTCTGTGAATTAGTATAATAAAGGTCAATGGAAAGGTGTTTTTATATATCTAAATATTCTGGCTGTTTAAAAAGTAAACCTATGTTTCAATTTTGTATTCCAGTACCAGCAAGAAATCTGCTGTGGTGCTCCTAAAATGATAAATTGATAAAAGTCCTAATAGGAGAAACTCAACAGGAAAAAACCAGAATGAATTAACTTGCCAAGACATGGCTAACATCATTGAGTTTATATATGTTTCATTAAACCGAGACTTGACAGCTTTATGAGGAAACAGTGGGGTTTGCAGTGTATGAAGAACCTGTAATACTGCCAAGGCTGATCAGGTCCTGTGCCATACAGCCTATTTAATAGACAAATATTTGTACAGTGAGAATGTAATTTTAAACGGCTGGCTTAATAATCCCTTAAGCTTCTAAATGATCTGCAAAGACTGGAAATTCTACCCTGATGTTTTAGATCTCGTGGAACATTAGATAATCCAAGGAAATTTTTAAAAACTAGGTTCCTAAATTAGGGCTTTTTTGATTACTTCCATGGCTTCTTTTGCCCACCGTGTTTCTACCATGTTTGCTGGGGACAAAGCTGGAATTCGCTTGACATCTGTTCTCTCTGTTGCTGATCCAGTTTGTTTCCTACATGCACATTCAGTTTGTAAGCTGCTAACTTGGATCCACATTTGTGCTTGGGCTGTGTATCTTCATGTTCAAAGTTGACTGACTGAAAAAAGAGTAATACCAATGGGTAAAATCAAGGCTATTTTTCATAGTTTTTCCTTTTTTCATTGCCACCTGCAATGTGAAGAACCCTATAAGCTCTTGTTTGTGCAGTGTTAAGTTAATGGGTCCATCAGCACTTGTCTGTAAGTTGATCAGCTATTTGTGATCAGAATGAAGCAAGGATGATTTTTGCAATATGTATATCCCACTACAACCTCTTAATAGGGGTGATTTAGTGTGAAGAACCCCGGCTAAGAATAGCAAATGCATCAGGCTACTCTCTTCAGAGCTGGACTTGATAGTACTTGTGTGTGCCTTCCAACTCAGAATATTCTGTGATCTGACTATAGCAGATAAAGGAGGTTAATGAGGAAATCTAGTTCCATTTGACTGCATTTTTAGAATCTGAAATCAGTTTCAGATTCCCTCTTGTTCAGCTGCTGTATAAAGCACAACTTCAATTTTCCTGAACAGAACTGGGACTGAGACCTTTCATTTCATTCTTCCCCTTTGTCATCTTTACTTCTGTGATCCATGACCTTATCCTGCTTTTTTTTGCCTTTCTTCTCCACAAAAGTCATTGGCCAGTTTGATCTTGGAAAGAGAGATCACAACACAAGATATAGAGCTTATTTGAGAATGCAGATCTGAAGAGGCTGATAGTGAACTAGAGCAATAGAGGAGCAAAGCCAAAATATTCCAAGAAAGAAAAGGTTAAAGACATGGCAAACAGGAAAAAAACACACACACACACACACACACACACACACAGATAAATACAGCACATATTTTCCTCTCTCATATGTGTATTTAACAGAGATGTTAGAACATAACAGGCAATTTAGTAAATATCACAAATATAATGAGCATTGAATAGTTACAGAAATAATAGCCAAGCTACACAGAATCTGATTAAAAATAGAGTATCAGTAGATGTATGTTTCCCTTAGACTGTGCATTAAAAAACAGTTATATTTCATAAATTCTCCAAACTAAATTTGCATATGACAAAGCAATATTTGGAAGTGTGACTGATCAGATTCAGGGACAGATGCATTCCACAGTGTTTTAACTCTAATTGCAGCCCAGCAATGTGTCAAGACTGGGCAAAGAATTTACTGGGGTGAGAAGCAGGAAGGAAAAAAAAGTCCTGAAAATTGCATTAATGGAAACAGCAGGCAGGTGGCAATAACCAAATAGCTTTAATTGTCCAAGGAGCTCATGGGAATCAATTTGCTGTGATTATTACCCACATGGTGTAAGGAAGAAATAGCAAATTAAATAGAATGACACAAATGGTAGTAAACCATACCATAGGATTCCCATAGCGAGCTCACAGCAGTTTTGTCCTCAAGGACACGCTGTTTTAGGTAATTTTCTCCTGGAGAAAACAGTGTAGATGCCAGTCAGACAGTGAAACACAGTTATTATTAGTGCACACATACAGCCTAGCTTGGTAAACCAGATGTATTTCAGTTTTGGGTAGACTGCAAACTTACATACCCACAGGGTATAGGATTGATTTCTCCCTTAGAACTACCTTGACATTATTTCAAGACTTACACTGAAACAGAGCGTTGCCATTAACTTCACCTGTCTATACTGGGAGACCACCATGAGTACCTATTTCAGACTTAATGATTAACTTCAACTGATAGTTTTTCTGCCATACAAAAACTATCAGTTCAAGTTAATCATTAAGCTGGCATTAAAAAAAAATTCTATCTAAAATTTTAAACTGACACCTACTAAGATTTTAAGAGAAGGCTCATTCAGAGCAGCTGGTATTCAGCCAACCCATTTTATTCACAGAGGACGTTGGCAATGCACATTCAAGATTTTGCCTTGACCATTTACATGAGAGGGTCAGTCAGGTAGTTCACCTGACTAAACACAGCCACTGGAGATGCCTTAAACCTTCTCATTTGGGCACAGGTCATCTTCCAGGCCTGCAGCTCCGTCTGTCACGGCTGCAGGAGAGATGGCTCATTGTGAGGAGTGTGAAATGGTGCTGGAGGCCCTGTGGTGATGGCTGGCTGTAGCCTCAGCCCGTGTGTGTGTGTGTCTGTGTCTGTGTGTATCTGTGTCTGTGTGTCTGTCTGTCTGTCTGTCTGTGTGCCTGTCTGTCTGTGTGTGTGTATCTGTGTCTGTGTGTCTGTGTGTCTGTCTGTCTGTCTGTCTGTGTGTGTGCCACATGCAGGCCCCGCTGGGCCGCCCGCCTCAGGCCGGGCCGCAGCGTCCCAAAGCGTGCGCTGCTGTCACTGCTGTGCCTGGGCACAGAGTTGCCCTTTGATAAAGACAAGCCCTTTGCTTTCCAGAGCAAAAGGTGAAGTGTTTGGTGGGGAGTGAGGGTTTGAATTCCCCGTCTGAATCAGGCAGGCTGGGTTTGAACCGGGATCTTCCACATCCTCAGGAAGCTCCTTAATCATTTGGCCTTCAGCTAATCACAGGCCCTGAGATAATTCGTGCCAGACCTTAATTATTTGAAAGCAATGCATTTCTGCAGAGAAGCTTTGATTTTTAAAGAAATGACATTTCTAAAGTAAAAAATCATTTTCAATGAAAGAATTCTAACTAATTAGGACATTGATTGGTAGGGCTCTCTCAAACAGGATATTCCTTCTTTCAAAGGGGAGCATGCAGGAAACAAGGATAGTTTTTTTTCTTTGAAAGAAAAGAATATTGATGACTGGATCTCTGCTTCTCAAAAGGGAAAGTTATTTTAAATAGTTCAGAATGGTTGGGATGTCCAACTGGGAATTCCCGTGCTGCATGATCCGGGTAATGCTGCAAGTGAGCTTTGGGTGTTCAGCTGTGTCAGATGCCAGGCATGGTGATTCCAAATCATTGCTTGTTTGCTGCTTCCTCTCCCTGCACTTCCCCACGTTTCCCACAGGATAATAACTAGATGTATTCTAGTGAAGCATCTGTAAAACAACTTTCAGAAAGAGGACCCAAATGATGATGCAAAATCTGCACAGTCAATTTAAAACTAATCCTATTTTATATCTGCGAATCATTAATTGGGATCTGTACAATACACATATTATTTAGTTTGTCTGACAAGGTCTAGCAGACAAACTAAAAAGCATACCTTTAGCTAAACTCTAATCTTTAGAGTAATGGGATCGATTCATAGATCTGGCTCAGCATATAGATTTTGAAAAATCTTCCTTTAGAGTCAACACTCAGAGCATATTTAGACATTTTAAATGTATTATACAGTTTTGATTTATGGCACAATTAACTTTAAAAAGTGCACAGCAGTTCAGAAAATAAATTTCATATACCAAATATCTCAAGTAATTAATGTAACTCTCATCCCTCCCCCTTTTTTTTAATAGAAAACCAAACCAAAATGAAACAAACACTTTTCTTTCTTTGTTTCAACACCCTTTAAAATCATTACAACAGGTTAACAAGTCCAGTGATGAGTATTCTCTCAGAAAACCTTTACAATAATTTCCTGCACTACATAAACAATTCTTCATTACAGCTACCACCTCTGGCAATGCTGCAGCATTCCTTAATAAGCAATAGTATGGGATTTACAGAATACACAGTAAAGAATTTAGAAAGGAAGTGCTTGAATCAGATGGAAATTCCCTTATTGTGTATACCTTAGCAATTGTACAAACTATGACAGGTTCCTACTTACAAGCAGCAAGTGATATCTTACCGTATGCTAATAATTAAGGCACAAATAGCCTTTTCCGTGTATATGTCTAGAAATTCCTTGTGCTGTGATAGTTTGGAATCTATTCCAAACAGTTTGGAATGAAATTAAATTATTTGCGTTTTCCCAATTTTTTGTTCTGTAAAGAGTACAGAATTTAGGGGATGATGACTGAAATCTAATGTACAAACATTGTGACCAGATGTGTTTGTGTACATGTGCCTGATATCCCGATTATCACAATAACAGTTAAAAATTACTTTTCAACGTTCTTGTAAAACCCTTTTGAAATGTTTTAAGCTTAATGTTGTCATGGCTGGAATGGGAACAACCTCTGGGAAAATGGCTAATTCCTTTTAAACTGCTTATATTTTTTGAAAACAAGCTTAAACAGCCTTAAACAAAAGTAAACTGCAGCTGATGCCAGCAACAAGTATTTTGTGCTGTACAGTATTTATTTAAAACCATTGGCAGCACTTTATTTTTAAATATATATTTGAACGTCATGATTCTGTTCAGGGAAAGGAAAATTTAACTATGTAGCATTTAGCAATCAATTATGAAGTGTCTCATGTAATAAATATAGCATGTAATGGTGCTGTTTATGCTGGTGAAACATTTATGCTTTATATATTTGTACATAAAATCATAACAGTAATCTTGTGAATATAAATCAGAAGTAAAGCAATGCTATGCATGAGGGACAGATGCAATTCACACAAGGACCTATTGGTAAAGGAGTGTAGAAAATATGATCTGAGATAATTAGAAATGTGCATTCTTAGGAAATAATAAGAACTACATCTTCTGTTAACTGAGACTCTCATTGCTGCACACAAACCAGCGAGGATGGATTTGCTTGGTGATTTTGGAATGGAATTGGTTTATCCAGCTGGGCTGTGTGAAGGCACAGCTCAGTGACAGCTGAGCAGCCTGGCACATAAATCAAGCTGTGTGTGTGACATGATGGGATGAATGTCCAGCCTCAGCCCTCTAATCCTGACACAAGCAGACCTAGGGATGTTTAGTGCCTAATTAAAGAAGCCAAGTGGCTGCTCTGTGCCATTGGACACAGTGTCAGTCAGTGGGGTGGTGTGAGGGTGCCTGAGGGAAATCAGCCTTGACAACTTGGATGTTGAGTGTTAAATTAGTTCATTATTTTTCACAAATGTAATTTGTTCATAAATGGGAAGGACAAAAAACAGGAAATGCCAAGTCCTGACAAGATTGCAGAAGAAATTTTCATCTTTACATCTTTATTTGTTTATTTCACTGAAACTTAGCTGGAAATACTTGGAAGAATATTAGACATGGTTAACTCTTAATTATTGTGTTTATATACTAACAAAAAACCTTCTGTGATTTGTTCATCACATTCATATCTCAGATGGCTCTTGAAAGTATGAAACGTTCTCATTAAAAAGTGCTGCTTGTGAGCTGGAACTTCGATGTGGACCATCTTTGATTTGAATAAAATCACATTTAAGAATTGTTTGTCTCATTATGACTGGAATGTGGATATTTTTCCTAAGAAGAGGCATGACAGAAGGAAGATGTGTTCAGATTCAGAAATACAGCCCTCTAATGAGATGGAAAGTTGTGTTCTACCCTGTTTGCCTGAGGTATGTGTTTCTTCAAACCCACAAGCTTAAAATGTGTCACCTAAAAAATATTGCACTCTGGGTGCAGGAAGTCTGGCAAGCAGTGCCTGAAGTAAACGGAGACTCTTAATTCTTCCCAGTACATGCAGATAACAATAATTTTCATTCTGTAAAATGGTATGGTAGCCTACAGCTCTAGGGCCTAAGCCTGATATCATTGATACCTGGTGTAACTTTGAAAAATATTCTACTCAGAAATCCATTCTAGAGGGGAGAATGTAATGGAAGAATGTAAATGTCAAACACCTTGTTTCACACCCGTGCTTACATCTTTGGAAGTGCTTTGCTAAAAAAAATGCTTATAGGATTTTTATTTTATAGGAAATAACACATTCCTGTGTATAATTTCAAGAAACTAAAACTAAAAATTACCTTTTCCTGTGATCATTTCCACTGCAGTTTGCTGAGATAAATAGGGAGCTTTGACAGTGAGCATCTAGAGTGACTCTAGTTTTTATTAGAGACTAAGTCTTCCATAAAAATAGGAATTCTCTAATTCTTAATATAATTCATGTTGAAATAAAGAAAGGAAATAAATACAGAAATTATGATGCAAATCTCTTTTTTCCCCCCCAGAAATCTCAGCAGGCTTTTGGATAATATTGGCACAGACACTCAGAAATTCACATTATTATTATTATTATATGTCGTACTTATATACAAAAGGTAGAATTCTACACTTGCTTTCCATTTTGAAAGGGCTGAAGACTTTTCTTGAGGAAATTCTTGACTAATTGGGAAAACTTCCAAAATATGGACCGTATGTTTGAATTCTTTGCCTTCCCCCCCACTTTGGTAATTCTGAATAGAAAATTAGCTCAGCCTAATAGAAAGTCAGATCAACAATCTGAGCTGGTTCAGAAAAAAGGAAAAATTTAACCTTAATATCTAGATGAGACAAATATTTAATTACAATAAGAGTAGGTAGAAGCATAAAAATTACTTAAAGAATTTTGAATGTTTTTATATCTTACTTTTATGGTTATATTTTTCTCACTTTTGCTGGATGCAGCAGTGAGCAACAGGAATGGATAGATTGTGCTTACTGCCTGAGCTGATGTTTGTTATATCAGCTCTAATAACTTCCACAGAGAAACCTGAGATCTAGTATAATTTTAATATAAATGCATTATAGGAATTGAAGGGCACTTACGGATCTCAATTACTTCTGGGAACTGAGGGTAAAACCAGTCCAACTCCAAGTCCTTTGAAGCTGAAGGCAGATGAAAAAGACTTATAGCAAAACATTTTTATTTTATTTGTAGTAATGCATGTTTGAATTCCACTTAGCTGTAGTAGTGGTTTAGAATTTGGAAACCAGTAGCTAAGTAGAGGAAAAAAACACAAATTATTGCCCAGGGATAGAAAGAGAGCAGGAAGAATTCAGCTATTTGGTATTTTCTTTGTCAGCAATAAAGGACACAACTTTTAATTATTTATTATTTTACCATAAGAAACTAAGTTTTATTCTGTTGCACACAGGAAAACTGCTGAGCTGAGAGCTGTTTGCTTGTGCTACCAGTGTTCTGCTGTATACTGAGCATAAAAGGTAGTAAAAAAAGGTAGTATTTGTCTAATATTTTTCTTTTTTACTATGTCTTTCTAATAATTGAAAATTTTCTAAGTTTTTCTACTCCTATTATTAAATGCCAAAACTACTTATGAGCAAGAATTAGACAAAGGTACTTCACCTGAAGTGTAAAAGCTTTCCAAAGTTACTAATGACAAAATGACAACTGAAAATGAAATAATAATGGGTAAATACAGGTTACAGATTTGCCAGTGCTCTTTTCAGTGTTGTTACTGGCAAAAGAATTTACATTCCATTGCTACATGAACAGACTATTTGGGAAGTAAACTATTTGACAAATGCCTTAATATTTTATGGGAACACTTATGTCTCTGTAAAGCACTGCAAGGAAATCACCCGTGCTCTTTTTCAATGCCGGTACCCATCCCTGCCAGGTGAAGGGAGCAGGTGACTTGGTTGATGAGTACAACTGATTGTGCAATTAACAGTAACCACTCTATTGTGCTGTAAAAGTCATGTATGTCCTTTCAGGATATGCTCCCTGAGGTTTTAAAACCTGTTTGTATGAGAAATATGCATTTCCTGTAAGAATAGTTAAAATGTCACTTTAAAATCCTGAAACCTTCAGAGTTGGAAACAAACATACTGAAACCCATTGAGAAGCTGGAAATATTTAATCACTAGAGGGAAAGGCTCCCATTTCCAGCTCTGCTGAGTGACATAATATTGATTTTTAAACCCAGCACTCAATCTTTTGGATTCAGCATTTGGGGCCAACGCAGCCTGGGGAGAGAAAGGCTGTAACAGAGATGTTGGTGAGGAGGAGGAAACCTTTTAAAGTGGCAAAATAAATTTAAGCATCTTGCAGCTCTTGGATATTTGACATGTTCAAAACACTTCTGGCAGAAATGGTTTATTAGGTAGAATGCAAAGACAAAAGTGTCTGGTAAGTACAATTCAATGTCTGCCCCTGATTTTTATTGCAGGGGTAGAATTTCCATGCAGTTCCTTCCAGAGGACTGTGATGTGCAGGGAGCTGTCTGCTCTGTCACCTGAGAGGGGTTGTGCTGTGCATTCCCGGGCCCTGGGGCAGAGCACTGCTCCATCCTGAGGCTGGACATTTGCCAGTGCCCCTGTAAGCTCCTGTAGGGTGCTGTGGCTGCTCTGTGCTGGGTTTCTGTGGTGCTGCCCAAAGGCTCAGGGAAGGAAGAATGGCCTCAAACTCAAGCATGAAATCTGTACTGTGTTTCTGGCTTTCTGCATTAATGTCCCTTTCTGCTTCTACACCTGTGCTTATTTCTCCTTCCATGATTGTGCCAGTGTTCAGATGTCCCTTGATATTCACACTGCTGTGCTGTCAAAGCTTTGCTTAATTTTTCATTATCTCCTATGTAGACCAAGTCATTGAAATAGAATGTTTAAACTTTAGGGGTTTTTTGAAAATTAAATAATAAATATGGTGCCAAATGAAACAATAATGTCTAATCAAACAAAACATTTCCTTCAGTATTGCTTTTGTTATTCACTATGGTGAAAATATGCCCCAAAGAAAAACCCAAATAATGTGGGAAACACAATATTTTAAAATTTTATAAATTGTTTTTGGCATATCCAACAAGCCCCAAAGTACTAATTATCAAGTCACCAGCCTTCTGTTTACTATCTGATGCCAGGGTTCAGTCCCTTTTTAAAAAGCTTAATTTAGAAGGAGTACAGCAAAGAAGAACAAATAGACTGTCTCATACATGAAGGGTGGCTATGATTCTTTGACTTGCTTGGAGAAAAAAAGACAAATCTTTGCCACTTCTCTGGCCTTGCAGCCTTTGTGAGTTATGGATCTTTCATAACTAAAGAAGGAACTTAGCACTCACCCTTCATGGGTGAAACAGCCTATTCATATTCAGGAACAGGTGGTAAACAATTATAAATGGATTTAAAGAGATGCCAAGATTATAGTCTGGAAATATCAATTATTATAAACTGGTTTAATTCTTTCCTCCCTCTCTGCTTGCATTTCATATACAGAATCTAGCAGTGACAACTGGGTACTTAATGTTGACTAGACTGCTGGAATCATTAACAGAAATAGCATTACCTTTAAAACAAAGTTAAAAAGAAACAAAACTTCCTAAATTCTTCCCTAAGATGAGGCAGACAATAGTTTCTGTAGTGCATTTCAGCTGCCTTTCAACTCTGAATGTGACCGTGTTTTCCAGGGCTACAGTCTGTGCAAGGTGCCTTGGAGTAGGCTCTCTGTGGCTGAGGGGGAAAAAAGATGTTTCATGGTATCTGAATTGCCCTGGGCTTTCCTGGCACTGCAGTTTGTGCCCCTCTGGATTCCCTGCTCTATTCGTGCAGCTCAGGGATGGTGAGGCAAAGATGCCACTCTACAAGTGACCATAAAAAGGTGACATCCCATCTGCCATGCCCTGTGTGCCACTGGCAGCAGCCGTGTCCTCAGGCTCCACTTTCCCCAAGAGCTCCTTCTGAGGGGACAACTGTCCCTGAGCAGGATTCTTCCTGGGCAGATGAGAAGCAGAGAATACAGCCTGGCCTCTCCTGAGGCAGCTTCAGGCCCTTAACTGAGCCTTGCTCATGGTCTCTGGGGAGAGATAAATACTCTGCTCTTTGTGCTGACTAGGATCCTAACTTAGATGTCTCTATCAGCTGTCTTTGGTCACTAGGAATGAATCTCCTCATAGGAAATTTGTCATCTTAAATTCAAATATAATAAAGGATGGTCTGAAAATATAATTTTTAGCTGGGGATAATTAAAATTCAAATGGCACCTGCATGGAGTAGATTAGAGCCAACCTGTCATCTTTCTCAAGTCCTCACATAAGAGAACATCATTACTAGGGCACCAAGTGAAATAGCCTGAGGCTTCTTTAGGATACACGTTGCAGAAGTGCTGTGCAGGAATGAGAACAGATGGAAGCCAGTGGATGTGAGCTGTGTGAGGCACCAGTGACAATGTAACTGCTGCCTCCAGAAAAGGGAAAGCAAAGAACAACAGTCTGGGAATGGAAAGAAAAGTTGTCAGGAGCTAAAATGGTGCTGAAGTTGTTTCTGTCAGGATGTGAAAAGGCATACCTGGAATAGTACTATCCCATTTTTGCTAATTTACAGGTAATACATTCTGCAAATGACATTCTGCTATACATTAGTAGTAAAAAAAGACTTTTTCCTGCTCCACTTCCTCTTCCTCACTAAGGGATTAAAAATGCTAAGAGGAGGATCAGAGGAAGAAAGATGAGGAGCTGTTGCTTGACTCTTTAACCCTGTCTGAAAACCCCATGGTGCAATATGACTATTCTTGCAAAAAACCACAAATTGGTTTCTGGCAACACAGGGTGGATAATAACCCTGCAAAAGCGAGCTCTCACTAAATACCCAGTTGTACTAGCAGGGAAGTAAATCCATTTGTTTCAGTGGTGCAACACTTCCACTACAGAAGAACATTTTGACTACTGAAGCTTTCTAGACCTGAGGTTTGTCTGATTCTCAGCAGGGAAGAAAGCCTAAAGGGCCTCTTTCAGCAGTTGTTCACTTGAAGCTTTGAAAGAGCAGCTGGCAGGTCCATGAACTTCTTAATGACTGTTTTGCTTGATATTTCAAGCATATTTTGTGTACTAGAAAGCTTTTGGCTTGCTTTGTAATTTAGCCTTTTATATCCTGTTGAAACAATAGTATGCATCTCCTGTGTGTCTTGTGTTTGCATGTGTACATATATAATTGTATTTATACACATCCATATGGGTACATTTGCAAGTATGCATAAATATATATACACACATGTTTGCATATGTTTTTATGTGGCATATTTGTCCTATCCATAGGTACATCTATGTCAACCTATCTAGTTTTTCTTTTCAATTCCCTCTCTTTGTTTTCTGCATCCTGGAGCAGACCACATAGATGTGTGTTTGAAATGGCTTTCGTCAGTCTCCACAAGAGCACAAGGTGGTAGAATTGCACTCTTATTAATGGGTTGAAACCACCATCTTTGTTATGCTCCTGGGCCTAATTCTTGGCAACAGCCAATTGCTGAAACTCTGATAGAATTGTTCCATTGACTTTCCTGGAGCATTTTATGTGCTCTGAGGGTTGGCCCTGTGATAGTCAGCATGGATCAGCAGCTGGGACAGCTCCAACCCCATGGCTAAAACCCAGGCAGTGAATGCACTTCTGTCACCTCACTGAGGGGAGATCCCACAGCAGCACCCAGGCGGGGGAGATGGAGAGAGACACAAGGACACAGAGGCACCATTTCACCTGGCCATGCTGGAGATCACTGCTCCTCACACTGATGGGTCACTCCCAGCTGCAAGGCCACTGAGTGTATTTTACAATCCTCATTTCCAATCTTCTGCTTTTAACACATCCCTCCCTACAGGCTAAAAGGCTTGTGGCTGTAAGGATGGACTAGAATACACAAAAATTCACACAGGGCATAACTGGTCACTGAAGCAGAAGGGTTTTTTGGTCCTTTCTCCTTTTTCAGACTTTACTTAGTGAAGCTCTCAAAGCAGGTTCGATGCATGTACCTTTTCCCCATGGAAATGCTGTCACAAAAATCAGATGAGCCTCTTCCAGCCAACACTTCTGGGGGCACTTCAGAAACAGCATGGGAATAGGAGATACAGTTCAGTCACTATAGCAGAAAAAATCAGTGTTTGATTTTCTCCTGAAAAAAGATAAGGAATCCAGGAGAAGTCCTTGATTTGTCTTCCTGCAAATGATATGAAGCAAATGAAACTTCATTTTCTCCTGGGAATGACTATAAGCTTGTTCATACTCAGTGAGCTTCAACCAAAGGTGGCACTAGGGGATCACAAGTAAGTCTTTAAATGCACCACTGTGCTCTTCAGTCTCTTCCTGTTGTGTTCTCCAGATTTTTCTCCCTCCCCTCCAGATTTTTCAGGTGATATTTTCTAAAAATAGACAAGTCTTCTCACTGACACTGGCTGGAGATACAGAGTTAGGAATGGTGAGGAGGATGAGCAGCTGATAGTAATCTCTCTTATAATACTGAAGGAAAATCTACTTATTATCTATGTATCTATGCAGGATGGTGTTAATTATGTAAAGAAATGTGGATTGAATTCCAATTTTAAAAATCCATCAGGAATTAGATCTGTTCAGATACATTAATTTCTCCTTCTCTACCTCATATCTGCCAAACTCGAAATCTCCCCAGTCCTCTTGTACTCCAACTCCACGTGTATTGTTGAGACTTTGGGAAACACTTCATTTTCACTGGTGGGCTTTGACAGCTGACCATGCCTGCATCTTTGGAAAGTTCCTTCAAATCCTTTATGCTTATCTGTCTTTCAGCTGGAACAGAATTCTGAAAACAAGGTACAGACTGCTGCTGCATACACTTGTGGGAGCTGCTAAACTTCTAATCTTCCTGTAAAATTAACCTGGCAATGGAATGTGATGCTGCAGTCTGCTTAAATAGAGTGTATTTCCTGTGGGGTTGTAAGGAAGTCACTCCTGTTTCTGCTCCAGTTCCCTGTCTGAGCAATAACTTTTCCTCCTCCATGAGGTGCTGGGACAGTAAATCAATCCTCTTACACGCTGTGGATCTGGGTGACATATACATTTCTAGATGTTCCTTTCAGTCTGCCCCAAATCCTTGCGGGGTTGTCATCTTCTGCTGTGAGGCAGGGCCTGTTGCTGCCTGCCCAGTGAAGGTTTTAAATGAAAAATGGGCTGAGCAAAAGACCCAAACTGTTTCAGATCAGCTTTGTCTTGTGTTTCTCTAGCACCTCTCACCTTCTTAGGTCCCTTGGTTTTAATCCTGTTCCTGACACAGATCTGAATGAAGCCATCACCTTTAATTTTTGCAACAGTTTAATACTTCAGGATAACACATCTGATATTTCACTAAAATCAATGGGGCTGTTGGAGAACTCAAATAATAACTATTTGTGTCTTTTGATGAGTAAAGTTGATCCAGAATAACTTTGCCTCAGGTTTCCTAAAAGAAAAGAGAGGGAATTTTATTTATCTATCTATACGAAAGCTATGACTAAAAGGCATAGGTGAAGTGCTACTAATTTGAATCCATATTAGATGTGTGTTGCAGACTATCACCATATTAAAAAACTGACAAATTAACTTGAATCACAAATCATGTCTTATTAAATACTATTAAATCACCTTCATGTATGTCACCCTCTTTTGGTACTGTCCCTCTCTTTTTGGTTTCATTTCTGACCTTGAATGTAAAGTCACAGGCGAGTGCTGCTTGCACCAGAGCACGCAGCCTGCCTTGTACCAGCAGAGGGGTGAGGACACAGATTTATTAATGGCTTGGTGTGTCATCTTGAGTTTTGACAAATATTTCTTTTGAGCCACATTGCATTGTGAAACTACATAAAAAAATGCATCATTAAAGTTTTAAAAAGGAAAAGCTGTTCTCCACCCTAACGTGGTGCCTGTGCTTCCAGCCTCTACTCGGGACTCTGCTCACTGCAGTACCTGTTTCTATGAAGAATTCATTGGCACGAGGGGTTAATATATTGCAAGTGAAATGGTGACTGCAGCTATGAAGAAATATATCACATTATGTTTCTCTGTCCACAGAGCTGCTTGTGCTTTGCCAAAACCTTCCTGCAAATTGGGCAGTGCGACACCTCAGTGCGTGCAGCGTGAGCAGAGCTCCCGACAGACTGAGTATCACAGTGTGGGGGAAAAGAGCCAGCCCTCCAAACCACAGAGGGAGAGCATGGAAAATGTGGGTCCCCTCCCAGCACAGCTCTTTATTTGTTTAAAGAATTTGTCTGGTATGTGTGAACTATGCAAGTGAAGCCCTGCCCCCTGCCATGTGCCAATGACACAGTTTAAATCACTCCCATGTGCTGTGTCCTCTGCTCTGTTCACCCAACCGCAGTAAATACATGCTGGTAATGCCGAGGGTCTGAAAGGGCTCAGGGAAGGAAGGAGTGCATTAAAACCTGAACGTGAATCTTAGTTCTGGGTGTAACACACATCATTTTGTCTTTGCTGTCTCACAGGCAGCAGAGAGACTGAATGTCAGAAGTGCTTCTTGGGGGATATTGGTAAAGTTTCAGATGATTGTGGATTTTTCTGAGGGAAATAGTGTTCCAAGAGAGCTGAAAAAACCATTTTCTGGTCTAAATGGCCAGATGCAGGGCCTGCTTGTGGGTTGAGAGCGGTGCTGAGAAGTCCCTGCTGCCAGGAGAAGGCTTCTGGCAGAGAAACTGTAAAAGTCTGTGAGTGAAGAGGTCAGCACAGTTGCCACACCCTCTATATCCCATTTGGGTGGATATTGGAGATAGAAATCCCAATTAATCTCATTTTTTAAAAAAGTCAATGGAACAGGGTAACATTTTCTGAGGGTACACGTGGGTCTGCAGTTGACAGGGAGATTAAATGGCATTGTGCTTGCCACTGTAAGCTTTTCAGAAAGCTTATCCACCCATCACATGTTTTTTAGTCCATCAGATATTTAGAGAGCACCTATGGAATACCTTTCTCCCCTTTTTTATTTTTTATGGTGGTACCAGACTGACTTGTGTAGCTCCCTTTCAAGAGCTGCTGTCGATGCAGCAGGACCTTCTGATCCAAAGCCCTGAGAAGTCAATCAGCTGAAACCTTCTGAGAGCTCAGTGGCCTTTGGGTAAGACCCCAAATTAGCAATGAACAGAGCTTGAGAATGTAAATGCTTGGATTTTAAGATGGAGTTGTCCTTACAAACCACTCTTCAGGGCACACATGCTTCTTCAGGGGTAAAGCTTCACTGACATGAGACAGGATCGATGCTGGTAACAATGCAGGGATTTTGTTGTATTATATCCATTCCTTTTACATCCAGAGTTTTCTGCAACTCTTCCACTTCATAGTGCAGAGGTGTAAAGGAGGAATTCTGAATTTTACCATGTATCACCAGGTTTTTTAGGTTCACAAAGTTGGTACTCTAAATTTCAGGAATGTGGTCAGCTACCAAGGTAAAATGATGGAGTTTCTGCTCTCTGATACCAAGGACTTTTAATAACTTAGACTGAGGGGGAAGTGAGGGAAGAGTGCACTACTGGACCTAACTGGGGGAGGGAAAGCAAAATGTTTAACTCAAGAGTGTGGATCTCATATCTTAATAATTTTTAAAATTTTGACTCAGATTTTTTGGCTGTTTACCAGTTTTGTGTTATCACGTTCCCACCACATAATTGCATGTGCAGTATTATAATGAAATGTTTCCAGGCTTGCTCTCTAGAGCAAATGTATAGACTGCATGAACAATAGAGTTCATGCCTGAATACCCATTCAAGACAAGAATTCCTCCCTGAACATTGGACATTGCATAACTCCTAGAAAAGTGAAGAAAAAAGGCTTACAGAAATTACTCATAGTAAATATGTTTTAAGAACATTAATGAATTTTTAGCTTTTCTGTTAAAAAAAAAAGCAATAAATAAATACAAAGATATACCCAACCCCAAGAACAACAACAAACCCCTAAACTTGCAGGTTTTCATGGGGACGTGTTTGGTTGGAAGAAATACTCAAACCAAAAAGCTTTTAATGTCCAAAAGAAGAGAGCAATATCTACCAATAAGACCAGTCTAGAATATCTGGTAAATCAAGGTACTCTTCCAAGTGGTGTGAAATTTGTGTTTCCAAATCTTCATTTTTAATGTGGAAAAAATTTACCTTTGACCTTTCCATGCCAGGTGAGTCCCTTGGCCAACATGCTATGGGGGAAGAGCTGCTTCTTATGGAGCTTTTTGGGTTACTATAAATTATTTGAAGGTGAAAGGGACGGACCAAGGCTCCCTCTATAACCAGTTAGTTGTGGACCTTCTTAGATATGTAAGTACTCAAATGAGCATTCCTTCTTTGCTCTCCTGAGAGCATGTGTTATTCAGGAATGCATTCCTGGGAATATCTTTGAATTATTTATTGCTTNCCTTCTTTGCTCTCCTGAGAGCATGTGTTATTCAGGAATGCATTCCTGGGAATATCTTTGAATTATTTCACTTTCTATACCAAAGTAGGATGAAAATATTTTTAGAGTACCAGCATTCTTGCTAGTGAAGCCTTTGCCTGATCAGCCCTACTTTCCAAGGAATTCTGGTTCTTTACACCTTAACTTGGTGCCAGATGAGACTTAAAAAAACCCCTACCCATACCAAACTGTACTAAGCCAAAATAAAATTGCTATCCATTATCCAGCACGGGAGACCAATAAGTAAATAGGCCTTAGACAGCTCCCACAGCCTTTGAGGCTGGGACAAGAGACAGTTTCTCTCTTGTTACAATTTGATGGAGTTTTGCCCATACAGACGAGGTAAATACAGAATATTCTCAGCCCCTGGCTTCTCACAATCCACAAGACTCTGTCTTTTCTAATTTCAGGTGAACTTCAAACACTGGCTGCTAAAGAGAAGCTCAAATACTGCCTGGCATTAGAAGGATGGTGATACAGCTAAATGAAGGCTCAGTTTCATTAATATTCATTCTACATAAAATGACAGCTGATTTTCCTGAGAGTGCAGTCAAACCTGTGAATAATCTTACATTCCTACATGCCCAAGTTATCACACTATCAGAGCACCCTGCAGTTTCAAGGCAGTTAAACCCCAATGGATACATAAATATTTTTATCATTTTGCAGATGAGAAAATGAGGGAATGGTTTGAAGCCTTATATCCTCAAAATGATTTAGGTGACCAGTTAGGAATGACTGAAGCTAGTACCTTTAAAATTATTTTCTGTGGTCTTATACCCACACCTATGCATCAAGGTTTTGTGAATTTCCAGGGATCACACCTTAAATTTCTCCTCTGATGGACAATGTTTTATTTTGTACCATGAGAAAAATGGAATGAACATGAACATGATCCAGATTCAAACAACTTTCCAAAATAAAACCTAATTTGGGACTCTCAGCGTGCTGATGACACCCACGCTGTGTTGGTTGTGGTAGAACAGAGTAACAGTCCATTCTTTGTGTCCAGCACCCTTCTCCCCAGCTAATATTTACTTCTTAATGGATATCATGATAGGTACTGCTTGCTTGCTTTTGGTGAGCATATCACAATATATTTTCTGGAATTAATTAATTAATCCTCAGAATCTGAAAGTTGAATTGAAGTGGGATGGACATGAACTCTATGGAAATCATCAAAGATATTAAAATTATGATTTAATTAGAAAACAAATACAATTTTACACAAATATAGTCTCCTGGAAGCTGGTTACCAAATGCAATAATCCTCTGAGCTCTGTCCCACTTGACTGTGTGCTGTTCTCTTTGTATGAAGGAACCATGGGTAATAGTATTTTTAAAATACAGTATTTCTGACAAAAGTGAAAAGTAATTTTTCCCTCCCTTTTTGACTACAATTAATTGTTTATTTATGCTTTTTTAGGGCTGAAACAGCAATATGACAGACATTAGCATTACTTAAGCTTGGATTAGAAGGAAGGCAAGCCCTCAAATTTCATGGTTGTTTACAATGATGATTTTTGTTTGTTTGTTTGCCTTCTTATTATGGCTTTAAAGAAGTATGCATTCCAATAGGTACTGAGATGAATGTAAATGTTAATTGTTATTTATATTTCAAGGCAATTTTATGACCCTAAAGTTCAGCTCTTTGTATTTTCTTCTGTATTGAAATTACATCTGAATGGCCATGATAAATTATTCTAGTTTATAGTCTCCTTGGCCTATTTTAGTGCCTCTTTCTGAAGGAAGTAAGAATAAGCCTTTTTTTTTCCCTGGTGTTTGTAAAATATACAACTTGCTGTCTTTCCCAGTCAACTGAAAATCACATTCCTTTAAACTATTTAATTATTTGAAATGCCCTACAGTGCAGTCTGGTAAAATGCTGATTTGCCTCAGGGTCAGTGACACTCTCTAGGGTGACCAAGTCCCCAAAAATCACACTCCATGTACAGCATCAAGATTAGAAAATTATTTTGTTGCCTAGTTTGGTACATGCCAACCTATCATCCTAATAAGAGGGGAAGTGGGGAGATACCCATCCACCTCTCACCTCCTCCTAGAAGATCCAGTCTCCATGACAAAACTGGGAACCCAGACTAACCTTGAGCATTTTCTTTCCAAGACAGCAACAGGCAGAGTAATTGTGGAGATGTTTGGAAAAAGGAGACCGAAATGTGAAGCTGCAGGTCTCTCAAAAAATGTCTGGACATTCTTATTTACAGGAAATTATGAATCCATTAATGTGATTGAAGTGTTGCCTTTGAACAGAGATGTAGATATTGTCACATTCCTTCCACAAGCAGAACCTGAGGTCTTGTGGATCTGCTGATGTTACAAGGTAAAGGGTGAGGCACATCAGCTCCTTTGTGAGCAAAAACAAGCTTTAGAACTGTAGCATGAAAAAAATGTCAGTTTGGTATGGTAAAGACATTTTCATTTCAAAGCCAGTTGTACTTCAGGAAAAAACTCATGCTGAACCTGAAATTTTGCCTGCTTTATGTGTCACTCCATAAAGTTTATGTGAGCATGAAGGCTGAGCCTGTCTAAATTGATTTATTAAATGGAAGTTGAGAGCACTGAAGAAGATTAGAAAGAGCAGAATTCATGAGAATAATCAAACCTAGTGCTATTGAGTTTGGCTGTTTCGTCTAGGAACAGAACAGTGCTAATCTCAGGAATGCTAAAATGCATGCAGGAGCAGAAATACTATGCTAGCTTCTACTTGCTGTTGCTTACACCTGGATGCTAATATTAAGTATGTTATTAAAAAGTTAAACAAGGCTTAAGCCAAGCCCTGAGCTGGCAAGATATACTATTGTGATGTATGAATCAGTCACATTTATTGTGTAAGGAAGAGAACATCCTTCAAAGGCCAAAGGGTACTTGCTCTTTTTTTAAATTTTTCTTTTTTTTTTCTTTCCCCACTTCTTTCTTAAGACAGGGCTCTGGAGTGAGGTTTACAGAGTGTTAAATACATCTGCTCTCTTATGCTGAATGCTACAGTGTGTTAATGCAAGTTTGCCATCCTTTTCTTCTTTCTCGGAAGGCTCATAGAGTAACCAGGATCTATCTTGTCTAGATCCTGGTCTAATAATTCTGAAAATCTGTAAGAGTTTATTAATTCCCCATTATGATTGGGGTTTTCTTTCTGAGCAGGTTGGTTGTGCAGCACTCCCAGTCTCCTGGTGCAGATGTGGTTTATAATACCTCTGCACTGCTCTAGAAGACTGCTCTAACAGCACCACTCCTAGAAATAGCACATTCTGAATGTGCTGTGGCCTTAGCATGGATAAATGGACTGGTTGAGATGAAAAATGTGAGAAAATAGGAAAAGTATGAATCTTTTCCCAAAGGATGTTTGTGTATTTTCAGTATTGTAGGTTAAGGAAGTCAGGAAACAGAGTATGTGAACAGTGCTCAGTGAGAGGCTGTAAAGCAGGTATACTCTCTGAAATTAGAAAGCCCGTAAGGATAAGCTTCCTCCTCATGGACAGAACAACCATTCCATTTTTGCAGTATCCAAAAATGATGGTATTCTTGATAGGCAAGGCATAAAGTCCATACTTGGATTAGACAATCCCACCCCGAGCCCAGATCAAATGGATTTGTAGAAAAGGACCTGTAAGAGAAGGGCTGAGTGAGCCATCTCCCTTTTCTAGAAGCAGCCAGCATGGACATTGTGGAAGTGGTACTGAAGTACAGTGGATCAATTACTGTCTAATTATGTCATTTTAGTTTGGAGAGTAATCTGTGCCACAAGCAGCAAAGCTAAAAATAGGGTCATATAAATGTTTCTCATTTACTTGGAATTGTGTGCTGCTCCTCAGAATCCTTTGGAAGCAGGTGGCTGCTGTACCCCCAGGACAGGGCTGGCAGACTTGGAAGCAACAAGCAAAAGGCAGCAGCTCCCAGTTTCTTATAAAGGCCATGTTGGCTGCTGTCAGTATTGCTTCAGCTGGGACTTTCTGGAGCCTGCTTCTATAAATATACAACAATTCAGTTGTGTAATTGCCATTACCAATGTGAATTCAATTTGTCTGTATTTTTATACCATAGCATTAGGTCTCAGAATCTTGAACTGGTGTAGATTCTTTTAATAAATACTGATCTCTCCAGATCCTGAGAGGCAGAAATGAAGTCATCAGAAGCAGATGGGGCATGGAATAAAGTGAAAAAATAGAAGTCATTTTCAGTAAGCTTGTTTTGGTTTTAATGCATTGTTGTTTATGCTGAATAATTTCCTCTAATGACATGACTCGCAAAAATTAAATTAGAGTTCTGATTCCAAGATCTTTTGATTCTGACTCTTTTTATTTGTTAAAAGTATCAGGGTCTTTTAACTGAAAAAAAGACTGTGATTTGGGTTGGAATAGGATCTGATAGAAAAATCTACTCCTGAAATGCAGGAATCACTGAAAAAGTTGGGAAAAGGAGCCTCATCTTGCTCATTCCTTCTCTCAGCAAGATAATCTGGTTAGGAAAGCATGGTCCAGAATGATTTTGTGGTGGCCACTTTGAGCTACATGGACACTGCTGCCTTATTTTGGCAAGCAGTGATTGGAATCCCAATACCAAAGCATTTAAAGCACAGGCTTTAAAACTTCTCACTCACTGGATGCAAAGTGTTCTGCAAAGTACCTTGGGCCACAGGGCTGCCTTTAGTCCTGTCATTAATAATTGTTAGTAGCTTTTATAAGGCATCTCTTACATTTCCTTTACTTCATACAGAGCTGCTGTTGCCTGTCCTGCTGACAGCTTTGCATGTGTGCTTCCTTGGCAGGGACAGCACAGGAAATACTGTTCTTGCACTTAACTGTGCACAGAGGAATAACTCCACAGCACATCTTCAAATGTGTGCACAAAGAGAGGATCTGTAAGAGAAGAGGCAGCATGCATCTGCACAGTGTTGTGTCCCATGGATTCTGCTGCAGGCAAATTCCCTGTGAAAGGCATTGACTGGTACAGATGCACGTGAGGAAGGGGAGCAGGAGGGAAGTGCAAGGCTCAGACCTGCTATTGTGTGTGAGATGTTCAGAGTAACCAATGAGGGATACTCTGGACTCCAGGGCTTGCAGTGTGCTGGCTCTGCAGATGTCTTGGGCACTGTCTGAGGAAAGGAGCCTTCCCCACTGTATTTCTTATCACCACCTTGCCAGGCTGCTTGGATGCTTCAGCATTAGCCTGTGAGTAAGCTCTTCTGCAGACAAAAGTACCTGAAATAATAGAGAATTCTATCCTAGAGTTCTGTACAAGGCTTACTCTTCTTCTGATGGATTTGTGTGGCAGCCTGACCTAGTTTTGTAAGTACAAATCCAGACTTGTATTCAGTACAGTTAATCCCCATTTCTTCTTTTCAGATGGACTTTGCAAAGTTTATAACTATCCTCAGATCTGTGCAGGATCATGTCCTTAGTTACTGCTCGGTGTTGATACTGGCATTGTTTCAAATATAATGAATACCAGAATAAACAACCCTGAAAAATATATGTGTAGATATATATATATGTTCAAGATTAGATTTATTAGTTTGGCGTTTGGCCAATTGCCTAAGTACAACTGCTGTCTTAAAAAAAGATCAATCTCTGATAGTCAGGAGCTTTAGGCAAAATTTTTCCTTTTAGATCTTGGACCAGCCATGGTTCCTTGGGTCATCATATTCATTTGATTGAATAACTACTGATTTTAATAGGACTGATGGTAAGAGGAAGGCTTTTTAGAATCAGGATATTAAATACACTTAGTTAAGTGGTGCATTTTGTGCATTGGAAAAAAAAGTTCTTCAGACTGAGAAGGTAGAAGGGTAATTCACCCAAAATTGAAGCCTCAGGATTGAGAATGAGTTAAAAGTAATGCCTTCCATTAGCTAGGAATTGATCATTTTTCTTTCCCACAGCCTCTCCCATAACAGTGAGACAGATATCCTGGTTTTGGCTTTGGTTCTTCAGTGTCCTGAGGCTTTTCATGGTTTTCAGCTGAGTGCTGCAGCAGTGCTCAGCAGAAGTGTGAAACTGCCTTGGTTTGACTGCACTGTGTCATGCACTGAGAGCACATTTAGAATGCTTTCTTTCCTTAATTGTCCTTAGATGGGGAAGGAAATAATGTGATGCAGCCTTCTTTTTCCTTTTCAGAACCTGAGAAAGCTGTTTCATCATCCCACAGCGCTGCTTCCAGCACCTCTCAGATGTAGCATGCTACATTTTTTGGAGCTGATGTTGATCACCATGATCTGTGCAGCTCAGCCTCGTTGCAGCTGTAATTAATCCCTTCTGTTATAAACAAAATAGTGTGAAAATAATTTTCTTCATCTACTGCACCTGCCAAGGGAGAGCTTCTGCTGCCTTTAATGATGCAGGTAATCCTATTACTACCAACACAAATACTCCATTAGAGAAAGGCTGCAGAGACACAACTATAACCTGCTGAAGCACTTCCCTGGAAGTTTTGTCCCTGCTCCTCCACATAAAGGTTTGAATATTTTGTAGAAAAACATTGCCCTTCTGGGCCAAGTTTAGACAGTCTCTGGAGCAGGAGAGTGGTTAGTGCTCAGAATGGCCACTAGCACAGGCTGAGATTCTCACAGGGATGTGAAGATGCAACTTCAGAAGAAGAAACCATATCCAGATATTGTAAGCATTGGGATATTTCCAATTCTGAGAAAGCCTGTTCACCTTTCCACTCCCCAAGCCCCCAACATTTTGCTTTAATTTTTACCACAGAGCAAAGCATCAAGGCCTTTTTATAGAAGGGATTCCAGTTTCCAGTAAGATCAAACTGTCCCTTTGTTCTGATCAGTACAATCAGTACAGGTCACAAGGTGTTGGTAGGTGCTTAAAATGCCACAGTGATGGGAACTTCTTTTTGCAAAACATAAAAAAAATCACATAATATTTGTTATACACTCACAAAGTTTGAATCCTTGTCTTGGTGGGAAAGTAAATGGAGACTGATTTTCATTTGTACACTTTAATTCTGTGTTCATTTGTATCTGTTAGGACTGCTCCTACTGGAGCTGATTTGAATTCTAAACAGTGTTAGATATTTATTTTTGTAAAGCTGTGCCATTCATCTTTAATATAATCATCTAATTTACTCTATTAATGCCAGCTGCTCCATTTGGCACAGGTCACCTGGAGTGTTTGGAACACTCTACTAATTTTTCCTTGAACTAATTCTAAAAATCCATAGAAGTCAGAGCACTCCACCTCCACAGCAAGGGAATGTTTATTTTTGTCCATGTTCCTAAACACCTTCTTAGTCTGGCAGAAGAAAATATCCTCTGGGAGGCAGACTTCCATTTTGCTGGGNCTTAGTCTGGCAGAAGAAAATATCCTCTGGGAGGCAGACTTCCATTTTGCTGGGAATTATTTATTTATTTGGTTGTTTTTTTCCCAGAATTGTCCTTGGCATTCTCAGGTGACCCCAGGAGTGGCCGCTTGCATTTTTCAAAGCAAACAGCTGCTGCCTTGAGGAGGATGCTTTTCAACCCTTTGGTGCCTGCCAGTTCTCTTCTCTCTTGTATTTGAAATCTTCCAAGATGGG
>VWYI01040469.1:0-32784 GCA_013399455.1 Anthoscopus minutus
AACTATTTCCTTAGAAAGAATAAGATAAAAAACCAACAGTGTAATTCTATACAAGATCTCAATTCAGATTTTTTTTGCAGAAGTTCCAGTGACAGCTCACAACTACTGCTTTTTTTTTTTTCTTCTTCTGGATAAGTAGCATTTGCAGAAAAATTTGGTACCGTTACTCCCTGAATTTGTATAAATCAGGCCATATGCTATTTCTAGTTCTGGAAAATATCATATTTTCTTCTCCCTTCTGCTCAGAAATTACTTTGTATGGCTTTTTTTCTCCCCAGAACATATTAGTATACTGCATTTTGTTGATGTATACAGCGGGAATTTTCAAGACCACATTGGGAAATAAAAAGGCAAGTGTGTGCTGCTTGTTTGGTTTATCCAAATGCAGTCATTGCACAGTGAAGGCAGAACGCAGTCATGAGTTGTTCACTTAGTATCAGTTACCACTCTGACCACTCTGTGCGAGCAGCTTTGCAAAGAGAACTGTAGAGATATGTTTAATCTCTTACCTCACTGCGAGCATTTCATAAAGAATGCATGTAGAGGATTGCATGAAAAAATGTATGGCCTTTTTTGTTGTTTACTTGGGTTTTGTTTTTTTCCTGACCTACATTTTATGTGGCATATGTCAGGAGAGCTTAAGCATTTTATAGTTCTACTTCTGTATGCACTTTCAAACACCTTTTCCAGCAGCCTCTGGTTGCTATGTATGAAAACCTGTGCACTGTGTCACTAAAGATATACCAGATACCGAATGCCATGCAAGGTAGCAGAGCTGTTCCAAGGGCAAGTGGCTAAAAGGTAGACTGAGACTAAAGTATATTAGTCCCTATTACAGGGTCATGTATCTTTCTAATATCTCCAAACAATGTAGCACAAACTCTCTTCCTTCCTCCACTCTCTTTGGTGTCACTGATTTACTGGGTTAGTCTGTAGTTGCGAGAGGTGAATGGAAGGGTGGCCAACAAATTGTAGAAACCACTGTAAGAACTGACATGAGAGGGCTGCTGTCCATATTTCAAAGTCAGCAATATTCTGTATGGAATCCATATCTTGACATTCTCATTAATTTCAAATAATTTCTGATAAATTGATCCTTTAGCTTCTGCGGTAGTGTAGCATGCAGTATACAGTTTCCAACCACTAACACTTTGTTAGTTAGGAACCCTACTTGATAAAGAAAACCATTAACATTTGAACTCACTTTGAAATACTAAACGTACATCCTTTAGAGGTAAGCAACTTCTTTTTTTATGCTATTTGCTACTTAGTTGAATAATATATTTATCCCTGAATATTACTTTAAAAAATACAAGTGGAAATAGTTTAGATGCACTAACTGAATGATAAGTTGACAAGTTTCTTTTCAGCTGTAGGTGAAATATCCCTGTTGCCATGTTGTTCGACACGTTAAAAACTGTATTTTGAAAAAGGGGTTTTCCAACAAGGAAAGACAAAAAATATCACCATACCCTAAACCTTTTATTTGTACCAGAAGAAAAGGAGTGCCACACTAAAATCATAATCAAGAGCTTTATTATTGCTTGCTTTTAATATTTCTGTTTTCACATTGTATTGTACAGTTTTTGAGTTCTTAATATGTAACACATTGCATCCATTCTCATGAAGGAAAAACTCAAGCCTTTGGCATGGGGTAATATTCATCTCCCCAGACTTTAACCATGAAATATGCATGCATTTAATCTAAACTAATCAAGCAGGCTCCATCTGAAATACCTCCATACCATCTTAATACAAGTGTCTTGGGCCAGTGGGATGAATGGCCCTCTCGACATGCCTGCCTCCCAGTTAAGGGCAGATGGTGCCTAGCTGGCCATCATAGATTTGATGTCACATCTAACTTTTAGGTGATCAAAGCTTGATGAGGTGAATTGCATATAAAATCACATAAATATTGATATGACACAACATGGACTTAAGAACTTTTTATTTATAAGAAATTCTAACATTAATTAGAGAAGAAATACTAAATAAATTAGGTATCAAAATATTTTGCTATTATATATATTTTGCTATTGCTCTGCAATATAACTTTATGTGAAATAAGTCAACAGTGAAGGAAAGAGGGCTGAATAATCAGAGAAATTATCATTCTTCTCAAGAGAAGAAAACAGCTCTTTCTTTTCTCTGTTCCATAGGTAGACTAGTGATTTCCATTACTCTTTATTCTCCTAAGGGTAGGCAACAGAAGCACTAAAATGATAAGGAACAAAAGATAGTTCTGGAAATCAGGGCAAATTAGGGGGACAATAAAGGTGGTAAATTATGGGAATCTGAGTTCAATTAAGAAAAAACCAAGTTCACCTATTATTAAGTGGTTAATCCTTTTCTGCCTTAATTTTGTTAAAATGGTGCTTCCTAATGAAAATTATTTCAGTATTAATGTGCTGGTTTTTGTGCAGGGTATTTGGTAAATTCATTCTTGTTATTCAGGAAAAGCATTCTTGTTATTCAGGAGCACCACGACATGTAAAATACAAACTCTCATTTTGTAAAGTAAGAAGAAAACATAAAAATAAAACACTATGATGTTATAAACCACTCTCTCCCCCTCCCCTTCTCACACCCCCAATATTTAAATAGTTTAATTCCAGAAACTTAATTCCACAATAATTTCAGCCATGTGATTTCTGTGTTTTGTAATTACTTCCATGGAAGTATGTTGTTAAGCAGATGTAATGACTTGAATGGCATTTTCATAGTGGACAGTGATCATCCATTTACATATTGGAAGGAGGATTTGGTAATAATTTTTCTTCAGATATAAATATCAGAGAAAATTATTAATTACAGAGTACTTTGTGTAACTTATTGTCACCAGAAAGCTAAGAAAATTCCTTTGACAACCTTTCAGCTAACTGTGGGATACACATCTGTGCATGCATCAGACTCTGCTGATGGAAGCTACTGGGCAAACACTACTATTGTAACAAGTTTTCTTCATTCAATAATGATCAGAAGAATTTTTTATCAGAAATCACTTTCTGATATTGGAAACTTAGACCTTAATGCTTGAATCAAACAATAGAACTTGTAACAATGTATGATTAAATATTGTTTTAAAATGCCATATCTATCTTTCTATTCAGAAGCAAGCATGTACTCCCCTATATATATGCAAGTGTATGGATATATGCCCTTTTGAAAGGAAAGAAATTCAGTCACATGTCTTTGCAGCTCCTACATTATTCAATTAGCTCCAGGGTGCTAGGGTGATCTTTTCCTTTATGAATCTGAAAGGTTAAAAGCCCACCCTAAGTAAAGCATTTGAGCTGGCTTTCTACTTAGCCTTCATTTATCTCAAGAATCAGACTCATTATTTGTCTCCATGGTCACTGGTCATTTCTGGAGGACAGATGATGCCTTCTGCCTTCATCTCTCTCCAAGACTAGAAGAATCACTCAGCAGGTGCCCAAACTTATATATAAAATTCAGAGGCAAGTACAAGATTAGCTTTGACTGGACTCACATTTTAGATAACTAAAATTAGTGAAGTGAAACCTGCCCATCTAAGTTCATTATCTCTACACAGACACCTGGTGTTGTGCAGTAAATGCAGACTACAACAAATATTATCCTTGTAAGATACCAGAATTTCAAAACAAAGCACTGTGAAATTCTTTTTCTGAATTTGTCTAAACTGGGAAAGAAGTTTAAATATTTGACTGAAATTTGAATAATGTCTTCAGCATTTGGCTGGCATTTTCAATAGATGTATACAAGTAAATTTTTAAAAACTTCAGAAGCTCATCTCTTCTGCTAAAAATATTGATTTGGTCTTCAGCACCTTATTGTGAAGCAAAGGAAACTATTGTAAAAAAAATACATCCATCTGCAAGTAAAGACAATGAGAATAGATGCAATTGTCTTGACTCAGAGTTTGAACCCTTTATTTTAAATTGATAATTAGCTTTTTTTGGTCTCAAGAATATTTCTGAAATATAAATTATTATGAAACAGCATAAGTTTCTTTATTTTAAAATTGCAGTCTATTTTTTATATGATTATAGTAAATCAGAGTCTATACCAAAATTGTCACCTGTTCAGAAAACACTTATTATAAAAGGATATGAAAAAAAGAGCTGTATGTTGCTATTAATAATATATGGTTTTCACCAGTGCTTCTTGGATATTAGGGTGTAAATAAGTTAGGCATGGTCATTCACTTCATATGTTCACATCTTTTGGGAATAGATGAGACATTTAAAAGCTCAGTACTGTCTCTTCAGCAACTGATGTCAAGAACTATTTAAATTAAAGACTTCTATTGATGCACAATCTTTTTTCCTCATTTTGTTTCTCCACAAAGGAAAGAACTTTACAGTGATTGATTTTTTTCACATGACTAAAAAAAGTCTTAGCTTGAAAACTTGGGGGTATAATGAGTTACATTTATGTAAAATCTGCCTCTATTCCAAAGCAGAAAAAGCTTTTCTGGCTTTTCATCTCCAGTCTGGATCGAAGGCAAAGTAGAGACAAGTTTGAATAAATGGCATCTCTCATACTTTTTCTTTCTAGAACAAGCTGAGTGTCTCCACCTGGCAACCCTTAGGAACAACAGTACTGGTACAGCAAAGATATAGGACATGGTCCTACAGTAAATCTTTTGAACAGGACAACTTGCGCTTCTTAAGAAAGATTAGTATTTGATTTTTGCCAGAGCAAATCATGGCAGCATAGCCATGTGATTTTCATTCACCTTTCCTTTAGCAAATTTCTCAGTGCTTTTTATTTCTATGTCTATCTTATTTATATTCTTCTAGATAAGATGACATGATTCCCACTCGAGTATTGTGTATAAGAATTGTGTAAAATTAACTTCTCTTGAGGTCCAGAAGGCTTTTTCTCCTGCTGTACCACACCTGACAAGCAATTGTTCTCTGGCTTCTAATTTTGAGCATTTATTAGAAATGCTTTTCTATCAGCTGGCAAGGTGACAATAGAGCAGTCCTATCTACAATAGAAGGAAATGTTCTCTTCAAAAGCATTATGCAAAAACACAAGGGAAATAAGCATTAAAATAAAGCACTTAAAAATATGCTACAAAGTCCTTGATGCATCTTCCAGTCATCTCAAGATGATATGAAAGAATTATCAAAAACCAAAAAATAATATATTCCTGGGCTAATCACTGCAACTATTTAGGGCTTGTCTGGTGTATCTATATGCTTCATAATAATTTTCCTGTCTGTTGCATGAGTTCATCTGCACTGGTTTTCACAATGATTAGGAAAATAGCTGCCTTGGTTATTCCCATTACACTTCCCTGACAAAACTGGTGGGCACTAATACATAAAGCAAATATACAAGCACAAGATAACTCTCTTTTGAATCTTCTACTGCTTTTTATAAAAAGATAAAATTGATTTTTGGAGACAACATGTTATTACAGTAAAGCTTTATTGCACAGTATAGTCTAAAGTGTAGCCCCAGTCATTTTTTGACAGGGAACTCCCTTCTGATAAAGGGTAATGCTATGGTTTCCCCAATTCCAGACAGCTGGAAATCATGGGTTAAGTCCATTCTCAATACATATAAGATAATAACTAAAAAATGCTAGCATCACATTTTCTGGTTTTTCCTCTTGAGCTTTGGGACTGTAGATATGCTCATTGCATATTTTCAAAAATTTTTTTTGGGGGGGCAGGAATACCTTAAGTTTTTTATAAAACTGGAGTTATGTTTTTGCTCCTCATCTCCAAGAGCAGATGTCTTAGAAAATGCCTTAAAGAAATGAAGGCCTCAGAAGTATTACATGAGGTGGGAGCATATGTATTAGAAAATCATGAAAGATGTAATGAGTTATTTCTATACTACAAAATAAAACCATGGCACCAAGCAAACTGTGCAAAATTTAAATAATGAAAATTAGATTTTGCTAGCTGATTTGTAAAAGGAAAGGTACAAACATCCAAAGTGCCAATGTTTGACTTTTCAATTTAATAAAAGCAGTAAGAAATATGTTTTTCATTTCATTGCCTCTCACTATTCATACAGACTAATTCTCACTCTACCAGTGGCTCATATCTTCAATTACAGGATGTACCTTCATTGCACTTGATATATTATATTAAACAGTAAATGTCTTATGCTAATATATGGAAACTTGTGGTTCCCAGGCATCTTCCTTAAAGGAAAAAAAAACCTTTTAATTAAACTGTTGTCTTCAATATGAATAGCTGTCATAAGCTACTGCCATTGCCCAAGGGGTAATGTTTCCAAAGCTCATTATGGAATTATTCAATAAGAAATCCCACACCAGCATTTACTGAGTAGTACATGGAATACATAAATACAGTCAAATTGCCATGTAGACTGTTCTCCAGTGTGGACCCAAAGAAATGAATTGTATAACAGAACCAAACAAACTTTGGAGAGTTTCTACAGTTTCCCATTGTATTCTGTGCAGAAATGAGACAACAACATTTATCGTTTGTATAATTTGCTCTTATCACTGTAATATTCCTCCTTTTCCCTCTAATACTTATCCCAGTATTAGATCTTCCTCAAAATCCAAACTACTCTTGGCTATGACTAATGTTATAATTTTCTTCCAGATTACAGTAAAAAGATGCATAATTATTTGACATTGAAAAGGAAAATTTACTTATTCATGGATCATAAAAAAAATCAAATTTTGCCCAGGAGTTTTAATAAATGTGTGAATGTTCTTTATTCCCTTTTAAATTTGTGTTTCTTTAAGAAGACTTTTCTATTTGTCGTGTGACATCATAACAGGTTTGTCAGCGTGTGTTCCTGAACTTCTAATGACTTTTGAGTCTGTTAACTGATTTCACACTAATTGATGCAGAGGTGGAACGTTCATAAAGAATTCCTGAGTATGTCATTCAGATCTGGTTGGGCAGAGGAGTATGTGTCCTAATGAAAGTAAAATTGCCACATGAACTTATATCTTATTAGGTACCAGAGGATTAAACCAGGAAAGTGGCCAAAGAAGTCCCCTGATTCACGGAAGATTCAGTCAAATTTGTCTCCTTCTTGATATCAAATTCAATTAAGAATAATAATAATGAGCACTTTTGGCAGCCTTGAACTGAAGCTCAGATGCTGAACTATCTTACCACATATTACTTGATGATATAATACAGTTAGGAAACAGCTGTCTGTTTCCTTCTCAGACTACACCATTTCTGCAGGGTAAACTATGTTGCTCATCTTGTATTAACCTTTGCTGGAGCCAAGCACGTAGAGCAAACTCCAAAGACTCACTTTGGATTAGTTGAAACAGTTCACAGCAGTTTGTAAACAACTTGTAGAAAAAAGCTTGGATGAAGCAGAGATGCATGAGCTGTAGTTAGAACATCCTTGTAAATAAGGAATAGAAAATGTGTTTATCTTAGAAGCACATAGGCCTTTTGGGTCACTACTCAGCATGTATGACACATGGTGACAAGGAGGAAAGTTGGTGAAAATGACAAGGCAAACAAGTGTGTTTAGCAGCAAAACAAATCTTCACTTCAGAGTCTAAGTAGGTGAGTCATATGATAGGAAATGAGATAATTAACAGAAATAGAACCCAAACAAGGGACAGTGGAAAAACTGCTTGAATTCTGCCACCTCAAACTGAAAGTGTGTTTGTGGTGTTTTCCAGAAAGCAAAGAGCAATGTATGTGATAGTGATGAGGAACTTGTTATTATATGTCATTTTGTGAGTGTTAAAAACTTTCTAATTTTTGGCAAGGCTATGTCAAGAAATTTGTGCCTCCGGTCTTTGGGGGATCATGGTCAGAGAAAGAAATTTAAAACTTGATTATTATCTACAAATAACTATTGTGAGTAAAACATTCAGTGAAAATGACAGAACTGGATGCTCACATTTCTTCACTGGGGAAAAAGATAAAAAGAATGAAAAAGTTTCAAATAATTATTTGGCAAAGAATGTATTGAAAGAATAAGGGATGAAGGATAAAAAAGTGGGTTTGTATGAACAGCAGTTTTGAAAGAACCAGTCATGATATAGCAAGTATCAAAAAAAAAGTCAATAAGCACAGACATATCTGAAGTTTTGAAAGATAGGTTTAGGAATTACTTACTTGAAAAAATAACTTATGGTAGTTTGGTAAAATTTAAGTACAAAAGGAATGATAAGGAGAACACAAAGTAAGTTGAGATACCAGGTAATTCACAGATATCATTAAACTACAAATTCATTAGCAGTGGTGCTTATGTCTCACCAAGCATGGTCTTTTGTGCTTAAGAGTTTGCAATTATAGTAATTTAGGTTTTAAAAGCATGTTTGCTTTCAACGGAATTTTTTACATGGCCAGAACAACTGAAGTGATAGTTTAATGATTGAAAGAGTTTGTTTGTTTTTTCTTCTAGATGCAGAGAAATTCCACTTACTAAATAGAACTGAAATTCCACTTAAATAGAACTGAAACTTCAACTGAAAAATAATGTAGCAAAGTCAGCAACAGAGATGAAAACAAGCTCCTGGCTTTGAATCACACCTCTTGTTAAGCGTATTATTTTGTATATATCACACTGTTGTGGGTTTAGAGCTAGCCAAAACTCACTAGCCTACTTATATTCTGTTGTGAGATATGATTTTAGAGGAAAGGAAAACGCAGGCTTAAACTTAAGACTATAAGGGAAATTTATTAACAAAACAAACTAAAAAGGAAATAACAAGGANNNNGCTCAGGCTCGGCCCGGCCCGGCCCGGCCTGGCCCAGCCTGGCTCAGGCCGGGCCTCCCCCCACTCACAGCTCTTTCACCTTCAGCTGCCGGAAACCAAAGAGCGCGAGTTCAGAGTTTCCCGGGCTTCACAATGGTATTCACGGGGGTGGAACTCGACTCTGAATGGCTTATACAGCTGTCAGTTCTCAGAACTGGACAGACACTGGCTATCTCTGAAACTTCCAAGAGCCTCTTTCAGGAGAACTTTTTCCGGGGATGTCTTTCCTTTCTTTCCTCTCCAATACCAACCCAGGTCAAACCAGCACACACACATATATAGATAAACATCTTAAGAGTTTAACTCACTTTATGTTTTCAAACACTAATTGAAAAAGTTACTTGACGTTCTTACTTTTGGAGGATGAAGTTGTAACACAGCCTTTATATTTGATTTTTTTTTGCAAAGTAGAAGGATCTTCAAACTTCCAGTTCTGCAATTTACGGGTTCATAAAATGGCAATTGCCAGCCTTTTCCATTCCACTTTACTCACCCAGTAATACATCCTTTTTTGTTTCTCTACAAATTAAATTAGAATTAATAATTCTATATCTGAATTAGCTTCCCAGAGAGAGCCTTATTATAACAAATGCAGTTGTGGCAATTCATATTAACAATTTCCTTTTTAAATTGGTAGAAAGTACTTTATATGTTTCTGTAAGTGAACAGAACTTATTTTTAAAGGAAATTTAAAAGAATTATATGTACCGTATGCTGACTAACTGATGATACATTTTTGTACATCTGCCATTATTAAGCATGTAATAACATCAGAAATAAGAATGTTAGCAGAAGACCTGAATATGAATTTCAGAGAAATAAGACTGGAGAGAAAGAAGTAACTCTTTTTTGAAAAGGACAGGATTGTGCTGATGTGTTAGTCTACATGGAAATGTATTTTAATGAATACAGAGAATTCAAATAACAACTGCTGCCAGAATTGTTGAAAGACTTTCTTATTGTGGCATACTGTGCTTACCCTGCAGGCAATTCTGAGTGACGTGGCAGATATTAGGCTTTATTTATAGATTGACAGACAGACAAATACATCTGCATTTCAAACCAATCTTTAAGAATAGCAATTATGAAAATGGTTACAGTTTTTTCTCCTCTCTCTTAGCACATCCCTAAGTGTCAGGGAACAGTGGGCAGGAGGAGGCTGTTCTAGGGCTGTGGGGCTGGCGGGGCAGGCAGTGCCGCACTGCCACCACCAAGGGTGCAGCCCTGCAGCCCCTGCGCGGGGTGGGCAGGGCAGGACGGTGGCAGTGGCTGGGGACAGCCACAGCTTGGCTGAGATCCCTGTAGCTCTCTTTCCCACGAGATGGGGCAGGGCTGCTTGGAGGCACCACCTCAGGGCATGACCAGCCAGCCTCCTTGGCGCTGGAGGAGATTTCAGAGCCTGTTGAGGCACTCAAAATCTTGACACAAGCAATCTCTTTCTCTTGTCTTTTCTCATTGCTCACTCTTTGAGTTTTCACAATGCAGTTTTCTTTCTCTTAGGTATAACTTTATCTTGATGAATCTCTGGCTTAAAAGAAAAATGTGTATTATATGAATGGTGTTTTTATTTGTCAATACTATGTTCCTCAGGGATTTTCATCTTCCAGAATGGCAATTGTGGTTTTAAAAAATTTGTTTTGAAATATTCTTTTTTAAGAGCATAAAATACCTTGTATCAGGTATTTATATTTCACCATACTATTCTGAGCAAAAAAAAAAAGTTTGTGACTGTGTCTGAGACCTGAGTTATTCAAAGTCAGAGAAATTTCCAGTCCTAATAATTCCTTTTTTGAATTCTCTGATTTTTTGAACACACAATTGAAATAGGATTGATAAGGATGGAACAAATGTATGGCTTTTAGATATTCCTATGTCCATATGTATCACTCTGTTAAGAACAGAAATCTAGATATTATTTGGTAAATATTAACGTTAGATATTACAGTTCACGAACCTGTCAATGTTAAAAGGTTATATTTAAAGCAAGGACTACACAATGCCACTTTGATCATATCAAGCTTTTGTTTTTCTGAACAAAATTACCATCAGTCTTTATCTTCTGAAAGCTTGTATATTTAAGTGTCTTTACCTAAAACTGTTCATGCCATTTGGACAGGAATGTTCTAAACAACTAAAAATTAATTGAGTGATATCCTTCATCATTCTTACAAAATATGTGGTTTTGTAACATCTGTAATTTTTGCTCTTATACCACAGACCATTGAAGGTGAATTTCTTAACGTCTGAGTAATTTTATCAAATGTTTATTTAACAAACACAAGCAGTTTAGATTAATGTCTCTTGCTTAAAATGGTAACAAATTTCTCAAGGCTTTCTAAAATAAAATATGTAACAGAATATGCAACAGAGTCCAAAGAGAGCAGCATAAAAATCAGTTGATCAAAACATGTACAAATCCCATAAAAATAAAATTCTTTGCAGGTAAATAAGTGGCTTAATTCACCCAGTTTGAGTTTTTCTTTCTCCTTTAAGTTGTAACCATAAAAACTAGGAAATGGCAAGTTTTTCAGGAACTACCAACCATCATTCATCTCAAAACCTGACAGTCCACTGGAGAGGAGGTTGGGTGTGGAACATTTAATGGCAACTGCATCACTATTTGTGATATTAAAAGTTCTTTTAAAGTCATTGAAGTCTTTTCCTGATGGCAGTCTAATATGCTTCCCCTCTGCTCTCTAGGAATAGTTGGTTTTCATTTTAGACCGTTTTGTTCAATTATGCTGCGTAAAAAGTAGGACAGCAGACAATAGAAATATTTTTCTTTTAGGACCGTTCTCTCGGTACATTTTGAATACATCAGTGTCTGAAGGACCTGAAGTTACTTCTGTTACACAATCTGAACCTCAGTTTCCTAATTCCTACATCTAGTATTTTTCACTTGCTCATTATTTTATATTCAGAAATAGTATGAATGTCCTGTGTCTGTGTAAAAGATTTATATTCTTAGTTAAATGGACGTCTTAAAGTGCAACAATTGTGAAATCACCTCACTCTACCTCCAAATAATTAAGAGAGCCACAAGCTAAGCAGAGAAAAAAAGGTTATTTTAGAAAAGATATAAATGTTAATTAAGAATTTTTACATGCTGAAGTTGAGAGGAAATATCTTCATGTCCTAACCCTCAGAACAGGAGTAATTACCCTGATGGATTCTTGAAAACTTTACCCAGAAACAACATTGTACTAGCTAGAAAAATCTCAATATCTGTCTCCATTTCCTGCCCAGGTATGAAGAATTACTATATAGAGACTTCAATGGCATATTGCCAAGTACTGAAAACCCAATCTCAATATGTACAAAATTACAAATACAATGCATGCCAAATTAGTTATGCAAGTAGTTGTCTGGCTAAATTTCTTGTAACCTAAACTGATTCTGTCCCAAGTTTCTTTCCAAATGGATATGATCTAGGGTGCAAACTTGATCTTCTGCTTATGACAGATGGCAGCAATTTGCCTATTACTTTTTATTAATTAAACCTTTTGAAGTTTATGGCTTAAAATGTCCTTGTTCTTGCTTTTAGATCTATATTACTTCAACTCAAGGTTAAAAGGAAAAAGTGAATTTTCTATTCCACACTAATTCTAACAATAATTTTCCAGATTGACAGAGATATTAATTTACCCATAGCCATTTGAAGGTAGTGTATATATATATTTATGTATCTATGTCTATATATATATGTATCTATACACACACTAGAATACATGCATTTGCATATAGAAATATACATACAGAGATGGGAACATTTTTCAAAGTAAACAGCCTGTCTTTGTGCTCACTTTCTATTAAGATCAATGAAACTTCTGAAATCCAATTTGTACCTTTGAAATATCTTCTCCATACATATTATTTTCAGAGTTAATATTCAAGAGATTAACCCTGTAGCCTCATCAATAGAAAGAAAGAGGGCTTAACTCCTGCTTTGGCACTCATGTTAGAAAATTCCTTCACCTTATTGGAAAAGACACATATTGTATTCCACTTTCTGTATTTTATATTTTCTACAGGTAGCAATAATGTCTGTATCACTGAAGTTCATATTATTTAACTTCCCATAAGTTTTTCCCTAATTTCAGTAGCACATCTTAAAACATTTAATAAAAGATAATTGTGGGCAAAAATATGACTGCTATGTCACAATTATCTTACCATTTTTTAGTAGAAAAGATGAGGGGAAGGGAAAAACTGTTAATTAATTAATACTGTACTATAAGAATAACAAGATAGATAAGAGTGTTTTGATAACCATCTCTTTACTATTTCTCAATTGTACATCACTCTGAATTACTTTTTATAATCAAAACATGATAATATTTGCAGTTATTTTGTGAGGATTGTGGAAGTGTTGAACAACAAGATATTTTAGGTAAAACACCTTTCCAGATGAAAAAGAAACAATTTTATTTTTCTGAAAAGGATGGCAATTCTTTTTTCGTGACTTTAACTATTAGTCTCCTCTGGATACTGAAACATGGACATCTTTTTTTTTCCCAAAGACAATAATTCTCAGTTACCCAAGGTCCAAATGGCTCCTGTCTGTTCCACAGACTGTTCTTACAGTATTTTTGAGTGTCTCTGCATGAACATGCCATTGTCTATCTATACAAAACCTCTCATTCACTTCATGCCACTTGATAATTTCGGCTATAAGTCCTCCCTTAGGTTTCATTTCTTCAAGTTTTTAAAATTCTTCCATAGCACTTCACAGATGTTTTCTTGTTTCTTCTTCCATTTTTTCTGTCCTTTCTCTAAAATTAAACCAGGTCCTGGTTCCCTTGTAGACAGACTCCTGTCCCAATCCTGCTTCTCACTTTTGCACAGAAATACTCCAGCCAACCTACCAGTGATTTAGCCAATGTTGATACCTGAACTTTTCCTTCCCATGTCCTTCATGGCACACACTACCTTGCTCTCACTGCTTCTTGGCTCTTGATTTTTTACTTGAATTTCCTCAACTGGAACTGAATCTGTGCTTGTTTTCTCTTATGGAAAGTAGCATTTTTATTATACTGCTTTGTTTATTATATTTTCTTCATATAGCTCAAATTTCTTTCCCTAGTTATTATTTCTCTGTTGAAGAACACCTGAGTCTTTTAATTTCCTTTGTTCCAAGTCGCTGTTAACTAGGCCAGAGTAATCTCAGCTAATTTTAGCTGTCTAAAAGCTAGGATGCACTTTCAACTGCTCATCCTACATTTTTCGTTTCTGAAATTAAGAAAGAAAGGCAGTTTGAGAGACTCAATCATGATGCTTTCATGTTTCAGGATGGGAAGACACACTCTGTAGAGATGATTATTTTTCTATATTGATTATCAAAGGAGTTTACAAAAGTATATTTAATGGTTAAAATTAATCTTTCCAATATATATAATCTATTGTAATTTCAACCCCTAACATTTCCTCTTTTGATCTTTCAGACATATTCCACAGAGGTCGGTATCAAGTAATAGTTTCCATTTCTAAATTATTAATTTAATGTCTAATTAAAAAAAATTAATGTCATGTTTTCCAGAGTAAAACTCTGTTTCTGACAATGCGGTTGATTATCTATTTTTTTAAAGATTTTTACATTATTAAAAATAACTTTTTGTTGTATTATCTTTGGCTTTTTCTTTTGTTATTGGCCTGATGAGTAGGATAGTTAAAAGGTGTGTTTGTCTCATAACAAGGATGGTTTTAATTCAGGTTTGAATACACAGGTGCTGATTGGGAATGAAATACATCCACTATTAATATAGGAGGCTTATAAGAACTTATAATGTATCAAACCTGATAAAAAAATAATGAATGGCACCTAGTTGTTCTAGACATGACAAAAACTAAAGAAATGAAACCATCAAACAAATAAAAACCAGTTTGCTGATTATGTTAGATGTCTAAAGAAATGTGATGTATAAAGAAGATATAGATTTAGAATCCTTACTATTTGATCAACAGTATGACTTATTTGGTATAATACACATTTCATGATAGAAATATATTAGCTCATGACACAATATGATATTAGGACTAGAAAATTTAATAAAATACAATAATAGATGTTAAATATGCATTCTTTGGCATCATCTTTAGTATAATGTAGGTATATGCTATATTCATAGGTAATTTGAATATAATATATTAAACCATACAAACATAAAACAATAAAATCAATATTTATATTAATGTAAGAGGTCAGAATATGAAAAAAGAGGAGTGCTCAAAGACATATCTGCTCTGAAGTCCAGAATGCTGTTGAGCACAAAGACATCTGAGGCATGACAGCAAAAGATGAAGTGTATCAGACCAAGGGTAATAGTGAGCCCTTGAGTCACTCCAGGACAGCCAAGTGATGGTTGGTTGGATGGCTGGTATTCCAAGGTGGACATAATCTTTGACAAAGAAAAAACAAAATTCTCCGAATCAAGGAACTGAATGGTTTTACAAGGGTGCTGAATGAACTTTTTGCTGGGAGAGGAAATTTGAAGCTATTCAGTAGATTCATGGAATGAGCTGAGGATTTGATAAAGGATACAAAAGAAGAGATTTATTCTCCACACTACAGAGTAACTGATAATGATTGAGTGAAATTTAGGCAATGATGATCCAAAGTCACAGTGGTAGGAAGAAAAATAAGGAAAAAGATGTAACGAACCCAGAAGATTTGAGATAGTTTTCAATAAACTCTGGGGAATTGTGACCTAACATTCCCCTCAGAGAGACCAAGGAAAAAACCATGTAGAGGAATGTTGACAATCTCTTAAGGAGATAATATTAAAGATAATTCCAAGTTATATTTTAGGAACTGGATTGAGCAGTTCCAGGGTTGAAGATGGGTATTTTTTAGAACTTGGGAGAGCATGACTGAGCATTCAAAAAACAGAGAAAACAGATCTATTTTTTATCTTTAAGGATGAGCTAGGAAAAATTATACAGTCAGCTAAACTGTAATTCATGGAAAATGCTGCAGAAAATAATTAAGTAAACTGTATATAAACTAATAGAATGTGTAAGCAAACAGAATCTATAAGGAAGATGGGTAACTTCCAATATGCATTTGTCAAAAAATGTGAAAAAGGAGAGATACTAGTTTTGACTTGCTGCAATCTGTTACTGCACAGATATTATGTACAGTGTCCAGGAACACACTATAAACCTCTGCCATTGGACAATATGGCATATTGACATGAAACACACTAATAGTGACAATGTATCTATATATGTGAATTAATGGTTTCTTCATTTTCTAATATTTATTGATCTACTTCCCTACACTATCAACAAACTTGACACTATGGAGCATCTTTTTGATTAGCTAAATCAATTCCCCATCAATAGATCAGAGAAACTAAGACTTTTTTTTCCCTTTTAATATATGCTCCCAAATACATTGACAAAATCGAAGAGAGAAAGCTTATTCAATTAATTTATTTGAGAAAAAAGCAACTGTTCTCATGGTTGTGTTTCCCACATTTTGTGAGCAAAAGCACTTGAACTTTTGAAAGAAAAGCATGTGCATGGAAATTCCTTGACTATTAGTGCAAGAAATTAAGCATTTTGACTGTACTCCACTGAAAGAAGACTGGAAGGGACACATTTATATAGTAAACCAGAACAATTGAAAAGAAATAAAATATATAGTGTAATAAAAGCTTGCATTACTGCCAAGAAGTAAGTGTTCATGCCAAAAATGTTCTGGAGCACAGCAGCCAAAAAATAGCTGAGAGCTTTATGAAACACACTAAATCTATACATAGAAGGGGCTTGGAGAAGGAAAAGAAGTATATTTATTCTTAGGATTCAAGTATATCAAACCATTATGGTTATTTGATGCACAATAAGCAAGGCTCTGAGCATGCTGGCAAGCATTCAAGAAAGCATCATGTTGCTTAAAAAGCATGTTGATCTTTAAATTCAGGAGAAAGGTTCAAAGAAAGAGATTTGAGTGTTTGAGACAAGCTAAAAATCCAAAATGACACAAAAAAAATCCATGTGCTGTTTGTCGTGGCTTAATAACAATCCTGACAGTGCTCAGGTGCTCATGAAGGTGATTTGATATGCACAGAGCAGGTGTCCTGGGATTGTCCTGAAAGACATGAAAAGTGGACTGCCATTGCTGCTATGTGGCTTTCAAATGAGAACCTGCATAAGGAACCCAGAGGTTCCTAGGAACTATTCCTAGTCTGCTATTTCCAAACCAGTACCACAACCAAGAGATTATTAGGGCTCTCCTCTTGAAGTTAGTCTTCTGAGAGGTCAAAAAAAATCAAGACTGAGAGATCCAGGAGATGACCTGGCAACCAAAGGCCAGTGACAAGGCACGATGACAGGAGATGGAGCTGCCATTTTCTGAGGAGAGACTAAAGGGATGGGATCTCTTTCTGAGTAGAGAAGCCTGAGGGATGACAGATTGAGGTTTAAAATTCTTGAAGGCAGTGGGTAAGGTGAAGGCAGAATTGTTATTTACCCAGTCTCACACTGCTTGAACCAGAGAGCATTCAATGTCACTAGTACGAGGTGAGCTTAAAATAGATAAAGTACTTCTTTACACAGCAGGAATCAAACTTTTAGAACTCGCTGACATGTGAGGTCTTTTATTTTCATCTATGGAAAAGGATTTCAGCCACGTTCTCCTCCTTTTTCCTTGTGGTCTGGTGAAAATGTCTCAGGGCTTAGATTGCTTGTGATACATGATGCAGGAACCTAACCTCTGATTGCTGCACAGCATCTTCAGCTCCTACTTTGGCATTATGAATTCAGCAGCTAGGAGTGCTCTTTGCAGCACTACAACATTACCTGCCACAGTGTCTCACAGGTTTTGCTCAGTGTCTGCCCTTTTGCCTATGAAGATTGATAAGCAGGCACATTAATTTCTCTTCCAAGTTTAATTTACATAGAATTTTCCAGCTTGCCTGTGAATCAGGGTGGATCAAATACAGTCACAACACATGGGGAAGAGCACTAAATCATAAACATGTGTGATAGGTTATTTAATACAAGTGTCAGAAGGGAAAAGTAAGTAGAAAAAATGATTTGCAAGATTATAATTTTAGAAATGGTACTATCAGATTATGGCAAGACTGAATGAGGACTCCTACCATTAATAAGGAATGAACTTCTGAGCTTAATGTCTGCTGCTTTTGATGGCATGTGAAGTTCATGGTTGATTTTCTTAATTTCTTCTCCTTTTATCACAGTATACATTAAAGAGGGCATATAGCTTCATTATTTTTTTTTTGCCTGCAAGTAGGAAAGGGCATCTGAACTGATTTTTGTTTCTGCATTAGTGCTGCTCTGAAATATACAAATCAATGACAAAAACCTAAGGTGAAGGCATTTTATTTGTTTTAACAAGACGATTTTCCTTACACTTTTTCTCAGTTAATCATTGTCCTCACAATTTCAATTATGAATTATTTTGAACTGTTATGATCAAGCCTTTTGAAATTAAGATAAATTATAAATATCACAATAACAATTATGATGGTAGTGCCACCACATATTAATTCCAATTTCAAATTTAGCCTGTCCTTTGACAAAATATACAATGATAGAGAAAAGGAAGAGAGAGGAATCGGGTATTTTGTCGAGTAAAGAAATAATTAAATAATAATGACAATAATATTATTAAAACCAGTGGTTTTAACTTAAAGTTTCTTCTGCATAGCTCTGGCTAGTAACATGGTGCTGGCTCACTTCATTTCCAGCTGCTAGATTTCACTAAAAGAAGCTAAAAATAAATTCAATACTTTCCTAAAATGACTTTCCAAAGTAAGCAAGTGCTGCAGTTGCCATAGGGATGTTATAACATCACAAATGGGAAGCAGTTCACATAGTGGTAAATAAGCACACTGGTGAGTAAGTTGTCCATTTGAGCATGTCTAAGAGAAGAAATTACTCAGAGAGTAGTTTATGAGGGAGGAGGTTTAAAAAAAAAACAAACAAAAAGATCACCACTGATTCAGTCTGTGGCAGTGCAAATACATGAATGTAGGAATTTACAGGTTGTTAATGAAGACACAAGACACTGGCTGTGCTAAGTCCTGTAGCACCTAAGCTGCTGGACCTACATCTTCCCTTGAAAAGAGAGGAGATTGTTGAAAATGTCCTTAAATTCTGTGAAAACAAAATCATCAAGTTCATGAATTTACCATTTGTTCAGTGAGCCTGGAGCTGTCCAGCTTGTCCTTATTTTGCCTTCTCTTTTGCAATGCATTATGTGACTGAATTCTGGTAGTGCATTTACTGCCTTATACTATCCATTTATTCCACAAGTCAATACAAACAAACACAAAGATGCCTAACAAACAATGGGACTTCCTTTCCAAGGTTTCTTCATAATGTTCTACATCATAAAATTTCAAAGGTCAGATGATATAAATAAACAGTGACTTCATAGAAGTTGATACTACTGTCCTGATTTACAGCAAGTAGTAATCTATCCCCAGCAACTCAAGCTTTTCATTCTGTGTTCAACCCAGAATAGAAAGCAAATGGCTGGATAATAAATACCATTGCAACAAGAGAAAACCCACACAAATCCTATAAAGAATTCATTTAGAAAAAAAGAAGAAAACTTAGATTGTCTGTAGATAAAACAAAATTCACTGGGAATCTGTAACAAGATTATTTAAATACAAAATATTGTGATAGTTTCTACCTGCTAGAAAAAATATTTTTTTTTTAATTTTCATTTTGTACATGCCTTTGGTACATCTGAGGTCTTTTTTCTATTAAGACTGACAACTTTACCAGTCTTACCAAACCATTACCAGCTTGCTCTTCAGAACCTGGATTCAAAGAGGATCCTTTCCCAGTCAGCTCTTTCTCATTTACTGGACTGGCCTCTCACAACACCACTGTGCCTCACTTTGCTTTTAACCATGCTCATTTGTTTTCTCAGGTAAATCACCAAAGTGTGGGTGTTACCTTGAGGTGTGCCCCCTTCACTTTGCAGAATATATATAACTATGGGATGAGAAGTGGAGCCAGGGCCAGTCAAAGTGGTGGACTGGTAAACACTTACCCTTTACCCATCCCTGTCTGGGCTTTTACCTATACTACACTACTTTTATGGCATTTGACAATATTAGGCTCATAGCAGAGGGTGAGTTCTTGAGTATAACATCTAAAAAGTGCTTTATAAGCAGATCATATCAGGTTTCATATTAACACCAGGGTCAGGGGAGAATTCATGAACCATCTTCCCTGATCTATCTCTATAAAACCATTATTATTTGGGATCATGTGGTTGGCTAAGTACAGCAGAAGGAAAGAAGCCCTCCAAGATCTGAATTACAGTGTAAAAGATAACCATGCTAACATGAAAATCTGAGTCTTTCAGTCTATTGGTTAGGAGAGACCAAGTCTCAGTGAGTGGTCCTCTAAATGGTAGTTGGTTATTATTATCAGGGCTTCTAAAACCTCACAGACAAATGTGAATTGGAGTGAGGTACTGGTCATCTCTCCAGCTTTGTATCAAGATTTGTGTACTGCACTAGGCACCTGAAGTCCCTTTACATTCAACAGGAGGAGTAACTTTAGATAAACTGAACTAATCTCACTATTTTAGACATACTCAAGCATGAAGCAAATAAGGTGAACTGTGCTCTATATATGTCTTTTTATGTATTTTGGTTATAATGGACACCTAGAATGACCAGCTCAGATGGGTATATTTAAAGCACAGGTGTTCAGATTTGGGCAGACAAAGATCACTATGTCTGCTCATACTGTCCTTGCAAGCAGTTAGGATTCACACTGAGTTTTGCTGGCCATGGTATCTGCAGATACCATGCTCCTTTTTGGAAGAGAATTCCAGGAGCTGCTCTAGAAGGATCTCAGAAATTTTGCAAACAACCACTGGTGGCAAAGGCATATGTGGAAGGTGGAGGAAATGTATTGCATCATCCACTTAAAGAGCATGTGTACTGGATAAACAGAAAAAGCTGGTGATGAGCTCTGGGACTACCACCAGCGCTGCCTCTTGCCCCACCCCGAGCCCTGGTGTACAGGTAGCAGACATTGCAGTGTACGTGCAGGAAAGAGGCAGACCCACAGGTGTGGGTATCCCTCCATCAGGGTCTAGTGCCCTGTGTGTTGCCTCTTGCTCTCTTTCTTGTGCCTCTGTAGATGTGTTTTCCTCTGTCTCACCCAGTGAGAGAGATCACAGCTCTTGCTCACACAGTGACTCTCCCGAGCGGTGCCAGTATGGCTCTCCATGAATACTTCAACATTTTATGCACATTAGAATAGCATGTACAGAAGAGCTTGAGAACATTTTCCTCCAGAACAATCCATGATGTAGTGCTATCAGGTATGAAAGGTGAGATTTGAAGAAAAAAGTGGATTGAATAGTTGTCCCCCACCCCCTCTATTCTAAGCAGTGAGCTATTGCTCAAAAGCATTAGTCCTCCTTTCTTCCCACTTTATTTTGTGCTTTTTGTGTTTCATTTGATCACGAGTAGCTGAAAATGAAATGTGCTAGAAATGGCAGGAACAGTTGGCTTCAGTATTTCTGAGCTATTTCTTTCAACCCAATATGAAATCTACTAAAAAAGGATTCTATAAGTTTTCCTATTGGATAAAATTATGAGAAGATACTGACCTAAATGTACAGTGATTATTGGTTGTCCTAAAAGTGAGTTCTTCAATGTAAAATGTCCTTGAAAAAAGTCCAGCTGCCTTGTTCACCTAACAGCGTGGTATGATGGACCAAAGAGAAATATAATCCAATATTTAAATTAAATAACTGATTTTTGGGGCACTGAAGAAGACCCTAGACAGAAAAGCAGAACAGATCCTTGTATAGACCATAATGTTTTGAAAAGCCAGAAAGTATAATGCAGTGAGTGGACCAAAAAGTCTCATGAAAGTATGTGTTTCATTTGATCACAAGTAGCTGAAAATGAAATGTGCCTGAGGCTTGATCCACTGAACAATATTTGTAAATAACAATACTCTGAAAGATAAAGTGTGTTCGGCTGCAGTATTTCATTACATTTTTGTGTATATCTACATAGAGATCTTATATATTTATAGATACATATAGTTAGTTATATGGACAGTTTTGCATTAATAATGACTAGGAAATTCTGTATTCTGTCATGTATGTATATAAAATAGGACATAAACACATATATAAATGAATATCTACATCCATATCCATCTATCTCCATTTATATCCATAACAGAACTCTGTTTTCCAGTTTAGACTAAATGAAATACACATGAAAGCACATACAAGCAGTACAGACTGACTGTATGTGTGTTACTGACGGTATGTATGTTGTAGTGGATTTTCTATCACTTCAGAGAACTGGCTGTCAAAACTTTCCCAATCTGAAAAATATTGGTAGGATTCCACATTTTCATAAAGACATTTGCCTTTTCTCTCTCTGCCTCTAGTGCAATTTTTCTTCAAATGAATTAACTATTAAATCCTTGCCGTAGTCTATGTGGAAGCTGACAAATACACTGAGTCTGCAGTACTTGTCAGATGTACCTCACAGCTGCTTTCCTCCGTAGGACACTCTGCTGGCAGGCACACCGTGCCAGCTTCTGACAGCATAGGTGTCTTGGTTTGAAAAGACAGGTGTCTGCTAAGAAAGACAGAAACCTCCCTTGAAACGGAAAAAATGTTAAACATCCACCCCACCCCCATCTCTGAATTATTATAATCTTGAAATCAAGGGGCTCTCAGGCAAAGATATGGGAATAGGAATAAGAGTCCCTTACTAAGGAAATTAAAATTAAAAATAAAAGCTGTAGTATAATAAAACACTCCACTGACAGAGTCAGAATACATCCTGACACCCTGTTGGGCAGGGTGTTGGTAGCAGTCCCATTAAATGGTGGCTGCAGCTCTCCTGCAGTGACAGATGTGGTTCTGTTGCAGCACTGATCCTGTAGAAGGGCATAGTTTTCCTCTGCGGGTCCAGAGGTGTAGATGGGTCCAGTCTCTCCTCTGGGAATCCACTGGAGAGAGGCTGCTTGTGTGTTCTAAAGATCTCCAAAGATATTCAAGTAGGACTGCTTGGTACCTCCCCCTGGGTGGAGCATCTCGCAGTGGGAAGATGTAATTTTATCAGTCATGCAGTGAGACTCAATGGCCATTAACTGAAGGTATCCCCTGGAGGGAGGATGGGTCGTGGAAGAGATAAAGAACAGTTCCACACTTGATTTTAATAGATGTCAATGGAATACATACTTTTGGTTACATCTTTCATTGCAGCCTAAGACAATAGGCTATGCCAGCTTCTGCAGCTTTGGACTGGGCCAGTTCAGGAGTTATAGAAAGTAAGGCCAGATGTGACATTACAAGTCAAAGACAAAGGCAAGAGCAGCTGTTTCTGATCCACCCCTGAAATATGATCATCTTACTGCTTCCTGAAACCTAAGAGATGACTCTTAGTAATCTCATGGTCCCAGGGCAAATTATTCTAGTATATAGCTACCAGATACTTATATATCTCTTTTATAATGTCTAATATAGATCTTCTTTGCTACAGTTTTTTCTTATTACTCCTAGTTCTTCTCTCAGAAAATGAAAAGTGCAGTTTATATTCTTTTTTTTTGACAGTTACAATTAGAGTATTTGAAGACCATTGGCTCATCTTTCCTGCCACAACTTAGTCATCTCTATTATACGCAAAAAATATATAATTCCCTTGTATAGTTATTCTTTAGCTTGCAGTTTATTCCAATTGCACAACTCTGGACTTTTTTATGAGAGTTAAAGTTAAGACAACTTTTAAACAATATAAACTAATGACTTCTATAATCACAGAATCAAAAATGTAAGTGTGAAGATGAACTGTTATTTCTTTCCAGAGACGTAAAATAGCCTTTTCTTTCCTATTTTCTATGACATCTTTTACGTTTTCTAGCCTGAGACAATTGTTGAGGTGCTTTGAAGGCAGTACCACCTTAGGTTCTACTTTGCTTGTAATTGTCATATATGCAGTTGTAGAAATGCATCTAAAAATAGATATCTACTGACATCTCTGCAATGAAAGTATGACCTCATTATGCTCAGAAGGAAGGAAAAAACATGGTTCCTTAAGCTAGCAGCAGACACTGACTCATTGATACTATTTTACACAGAGGAAATGCATCTCTCTGCGTTTAAAAGGATCACTGTGAAAAACATTTGTATAATTCAGAGATTGTTTGAGAACCCTTATTTTCCTGACCTGATGCTGGAAGTCTATGGCAAGTTACTGGTCTCGTGCTTCCTTAAGTTGACACTCTTTGAGCCAGTCTTGGTTGACTGACTGGTGGCAATTGGAACAACGATTGAAAAGGCACAAAACACTGCAAGTTCTTCAGCTGAAGGGCCACACATGGCTGCAGTACATGCTGGAGGTGGCAGACGGGAGATAGTGCTTGTATCTGCAGCTTGTATCTGCAGGCTTTGAAGGCAGGGTTAGTGAAACTGGTTAGTCATGCCAGAAGGCATTTCTCAGCTGTGAATACCGATGTCTCCTAACAGGAGAGCCACAATGAGAAGTAAGCACAGTGTTTACCCTTTTTTTCCCCAAATAGGATAAAGATGTGCTCTTTAGGTGTTGAATATGAAATTTGTTTAGCTGCTATTATTCTTCCCTTTACCAAAGCCAAATAATTTGTTGAATGACATAAACGGGCAATCTTGATGCCTCTGCTACATGAAACAACGCCAAATGCCATAAAAGCTCCCAATAATCCTTATTACATAAAATTTCCTGTGCCAAAGCACTGTAATGAGAGACTGAGCTGCACATACAGACACTTTGCATTTTTAATCCCACTTGGATGGAAGCTAAAGAATTTTTTTTCCTTATTTTTTTCACAGATTAAAATGATTTTTGAGAGGTTTCTGTACTTTCCAAACTTACAAGAATCTGAAAGCAAAATCTTAAAAACAGTAAATGAAACAAAATAAAATAAATCAATTAATCAATCAATCAATCTTTAATCAAATGAGCTAGATCTTGGTTACTTTATAGTTTTTAGTTTTATATTTCCAAAGCATTTCCCTTCACAATTCCCCACTGGCCAAAACTGCTGAGTGAAATGATTTTTCATCAAATAAAGTTCACTTCTGGATTATCAATATCTTACCTTTGCATAACTGTAAGGAAGGCAGCTTCTTGTTGACACACTTGTTCCTTGCAGACGTTCCCTGCCACAGTTCACTCTCTAGCTCTGGATTTGCTGAATCTTTGCTCCTCTTTGGCTTGTGTCAATAGTGCCATTATTTGGATGTTTGGCACTTGTTTCCTCTCCTTCTTTCCACATGTGCTGTCATGTTTGTGATGATTTGAGTGTGTCTATGAAAGTTCTATGCCTGTCTTCTCTTAAAAGTCACAACCACTAGTATTATCAGAGCAAAAAGAAAAGTCTTTCCATGTTTTCCCTAACCAGATTAAAGGGCAGGATTCCATCACCTAAAGTGCAGGGAGGCAGAATGGTCTTCAGGAATCAGCTTGCAGACAGGAAGTTTACATGAGTGCAGTGAATTTCCATGTTACTGGACATTGTGTTACTCTATAAAAGAAAACCTTACCCATCTCTGATTTAAACTACAGAGTCCTACTTGACTGGTTGTTCTTTTGACTTGCACAGAGACTTAGACAAACATTCTAAACCTTTTTTTGTAGGGCACATTTTAGCACTCATATGAAGGAAATTGAGGAAACAATCTGCATATTTGTCTCTGGCACAAATAAGAAAGTATGTCCCTATAGAACTTTCCTGTCACGGTGCTAAAATGAATTTGCTTATTTATGCCATATTTAAATTACTTGCCAAGGCCAACCACCATAAGCCACAACGACTGACACAAATCACAGTATCTTTTTAGGATGGTCTTTTCTGGTGAAATGTAAGCCAGTCAGTAGGGTAGTAGCTAATATTGAATGATGCTTTGAATAGTGCTTCACTTCTCCATGCACAGACTCATTAGCAAACACAGAGTTTTATACTTCATGAAAAACATACCTTAACAGCCAGCTTAGTTGAGAAAAATGCACATGGGGCAAGTTTTTTAAAACTGTTGGTACAATTAAATATTTGATAAACATTTTTTAGACTTCCACTGTCTATTGCATTTTCATGTAGCTATCCTCAAATTATTTACAAATTTGAACATACAAAGTATTAGTGATGATGTTAATATTGCTTGTCTTAGCCTTGACTTACATAGAAGTACAGAAATAATGTCTTAAATCCTAAATGTCAGCAAAGAAACCAATTCTGAGAGGAGCACCCCATGCACAGGTTAAAGGAAACTGAAGGCCTGACACACAGAAAAAGTTGCTGGCCACAGATTCCTTTCTTTAGGGGCGTCTCTAACCAAATACCCATACCCAGCCAAAGTTCTTATTGGTGTTATTAGTGTGTTAACCATATTAGAAACACTGAGCCATGTGTTTCTGAAGAACATCATGTCTTATTCAAAGGAAATGGCACTGGTAGGATTTCACCTCCTTAACATAAGGGACTTCAGAGCTCTCCTTGGACAAGGCAGTTTGCTATCACTCTCTGTATGATGGTTAGGACAGCTAGGCACAATCCAATCTGAAGATAGTGTAAATGGTTCCCCATAAAATGGAAAGCGGAAGAAAGATCTTTGGGGGACGGAGAAAACCCAGCATTCAAAATATGCTGCATTCTCCCCTCCTGTCAACTCTCCCTCACCTCAAAACCAGCTGAGATTTTTTCCTCAGCAGCAGTGTGAACCCATATCAGGACTTTAAAGCATTCTCCTTTTAACTACCCTTGATTGAATTATGCTGGGAATTTTAAAATATCCATCTTTTACATGTACTTTTACTCCTTTGTGCTCTAAAACAAGCTTCAGAGAAGTTAACTGCTGTCTCATTTACACCTTTCTTATACTTCTTTCCATCCAATTGGCACAATTTCCTTCAGAAACTGTGGACCCACAGAAATTCCCTTATATGTTTGAGTTAATTCATTTTCCTATAGCTTAGAGGGATTCAATAAATCCCTAAATAATCTCCAGAGATTGTGACATTTATGATTAAGCATATGTGGCCAGCTCCATCCATTTCATAACCATGTACAAGTGTGACCTCTTGCCTCTCCTTCAAAAGATGTTCATCTTCTGGACATCAAGGCAAGACACTATCAGTGCAATGCTGTCAATGCTCAGCCTTCTGTGCAGCCTGTTTGACCTTTAGTGGTATTAAGTGGGAAATGAGTTTATAGGGAAAAATCTTCACAATTAAATAGCAATTAAACCAGTGAAAATTGATCTCATCTTCATGTGTGAGAGTGGGAAGAATGGAGCTTGCAGTGCATCAGCATAGTGAGGACACAGTGCTGGCTGCCAGCCTACTTTACCAGTCTAAACTAGTCACTAGGCATTATAAGCCATGTGACCAAATTAGTTCCAGTGCTAATTTACAGAGCTGCTGATAAGACTTTCTAATTATGGTTTGGAACAAGGACTGCAGGTAGTTAAGAAGTTAGCATTAGCCACCTTTTGAAAATCAATGTTCTATTTCTGCTACTTTGTTGATCATATTTTATTTCTTCCATTAAGCCATGTGAGACATTCTTTTCTATCACAATGTGGATGCTCTTACTATTATCCTTAGAAACAGCACAACAGATTTTGATATTGCCTTGGCAGAAGCACGGAGCCACTCTTCCTAAGTGAGATTCACTAGTGTTTTCATTTTACCAAACGTCACAATACTTTCTTCTCCTGCCTAATATTAAAATATATATGGAGAAATATGCTGGATAGCAGCAACCCACAGTTCAGAGTCAAAAGATGTCTGTCTCATAGATATATGATTCCATATTCAGGTAATACACTGATAGAAGTCGATAGAGACTTCTAGCTCTGTTGGAATAACGATCTGCAATATTTAAATGGATGTGTTTTCAGTGCATTAGTTTTCCACAAAAGTCAGGTGTATGCAAACAGAATCAATTGGATAAGCACTGTAAGTGAAACAGTCTGTCTAAATGTTTTTGTTTTTTTAAAAATAAACCCAAATGTTAAAAATTCAAGACTAAATAAATATAATAAAATTTCTGTAGAAAGTATCTCCACAGGTGCAAAATACCATGCATGAATTAATGTATGCTGTTGTTATTGTTGTTAATATAATATAATGTATGCTGTTGTTATTTTATAGCTCCACAAGGGGTGAGAAAACAGCTGTGAGTATAGCATTTACAATCTGTAATATTTTCTAAAGAAAATCAGTATTTACATTATGAACCTGCTTATATCCTTATATCCATGCAACAAAATAAAAGTTCTGAATGAAAAGTTTACTATTGCTCATCATTTGGGTGATGGAAAGGTATTGTTTGAGAATGCTCTTCAGTGAAATGTTTTCAACTAGATTCTTCCCTTTACTGTGATAATATTATATAATATCAACTTTACAAGGAAGCCTGGTGGGAAGTGCAGAAGGAGATATTTGGTCATTGTACAACTGCAAAATGTTATATAGTCAGATCTCTTTGCACAGCTAAGATTACAAGAATACTGTAATATGCCATTCTGGGAGTTGTTGATAAAGTCCTTGCCTCTGTGTTCCAGAAATGCCTTCTGTTTCCTGGTAACTGCCACTTCCTAAAGAGTGCTATAGAGCAGCATGTCACAATCTCTTAGGTCAGCTTTTTGAAACAAGAAACAGGTGTTAAGACACTGAACATGTCAATGAGTCACAATTCACTTTTTAAGAAAGAAACAAGAAAACTTTCCCCAGTGGATTAATGAATAAGATACAATAATATAAAAAGCCCTTCTTACTTCCTTTACTGTGGGTTATACTGACATTTTGGCAGCTTATAAAACACAGGGGGCCAGAAAATATATTTGGGACAGTTGAGTGTGTTTGTCTGCCAAATTAAATAATAGACCAGAGACATTGGAACAGGACTAGAGAATGTACAAGATAAGTGAAAGCTGTGCCAGCTGAGAGGTCTAATGGTCTTACTGGAAAGTGGCTTGAACAGCTTGCAGCTGAGATGAGACAAAAAGTCCATGTGGATAGAGAATTCCATCTGTCCCTGAATACATTTTTCCATTTAGCATTTAAGAAGGACGTAGAAATCATTTGAGTTCCTTGATTTGCATTGTCAAAGGAAAGTGGGAAAAGATGGTTATGTTCTCTTGACGCTACACTGTGACTTAAGCTTTATCTTTGTTCAAGGGAAAACCTTCTGCTTGAAGAAGCATTAAAGCACAGTGTTATAACTCAAGGTCTAAACAGCTCCCTGTTAATAAAATGGAATTAATGGTCAGTGGATAGCTGGTTCTAGCAGCAAAGAAACTGCATCTAGATGAAACTGATTTGACATATAAAAGAAATGCTTTCTACAGTTCAAGACTTTTGACTGTATAGCTGTGAAATCCTAGGAAAATGTCTCCTCTGAAGGAGTTTAGAGGAAGAAACCCCTGCTGGAGCTACCCAGCGTTCTGAAGACTTGAAACTGTCTTAAACTAGATGTAGAGTTTCTAGTTATCTTCTTGCATGCAATGAGCTGGCAGCTGGCATCTGACAGCTGATCAGAGAGTTTATAATTTTCAGTGCCATGGTGGTCTTTAGAACACTAATAGCTTCTGGCTAAAAGAAGAGTGGTTGAATAATTTGGTTTTGATTCAAGTAAACAGTTGGCAGGTTTAGGAATGCTGCTTAAATTGAGGTGGATTTTGTTCTTAAAAGCTTATGTTTGTCAAGTATGGCACCCCAGCAGTCTAAGTGCTTCTCTCCCTTCAAATCCAGGAACAGATGAAATTGAAGGACAAGTCCTACCAAAGCTGAACTGATTTTTAAAAATTTACAGAGTATCAAAAGTGTTAGCAACATTCGATTAAAACAGCAATACAATGTGCTTCCCAAAATGCTTAAAATCTGAAACCAGTTTCATTTATATCAAACGTATCACATTCAAGTAAGATATCCAAATAGTATAGATTTTGTATTTAATATAATATTTAGGTCTAAACATAATGGACTAAATAACTGTTAAAACAAATATAAAAGTCATGGTCAAATTTACCTGAACATATTTTAGGAGACATAATATAGGAACATGAATATAGGAAAAATTTCTAAGTATTAGTTGACAATGGCATTTGCTTCAGTGAGAATAGCCATAGTGAGACAAAGAAGGAGTAATCGATGTTTTTTTTCTATCCTGATAGGCTCTACTGTGTCAATCCTGAGTTATAAATGGAAAAAAATAAACTGCATTGATTTCAAAATAGCTCCTCCCCTAAATAATGTAACTACATAATGAGAGGAAAAAAAAACCCCAAACAAAACAGAGATTAAATTAATATATACTAGTAAGACAGAAGCATAAAACAAATAATGAACATTCTTTTTTGTTGTTAACTGATAGGACGAATAGGAAGAAAAGGAATGCCTTTGGGATAATGAAGAGCATTTAAGACAAAGGGAGGAAAAAAAAGGTAGCTATGGATAGTGTAGTGTAAGGTTGAATGTAAGCAGCTTGAGTGTAATATCAATGGGCAAGTGGAGCTGATCAAGAATTTAAATTTGAAATGATATTTATTGCATGCAAAATATTGGTTAAGATGGAGAAGCTACAAAAAGCAGTCAAAGAAAGAGTACAATTACTAACAGATTTAAAGAAATACAGGGAGACAAGATATGTTTTATTTTTTAAAACTCAGTTTGATAGCATCTACAGGCTGTACTCTGTGTGCTGAGCACTCTTACCAGAGACAGCCAAGAACATTAGGAAACAGTTGCTGCTACCCTTTCACTTGCAGAGAAATCAGCCCTTATCAACCACTTAATTGGTGAGACTTAGTCATGCTTCAGAGTCTCTGAAAAATACTTAAAACAAATATAATATTTATTAGATATTATTAAAGTCTTCGAATAAATAAATCACAACAGCCTAATAACAGAAGGGCTATTGCCAAAATTAGATCAGATCAGCCTTGACTTTGCCTAGCTGAATCTTGGAAGTCCCCAAAGGTTTTCAAGAAACCTCCAGGGATGGAGATCCTGCAACCTCTGTGATTGTTACCTTGTGCTCCTAGGACAAGTGTTTTCTAATGTCCAGTTTAAGCCCCAATCACTCTCCTTCAGAAATGTCTATCAATTCTCATAATTCAAAAGTGAAGGTAAAAGGCCCTTTATTAAAGACATTTTTAATGCCACAAGACAAGTTCCAGGCATTCAGTTACACTTCCCATAGACTCTTTTTACTGTTAGAGAAGCAGCCAGAACACTAAACCAGCCAACAACTTAAAGGGGGAATCACACAAACACACCAAAGTGTTTACACTGTTTTACATTCAGTGTGTGCCTCCATTTTATCATTGTCTGTGGTGTAACAAATAAGGCACGTGCTTCCTGCAATCACGCTTTCCCCATGATGCTAAGAAGAGCTTCAGCCTAAGAACAGAGAAGTGAAAAGCTTCTCACTGCATGCAGAAGCAGAAATCTGGGGCTACACCTTACCCCGGATCCATGCTACAGGTTGCCTCTGTTATGAATGAGGTTTTGCTCATTTGAGCTGGGGAATTGAAGCAGCTGGATATAATGCTTGTCTTACATGCAGCTGGCTACAGATGCTGGCACTCCTTAGCCATACAAGTTTCCTTTGCCCTTTGAGGAGTGCTTTTTGAATGTTATAACGCTGGTGTATCCTCCTACTGTCACATTCCAAGTTGTTCTTCAACCCAGTCTGCTCCCTTCCCAACTAAACAGATTTGCCAGTTTGGACAAAATGTGTAAAGGCACATATGTTGGATGCCTGTGCTGCTTCTCACTTGCAATAGGAGCAAATTTGTCAATGATAATATTTTGTTTCTCTCTGCTGGTTGAAACAGGAATGTAATTTTCTCCATATATCTGGGTGAGGAACAGGTGCTGAATAGGCTGTTAGCCATTTAGCATGGGTCTTGGAGCTTTCAGGTTTAAGATGCCAATCCCTTAATTACTAATCTTCATGGGTTTGGTTTTGCCTTTAAGCAAATGAGCATTCTAGCTCTGTTGTGGAAGCATTCAAGCAAGTTTGAATAAGCCCTTATATTTTCCTTCTGAACTGGACAACCACATCATTGGAACTATATTTGTGGTTTACTTCTAATTTGTATTCTCTTGTTAAAAGTATATTTTAGAGTATAGAAGTAACTTTAAAAAGAGTCATTCTGCCCTAGCATAACCATCTGCAGCAAAAGAGTAAGTGCTTGGCAACACTAACTAGTTCATAGAAGTTCTTACTAGATATAAATAATCCCATGTTCTGGCAAAAAAAGTCCTCACAGTGTGATCTTTAGTTGGAGGAAAGAAAACTTATGTTAGTTGGCACATCTAGCAGCATAATGTAGTTATTATTTAAAAAGTGGCCAAGTAAAAGTGGCACCTTGTTAAATAATGTAACAACTCTCTGTGCATGTTCTAGGGCAGATTGGCTTACACTGTTTAAAACAAAAATAAACTTTTATTGCCTTTTACTCCTGTTAACACTGCTGAGCCAACACATCCACACACAGCAGCAAGAGGCCAGAGCCAAATACAGAAGTGTTTTATTAGGACTAAGCTGGACTTTAAGTATGTAAGTCATTAATTCAGATTTAAATAACAGGGCTACTGTAGACCTAAATTTCCAACAGAATCCTCTTTCTAACATAAATTCTGATCCTAGGGATTTTGCAGAACATGCCTGGTATTTCAAGACTTCTTGTGATACCAGCAACATTGATGTTGGTCACCTACGTGACCAGAGGTGTCAGACATGCTCTGCTCTTGTGGGTACAGCTCAGATTTATGGGCATGCAGCCATCTGGTCAGAGGTGCTCTGCACTTCACAGTGATCCCTTTGCTTCAGAGACACTTCAGGTAGGTTAGTGACAAATACTGCACAGTGGCTGCTTCTAGACCAGTGAAATAGCTGTGCTCAGGGCTGCTGTCTAGCACAGAGGCCCCAGAGGCCACTGTGCCTCCTTATCCCTGCTCTTACTGCACTCCCACCCCACTCAGAGTGCCTATATGTCCCTGTGGGAAAGTTCAAACCCCAAGCCATAGAAATGAACATGCTATGTG
>VWYI01040469.1:32823-54125 GCA_013399455.1 Anthoscopus minutus
TGACAAGGTCTTTCATAGAGAGAAGCCTCCCATTCTCTATTTCAGGATTGCATATGCTTTTTACTTTAACAGTCTCTTGAGGAATAAAGAAACAGCCTCTATCCATACTCTAGGACTGGCTCACAAATCTTATTACTGCAGCTAAACCAACAGGCTATTGAGCAGATTTTCCTGCTTTTCAGGCAGGTGGTGTAAATAAAGCTTACAATACTCCTATCTTGAGCAGAGCCTACGACTGTAGACGTGCTTGCAAACAACCATTGGGTGAGTGACTGAGGGAGAAGGATGGTCCACATTTAGCTGCTTCGGTGGTCAGCTCTGCAATGACTGTGATGTTTCTGTCAATGCCCACAGTCAGGGGTTTATTCATCTGGGGAACACTGACGTTGAATTCTGCTGTGGCTATACCTCTGGGCGCCCTGGGCACTGTGTGAGAGGAAGGGGAACTGAAGGCACAACTTGTGAAGACAGATATCTGATTCTATTTGGATTTAATGGGTCTGGGTTTTATCCATATTTCTTTTACTTAATCCATGCACAAAACTATTTCCCTCCCAAAATAAATTGTTCACTTTTGTTATGGAAGACATTTAGACGTACAATGGGAAGAACTTTGTTAGAACTAGGCCTGACCATTTGCACAGAGATTAGCCAAGTATTCTTTTTTCTTAAATTTACATTTGAATGAAAATGTACCTGATCTACAGCTAAGGTAGCCTGTTGTCTCCAAGGCATAGAATTTGTTTGCCTTCAGTAGAAAAGCAATGCAGTCAAATGTATTATTTCATTTCCATGCCATTTTAGTTTTCCACTGTATTGCATCCCAAATATTTCACAGAATTTTTGGTACCTGATGTCTTTCAAACTTCTAGTCTTGCTTTACTAGAAATCTGAAATTCCTGTATTTTTTAATTATTTGTCCCAGCCATGAATGACTTTAGTGATTGATACTAACAAATAAATAGAATGAAAAATAAATAGGATATTTTGATATTTCACAATTGCAGTGTTTGGTGCTCTTACTTGTTGACATATTTTCTACCAATAAATTATATTTTTAATTATATTTATATGCAGCGTGAATCCAGTGTTTAAATGGAGATAGCAAACTTTTTTTATTTAACATTGTATTTGGCATTGGAACCAAAAATGCACTGACAAAATTGCAAAATTTTGTCTTTGTCTAATAAAAAAAACCGAAAAAATTCCACTGTAACAATAATCAGTAATACCCACCTTCTAGGGGACATAATGTAAACCTTCTATATTATGTTTTCAGAAGATTTCGAAACATTTTCAAAGGAGCCTTTCCAATAGATTTTTGGCTATTTGAGTTCTAATACTTGTTTCTAGCTTCAAAAAGCTTTGGATCTTTTTGTTTGCCTGGAAGAAAGCTGCTATGATTTGATGCACTGAAATCAACCTTGCAGGCTATTTTGGTTATAAAAATGTGAAGTATGTAATTTATTTTTAAGTACTTTTCAAGGTCTACAGTGGTGACTCAGAGATAATGGTCAGTTGTGTGAAATTACATTTAAAGCAGTTTTTAGAGGACTGGTATGTCAATTTTAAATATAACTATTACAAGTTATATTCTGGAAGTTTTTTTCTTAAGTGATTACAATAGACAACTACTCTGAGATAGCTAGAGTTAGGTATGAAAAATCCTACTCTTGATGTCCAGGGAAGTATCTACCAGTATAGACCAGAAAAGTGCTGCAGACACATACTTGAAAGGTCATGTGTGGAAATATATGTGCTTTCCTGCAAATGTGTGAGAATGACCATGAGAATGAAAAGTTAAAGTACTGCCAGTTGATAAATAATCTACCAGGGGACTGGAGGAGTTCTGTTCTGAAGAATGCTGGTCCTACTGAGTCAAAAATCACACTTATTGTTGGCTTGACTGGAACCAGATTTTATCAGAGCAACCAAGATGATGACTCTAAAATGAATAAGTGTAAATTTGGTTCTCGCTAGTGTCCAGCTTCCAGTGATAGATGCAGAAGTTCAACATTTCTAAAAGTCAACCCTGAGTGATAACCCCATATAAATATGGAAAAGAGCTCAGTTTGAAAGTGTGTCTGCAATAACTAAAAGTAGTAAAAATAAGATTTTTCTTTCTTTTTTTTTTTTTTAAACAAGTACCTGCAAACCATTTTTGTCTGGTTTTCCAATGCAGTAGTGCTTTTGCAGCCATGGGTGGAATTTTCTGCTGCAGCATTTCCAGGGCTCAGAGGAGCTGTGGGAATCATTTCTGACTGACTGTAAAGACTGCAGCTGTAGACATACTGTCTGCCTTCCCAGTTCACGTCATTCATTAGTGGAGATGCAGTGCAGGTGCATTAGTGCCTAGCATTGCCAATGACATTTAGGTCAGTACTCAGATGCTGTATGAAGAGATGGCATTTTTTTACTGTTGCCATTAAATATCTACAGTTATTGTTCCTGAATCATTGCCTTCTCTTGTATCTTGGTCTTGTTGCACAGTGGGTTTTTTTGACTCCCAATGTGATTTTTTGACTATGGTTATAAACCCTGTCAGATGAGGTAAGGTAAAATTCTCCAAATCTTCAAAGATACTACCTCATGATGTATATTTTTTGCATTTATGATGTATTAAAAAAAATACACAAAATTCCTAGCAAAGTTTTTTACAGACCTAATTCTGTCCTAATTTAGTCTTCAGAACTCCTATTTCTTGATAATGAGAGTTTTGAAATGTGGGTTAATGGCTGGAGCTGACCCTTAGCCCTTGACAATGACAACCTCCTTACAATAGCAGAGTCTTTCTTTTCAACAAACCCTTGAATTCAACATATTTACTTAAAAAATAAGATTAGAAAGAACCATATTTATATAGTGTTACTTTCTAAAGGAATTCCTGAAGTTAAAGAAATTGCCAATTGAACCAGACTTGATCTTGAGTTAGCTTTTGGCTCTACCCTTTGAAAGGCTGACAGATCTCGGTAGGGTGATCCCATTAGTATTTCTGTATATCTGTTCTGTAGTTTAGTAGTCATAAAGGACAGACCTGTGGCACTGAGCATACTGCCAGATGCTCTTGACTCCTAATATGGTGATTTTATTCCCATTAAGTCCTGTTGGGGAGAACTTATAGGTTTGGATGGACCTTGAATGCAGCATGGGTTCCAAGGGAAAACTCAACCAGCTTTCTTTCACCATTCTTAGAACAAGTCTGAGAGATTCGTTCTGTACTTATGTATGACCTGAGGGCACTGCCAGCTTCAGAAGAGCCAGCATAGAGAAATCAACCCACTGTCCCTTCTCTGTAAAAATGAAAAAAGTGGCTATTTTAGAAAAGAGGATAAGGCAGGAAAATTCAATGGGATATTGTCCTCAGAGTACAAACTGTGCCATGAGTTTTGCAGAGGCTGCCTATTCACCACTGTATTTATTACCCATCCAGGAACCTTTCTGTTAGATGTTTTTATTGTGAAATAAAAAATACTTCCACCAGTAGTTTTTAACTTGATGACTCAGGATTTCATTTAGTTCACTCCAGTTCCTGTATTATGAGAAACAATGACAAATCATTCAATGTTAACCTTCTTTGCCATGTTTCTCTTATGTGTTTCTTTTGGGGTTTTTGGCTAAATTCTAGTGAGCTTAGGCTCTGCTTGTGTAGAAAGAAGCCTTTCCAATTTCTTTGACCCTTCCTGTTGCCTTTTGTATAATTTCTTTTCTTATTCTAATGTATCTTTTTTGAGGTGGAATGACCAGAACAAGGCATGATAATCAACAGGTGTTTGCATCAGGAATTTGTACATCAATATAGCAATTTTCTGTTTAATTCTCTATTAACTTTCTACAAATTCCTGACATTCAACTTTCTCTTTGATTAAACATTGCTAGGAAAATTTCAAAACCTGTGACATACAGGTATCTTCCCTCAGTGCTAGAAATTCATTCAGTTCATCATTTGTATGTATATTTGAGGGTGGTTTTGCCATTGACACTAAATTTTATTTTCCATTTTATTGAAGAGATTAATCTGCTGTTCAACATTACAACATGTTTGAGGTTTTTTTATCAGAACACTATAGTCTAATTTTGATCACTGGGGCTATTTTTGTATCATTTGCATATATTTTTTATGTAGTATTTCAGTCTCTTTTGCAGACTGTTTAAGAATATGCTTGGTCCCTAAGACAGTTCCATATGGGACTCCCCTAAGAATCTTCTCTCTTTTTCTTTTTGGAAAATGAGCCTTTATTGCTGTTATTTGTTACTTTTCAATCAAGTACTGATCCACAAGACAACTTACTACTTTTCCACATAACAGCTAAGTTTCTTTGAAAAATATTGTAACAGTTTTTGAAAATCCAAAATGGGTTATTTGGTAAACCTTCTTTCCACATGGTTACAGACTCTTTGGAAGAACTCACACCTTTCAAATCTGGGAGGCATAAATTTGCTCTTCAGAGGTTAAATCTCCTCAATTACATTATGTTTATTTTTTGATTATTAATGTAATTTCCACTAATAGATGTGGACTGAAAGTCACATTCCTTAGTTTGTGATTCTATTTATTTGAAATCTCACAATTTTTTTCTTTTTATTTTTAAATCATGTTATCGTTGTTCCCTTCCCTTTAACAGTAGGTGGCATAAGAGTGAAAAAGCAATTGTAACACATGTAATTCAGCAATTTTATATCTGGGCTTCTTTAGACTCCTTAGGTGAGATTCATCTGCTCTTACTGATTTGTTTTAATACATATTGCAAACTGATTCTAAAATTCTCTAATCAATGCCAATATTTCAAAGCAGGTGAGCTAAACCAGGTGTACTGACTCATGATGGGTCCCTTGGTGACTACATTTGTATTCCAGGAAAGATTTGTCTCCCGTCTAAATCCACACGGGATAATAAACCTCAAGTTGCATGTTCCCACTTTTAATGCCTGAGAAATGCAACGTAGGCTATGGTTGTGAAAATCAGGTTAGCAATTCAAATACACTAGTAAAACAGCATCCACACCACATGTCTGAAAGAAAGGATAAGTGCAAACGATCAAGTCCATTTTATTTAAAATTATTAAGTAAGTAAAGCACTGTGATAAAATACTGTAATACTAGAGTGTGATAACTTTAATCTAACAAACATATTTAAAAGCACTCTACAAATGGACTGAAAGATAGGAGTCTGAGATTTTTTCTTTTTCTACAGACATAGAAGAAATCTGAAAAGTTGTATGGGGAGCAATAGGACTAATTCTCTTGTTGCATATCAACAAAAAAGATTTAGGGAAGGTGGGGGACAACAAGAAGTGCTTGGCTTTTCTATAACAACGAATTCATATTTGTTTCTGCATATTTCTTTTCCCATAGTTTTCAAAAAAAGTCAGTTAGTTTACGACAGACAGACGTGTGATTTTTCTTTGCATTGTTGAAAACAACTTTGAATATTTCCTTTTAGCACCCACATACATACATATACTTGGGGGAAAAAGAATGTGTGAATATTTCCATTGATAGCCCTTATTCTCTCTCTTTTGGCTTTAATCAGCAGAGATGTGAATTTCACTAAAAAGGTTGTTAATGAATCTTTCTAGCATGACATTGCTGATATTAATATGATTTAACAATAGCAGAGAATGAAAGCCTTTAGAGGGAGAAGCAAAAGCTCTTTCACAGTGACTTAGTAGAAAGAAACAAAGATTACCTGTTAGAAGGAAAGAAAATTGGGTTTTGTGCTCTTTCATTATAAATATGTGACAAGTCCAAATAGCCATTTGAAAATAATCAAACAAATTTACTGGTAGTGTGCATTAACTTTTTTTTCCTAGCTTAACAAAGCTTCTCAGATACGAATTTGTTGAAAATTTTAGCAAACACAAACAATTAAGTACTGTTAAAATTAATAATTATCTTCAGAAAGTTCTTTGTTTCTTTAGCTACAAGAGGGGATTTGCTTTTCTTTAAGGAACATAAGAAATAGTGTTCACTTAGAAACAAATCAAACCCACTCCTAACTGCTTTTATGCAGGTCTAGTATCTCCATCACACAAGATAAGTTGTTTTCTCTTTATTTTCCTATTCATGTTTTACATTTTTTTTGTCCTTAGGATCAGGATTATGGCCATTATTGAGAAAAAAATTGCGGAGACTTTAGAATCTTTTGTATTATAGCTTCTGTTGTTGGAGACATAGTTGAATAAATAGTTACAGGGAAACTCCAGTGTTTTGAATGGAATGTTGCTATAATTTGAAAGGTAAATAAGTACAGGGGTAGGCATAATGTCTGATTCTTGAAACTACATAGTCACAGGTTCTTCTAGAAGGTAAGGAGCATTCCAAAATATGCCAAAATCAGGCATTTAAGGGGAATGCAGTTATGACCTTTATCTGATGACTTTTGCAGTATGTAGTGTCTCTTGGTTGCCATATAAATCTTACCAACATTTTCCCTTTATCATATGCAGAGGAAGTATTTCTAAGAAATCAGTAGCTGGTAAGACTATGATTGTAGTCACAGATAGCACCTTTTTTTCACTTCCATAAGTAAGACCAATATGGCTGTATGCATGACTCTAGTTTAAGGTCATTATAGAGCACAGCTACATTTTTAATCCACTAATCCAAGAAGCTCTGTCTCTCTAACATCTCTTTAGCTGTGCTTTAATGAGGCTTTTCATGAGTTTGCAGCCTTCATTCAAGTATGATATTAAAGGGCAGAGGTCATGACTCGGGTCATGACCTCTTTCATCAGGTACTCTGTTTTCTTACATGTTTATTAGTGTATAAATAAACACTTTAAGATAAGAATTAATCAAATGGGACTTTTTAACTCCATCTCATCTTCTCCCTTGTCTTACATTTGTTGCCCTTAATCTTTTCTCAGATCTTCTTTGCCAAACAATGGATAAATTTGAGCCTCTGCCTGTTGCTATGTCACTATTGAGTTGAGCTGATCAACAAGAAGTACTTACAGCCAAAGAGAAGTGCATCAAAATTGCACTTTCAGGTTGATTCCAGAAGATATGGTCTTTTGGCCAGTTTTTCATTTCCAGCCCTTCCCTTCACATAGATAAATTTTTATGGTTGCACCCATCACAGTTACCAATACTTTTGGGACACTGTTGATTTCTAAAAGCCTAGTGATAAGATTGCCTTAGTGGTTTTTTTTTCTCAAATTGTTCTGTCACATACACATGCTTAGGTTTCAGCTGGACCCATTCATATTGCCTGTGCCTCATGCATCCCTGTACAGGGACCTTTGTAGGTTTATTGCAGTTTCTATTTCTTGATCCTCTGTCATAGACTTGTCAGGATAAGAATATGTCATGCAGGTTTAAGACTTTTATTTTTTAATACATTATAGAGGAAATTGCTGCTTAGCTGTCATTCTTTTCTGAAGTGCTGTGGTCCCTTGGTGCCATGTGGTAACCATGGCACATGCTAGCCTCACAGATGAGCAGCTACACATCCAGCACAGCCTCTGTGCTCAAGGTTCATGTGCAATGCTTGAGCCCATTCTGAGAAAGAATATTTTTTTCAGGGCCAAATAAGAAGAAAAAGTGTTAATATGAAATCCAGGCTCAGATGGATCCTGCAGTTTCGGGAATGCATTATTTCAGTTGACTCTCCTTAGGTAACTGGAGGTTCAAACATGTTCTACAACACAGTTAAGGGATTCATCCACCTTTCCTCCTCCCACTTGTAATCAGGCTTCCCCAAAACAGTTTCACGAGTGCTTTTCTTCTTACTTGGTGCAACTAGTGCTCTTTTGAAGAGGCCAGAGACACACTCTTAGACTCCTGAGCATTGCTGGGTGAATACACCTGAAAGGCGGCAAGTTTCTACCAAATTTCTAGGTAAACTAGAAAGGTTTGCTCATTGCAGGTAGATGCCTCTATCAGGTGAACAATCCTTTCAAGGCAAGTGAAGACTCTTGATATGGTAGAATGTGTCTGAGTGACAATATTCTGTTCTTGTGACAGAAATAATAAAAAAAAAAACCCAGAGACTGTAGTTAAGAGTCATCTTTCTAAAATTTTGATGTAGAGTACACTCTTTCCTACCTGCACAGGAAAGGAAGTGTGCTACAGCTGCTGCTGGAATATGCCTGGGCAGGCTGCACCCCACTAAGGCTGTGGGCTTGAAGGGGCTGGTGGAGGGGAGGCTGGGAGTGTGGACATGATTTTCTGAGCCTGAGAGAGTTTTTCAGCCTGTCAGTGGCTGATCTGTTCCCAAGTGAAAATATTTTGGGAAATTTCTCCTTCAAGGACTGTTTTTTGTAAATAGGTTTTGGTTCTCAAAACAATGTCACACAGTTGTTCTACATGTATTTTTTTCTTGTTCCACCAATGGGACCAGAGAGGTGGTTCCTTTGGCCAATCATGCTAACCTGTATCAGAACATCTTATAAAAAGGGTTGCAAAACCCTGAAATAAAGGCTTCTTCTTCATTGGGATCAAACCTCACTGTTGTGATTTGAATCCACTCTGCTATTTCGTGTCTACTAGCCACAGGGAGAGCCTGTACCTGTCAGCCAGCACACCTGTCAGCACCGTGCAGCACTGTTTGGGGGAGCAGGCAAGCTGGGAGGGTGCTGGGCTTTGGTTCTAGTGGCAGATGAAAGGATGTTCTCAGCAAAGTCCTGAGTTTGTGTCCCATGGATTGTTCACATAAGAAGAAAATCCTGTGGGGCTCCCTGGGTTTGCCATGTGGCATAATCTGTGACATTCATTCTGTGGTTAGATAGCACAGGGCCTTCAGGAATTTGGCTTTGAGGGGGGAGCTGAAAGCATTTGTGTAGAACTGCATGCATACATCTACTGAGCCTTTTATGTTTATTCAGCATATCCAGTGATTTCAAGAAGTTGTATAATTGTGCATACCTCAAAGTGGCTATGGCACTCATTAATTTTTTATAATGTAATAACTCATATCCCACAGTCAGTGACCTACCTGTCACAGCTTCCTGTACAGCTGAATGTGTGCTCATTCTGGGTGAATGACCTCTTAGACAAAGGAAAAAAAGTAGATTCAAAAACTAATTTTTTCCCTTTTGCTCTAGATTTGCTTAGGTATTTCCTTTTCTTGTGTCTGCTGATCTTCCTCAAATTTATTAGACAAACTTGCATTCTCATACAGGACTTGTTTTTTCATCATGACAACAACATTTTTTCATCCAGGAGTATTTATTATTTATTTTAAAATGGAACACGTGCCGTCTGCATGGGAAGATTCTTGGACTGAAATATCAGCCGTCTTGCACCAGTGTAAACAGAAGTATCTTCACTGAAATTGATGCTGTTGAAACAATATGAAAATAGCACAAATGAGATGTCTTCAAGACCTAGTACTCTGATTCCTCAAGTCATTAATTTCTCAGTTCAAGCTTGTACCAATCAACTCAACCAACAGTGGGAGGAAGAGAGAATGAGAAATTAAATAGAATCACTATACTCGCCAAAATTTAGTAAGCATGTGATATATTACTGTAAACCTTACCAAAATTTATTACTCCTTCATTTTTCTTGTGTTTCTCTGGACAAAGAAATTACTAGATTTTGTCAGGTAAATGTTAAACACATGTCTGAATATTAACAAGCAAAAAGAAAATTCTTCCTTTTATTTTCAGGTTGACCAAATATTATAATTCTGCTTCCTTTTCTTCGCAACCCACAGCTATACACATTTCATATCATCATTTTATACATCTGTTATCTTTTGTTTTGATTATACAGTGTCAGTTTTGTAATCAAATCTGAATCCTAAAGAAATTTGTTTCTGGTTAACTTATCCATATCACAAGCTTTCTAAATTCCTCTTAAACCTGTCAGTTGAATAATGGTGTTTTTTTCTGTGCTTGAAAGAATGAAAATTGTTAGTTCTCTATCATCTAATCTGACTACCTATTCTATGTCTGGATAAAGGTTTAAATGTATAGATAAATACTAAGTGTATCTAAAAAAAGAGAAGCGACATAACAGTAATCCCTAAATCAGCTTTACATGATGCCTTAAAACAGTGCTTTGCATCATTTAAATAGTAAACTCCAAAATCAAAGTTCATTTCTCTACTCTCAGGGAAGGGGAAGACCCAGTGAATTATACTCCAAGTGGTGGGCTAACTCAGCCATGTGTTGCCCTGGACAAGCAAAACCAATCAGGAATACCAGTCTTTGAGAGTGTGACTAACCCACTTTGCACGTCAGTGACACCAAAGCAGTTTATCTGTTTTCTTGGAAACACGCCTGTGCTTCTGTCCCCTTCCTTCTTGAAATGTACTGCACACAGAGCAGCTGCCAAGCCAGATGAATCGCACACTAGGGGGAATTGCCGAAAATAAGCAGCATGTAGATTGAAAATAGGACTTGGGAATAATTGCAGGAGAGGAACACAAGCATGGTTTTCACCATTCTGGCTTCCTGAGCCAGTTTCCAAATGGTTCATGTTCTGCGGGATGTATTCTAGAAAAGTGTTCTAGTGGCTTGAGCTGTATCAAAGACTCATTGCTGTAAATTACTTTTAACCACCAAAGATGTGGATCAGACCCTCAGTCCCCAGCATTCTGCATCCAAGGCCTCAAGTGTCATGGAAAACTTAAAAGAGTGCACTGTGGTAAAACATGTTTCTTGGTGCCTATGTCTGAAGCTGAGATCAAGTCCTGCCCAGCTCAGAGGCTACCAGAGAATAGAGGCACATCCCTGAACACCCAGACATGTTCCACCTCCTGTGTCCCTGGGTAGCTCACTGGCTAGTCCACAAACCACCACCACAGAGTAACCAGCACAAAACAGACTCCTGAAAAAAATTATAAAGTTGACTTTTCTTAGTTGGCAGCTAGATAAACAACTTCTGGGAATACAACCTGAGCTCTCATCTAGAAGCGGGGAAAAAGGTTATTTTATGCTCTTGTCTACCCACCAGGATACATACCTGTATTTTCTAGAGTTTCTCAACCATTATAAGCACTTTAATGCACTCTGGGAGAAAGAGGGAACATTTTCAGCTCTTCCTGTAGAAGCACTCTTACTGCGAAAAAGAATGCAAGATTTATTGTTCTACAACGAAAACAAGAGGCAACATGAAGCAAGACTGCTTTTTCTGTATTTTACCATAGAGGCAGTTATATAGATTTCTTGTCCTGATCAGAGGCTTTATAAAGATTCAAGGAACAATCGCTGTGTAAAGACTGGAAAAGGATTAGGATTCAGCTGTCATATTGCCAGTGTCTTAGCCATTAAGCTATGAACCAAAGACAAATTCTTCTGCTTAATTTTTTTTTCTAAAGTTCCAATCCAATTGATCCTCATTTTGTTATTACTCTACAGCTTGGTTTCACCATAACATTCTCTAGAATTTCTCTATTGCTTCCTAAATGTCTTTCCAGATAAACCCAGACACTCTTACGGGAGTGAAGCATTAAATTATTTTCTTAGTGTACATTTGTCCTCCAAAAATCACACTCCTCATGTTGTTATGGGTATTTCCCCAATTACATAGTGATAGAAGATGAGACAGCATCAAAAATTAAAGTTGTCTTTTTGTTGTCCTTATTGGGTTGTGCTTAGAGATGCTAGGAGAAACGCTTGCCATCCATTTCCTTCTGGAAACAGAGGGGGAAGAACCAGGCCCAGCCAGGCCTTATGTATCAAGCTTTTCATGTAAGTCAATACTGAAGAAGAGCCAAAAACCTATCAGGTGGGCACCTCTGAAACTGGAGAGCAACTGAACTGATGTATATAGAGTCATTCTCTGGAACTGCAGAAAAATTTAGGAATATTTTCTTGGGGAATTTGGTCTTCAGTACTTCAAGACAGGCTGGTAGAACCTCTTTGGTTAGTCAAAGATTCCTGAAAGCATGGAATAACCAAAAAAACTTTTCTTCTTGTCACTGCTGAGGTTACTTATTTTCTTGGCATTAGTGCAGCTACTATGTAAACTGACCTGTTCTCTTCCAGGAATTTTCATATTACAAAGGAAGTTAGGTCTGATCCTCCAGTTACAGACTATACTCCAAACTCTCAAGAGTTTTGGTTGTTCAACATATGTATTGCATGTATATTTGGCTTTAACACTCTAGTCCTTATTCAAGCAAAACCACCCACTATGGTCAAAAATAGTAGTGTAATTTGGCATCCAGTTACAATCTATTCTCAAGTGGTATTGTTCTCTTACTGCCACTGTTGCTTCTTGCTTGAATAATTATTGTTCTTCTCTCAGATTTCTCCAGCTTTAATAATTTATTAAATCTACTAATTATTTTTCTTTCTCCCTCTATATAAGAGAAAATAAAACTTGAAAAAAATTCAGTGAAGTGACAGAATTCATACAATGCTATTATCATATTTCTTGCATGTGCAAAGAAGACTGCAATGGATTTCATATTTCCTCTCTTTCCTCTTCTTAATACAGTCTTAACAAGTTAAATACCTTTTGGAATCCATGGCAAATATTGAGCAGATATTCCATGGTGGCATTTGAAAAAAACTCCACAACTATGTATAATTCCTTTTTGTCTATAAATAAATATATTCTTATTTTCAAGGAAGATGACTTTTATTACATGGAAAGAGAGTAAAAACAAAGTAAAATATTAGAAATAGGTTTTGTTTCCCTTCCCTTGTTGGAGATCTTCCAATGTGGCAATGTTTCTAAAATCTTGCATGGAGAGATCTTGTTTCTCAAATATTTTTTGAGAAAAAACAGCATAACAGTCTTAGAACCTAGACTTTTCTAAGGCTTCTTTATTTAGAAACATGTTTTTTATTGGGTATGTGTACATATATGCAGTCATACATGTACATGCCAACAGTTTTAGAGTGCCATCTGCTGTCATGTGAGACTAAATAATATTTCTTTTAAGTTTTTAGGATCAATAAAGTTGTTGTGCCCTTGAAAGGTTTTCTGATTAACTTGCACTACCAGACAAAGCATATTTTTAAATTTCAGGAGGTATAAAGGTATTTTTTCCCAACCTTTGGGTGTATAGAATCGTAGAGGCATAGAACAGTTTGAGTTGGATGAGACCTTGATGATCATCTTGTCACAACCCTCCCTTGCCATGGGTATCATGGTACCCATTTCACTAGACCAGGTTGCTCAAATCCCCATCCAATATGACCTCCTGAGCTTGGAGGAGGTGATCCTTGAATATGAACCAGCTTTTTTGTGCTTCTCTTCCCTACGGGGTTTTATTTCATCCAGTCATAGGAACTACCCCACCACAATTCTGTGATAATAAGATTGTAGCCCTGATAGTTTGTGTATGTCTCTCACTCTTCTTGTTTATTGCACATTTCAAATGTGTTTGATAGGAGCATTTAAGTTGAACTCTTATGAAGTCAATTTGCTGGCTGGAGTGGCAAGAATTTCTTTGTGCTTCTCTTTAGGTGCTCTCCTGATGACCTGCAGTCCTCTCCAGGTTCTGGGCATCTCTTGCTGGCCCTGGCATCAAACTGGTAGGGGTGAGATGGATTGAGGTTCCCTTCCCTCAGCAACTTTAGCTTAAAGCTCTCTGTACCAGCTTGGCAAGCCTATGACCAAAGATGCTCTTCCCCTCCTCTGTCAGATGGATGCACACATGGACCCCTCCATGCTGCATTATGCTTGAATTCATGTGATTGCTGAATCTTCCTGACTCACCTATCTGCATAATCACTTCATTCTTTTGACAATAAATGAAAAATTATTTTTGTGGGAGGTTTGTGTAAAATATCGTTGATTTTCTTAAAAGGTTAGCCTATCAAGACCAAAAGGTTGTTTTATTGCTGATCTAGAAATATTTTGCACATGGTCCAGGCAAATGTGAACAGCACAGAGGTGCTCACAAGCAAGCAACATTTAATCTCCTTCTTGGGATTGAAAATCTAAACTTCTTCTTCAGGAGAAAAGTCTGCAGTAAGAATTGAAGCCATAGAAAGATTAAGGAAAAAATAAACCTTGCCACTTGTCACAGCTTCCTTAGAGATGCAAATCCAACCCCCCAGCCATATGGCATTTCATTCAAGAGTGAAAGCTTGCTCAAATGCTGCATCTCTTAAGTGTTCAGTACTTCCCTCTGGTGGTTTTTCCCATAAAATACTTCTCAGAAAAGAAATTGCTTAAACTATTCACTTTGAACTTATGACAGTTTGTGAAGATGTAGATGCATAGAAGTTTGTATCAGTTTTCAGATGGGGTCTGAAGTGGCTTCGACTAGGAGATGGTCAAAAACATTTAAAAATTATAGAATGTTTTCTAACATGATCTGGATTTCCAGTTTGGAATAGGTATGTTGTATTTGTGAATTTTAACTAAACTTCAAAGCTCAGGAAAATCACCAGATGACATTTAGCTCAGTTTTTTAAAAAGTGAGAATGAAAGACAGCTAAATACTATTTTGAGCAAGCTAAATCCCTTTAAGAAAGACAGCCAGGGAATCAGCACATTTTCTTTATTTCTGATACCATTGCACAGCTACACCTCCCACTCTACTATGATGTCTTTGTGTGCTGCCATGATTATATTGTGCTCCCCATGAAGTGTATTCTTGTAGAAATGATGGCACTCTAATAGAATGACATTGTGTACTTGTGCTAGTTATATATTTTCTAAAACGATCAATTTTCATCATTTCCTTCTTTTAGCATTCAAATATAGATACTTCTAACCTCAATTTACTTAGTGTCATCAGTATTTTCAAGTTTTTTTGGTAATGAGCACCTAAAATGGGCTTTTAATATAAGCATCCACAGAAAAAAAAATAGAATTAAAAGGAGTCAATAACTATGGAAAGCACTTGAAAACTGGTGCCATATTCAAATTCATTCTCCTTTTCTGAATCCATTTGCTTTTAAATGTAAGTTAACTACCATTTGTATTGCTGTGAATGACATTTTTCTGTGAAATATTTATTTTTCTGCGCTTTTCTCATACATTTGTTTACATAGTCTTCCTTACATAGTCTTATTTACTACTGTTATAACATAGTCTCTGAAAGATATCCACTTCTTTAGAAGTTGCTTTCCTCTTCACTTTTTCACTTCCTTCTGCAAAATCAAATTTTAAAATCTACTTTTTAGTTAATTACTGTTGCAGTGACCTAAACAGCATTCAAGGTAAAACATAAGAACAACCGAACCTACATTGGAAAACTCTTTCTGTTAGTTCTATTGCTGATTTATCACTGGTTTTCAAAGTTCTGGGATGCTTTCAAATTATGGAGGATGCAGGAAAGGCAAGGATATCCAAGCCATAGATCTATTTTCCATGTATGGGAACTTAAACACAGTCAGGTATGGTCCTATCTTAAAAAATGTGATTTCCACTTGAAGAATACTTTGAAAAACAGTAGGAATTCATCCCATTTGTGTCAGCTTTCAGAGTTTTCTTATACAAAAATAATTTCTAGTAGAATATAAGTGAGACTAATCTTGTCATGTAAACCTGACAAAAATGTGTATTTTGAAGGTCACCACTGAGGTGGATATCTGAAATGGATTTCAATTCCTTATATTTCACTAGGTAAATATTTTAGCAGAAAAGTACAGAACAAGATAATGAAATATCTTGCCCAAGATTCTGTGTTAAAAGATTGTTCTATTGACTTCCCACACAATCAGGATTTGAGAAAGATAAAAGATACGGTATTACCTCTTGACCACCAGAAATCTGATAAGAAATTTCACTTTAAGTAATAATAAATAATATCCTTGAAAGAAAATAAAAAGTTAAAAGTTTGGATTTATTGCTCTGTGTGAAAGAGGAATCATAATTTGCAAAAATCCATATAAGAAAAGCAACAGAAAACCATCTCATTTTCAGCTTTTTCTTTAGCTAGACATCTCATCTTCCTAAATCCCTGAGAAGCCACCAACACAACTCTACAGGCAGGTGGAAATTCAGTAGCTGAAAGAATATGGCATTCTGACACACCATTCAGGCTGTCTGGGAAGCAGATGGGTGAGAAACCATGCAGAGAAGCAGACAATTTGTCTCAAATACTTAATTCCTTAGATAAGGTTGAGAGAGTCAACATAGAATTATGGAATACTTTAGTCTGATATAGCTGGCTTTTCAGTTTATCTTAAGAGTAGTTTGCATGGTCAGAATGGCTTCCACTGGGGATCTCAAAGCACTTCCCAAATGCTCTTGAAAGAAGTTTTGTCATTTACACTGGGCAAGAAACAAACATGAGAATTGGTGGGAACTATTCCTTTAACTGGAAATGATTCAAACTAGCTTTGCTGAGTGCTCCCTTCACTTCAAGTGGAAATAACATAAATTATACACATATTCTCTAAGAGAAAGAACCTGTTCTTAGTCCTGTTCTATGGATATATTCTGGCAAGAAAGATAGAAGTAATGGGAAAAAAGGTAGATTCTGGTATTATAAATAACTCTTATGTTTCAAAATTACTTAATCAAGAACCAGACTCAGCTTCCACAATAATTAAATAGAATCAGTTTCTTTTCAGAGTTGTGCTTTACCCACGGGCCTGCAAATTTGGCAAGAGTTTTACATGTCTGGTTTTATTCATAACATTTTTAAAACATGTGATTATAAGAGTAAATGATATTTTATAAATATGCTGCTGTAAATAAAAGTTGAGGACAGAAGCAACTCTTATCCCAAATTACCGCTGAAAATAGGAAAGCTAAAAAAATAAAATGGAATTTAAAACCTTCAAATGCTGTTCAAGTTCCAAGTATTATTCTGTGAATATATGCAATGGCTTAATATATATTCAATATATATTGTTTTTCTTGACCTTAAACAAAATAAATCACTATGTGTCCTCATGTAATATTTTCTTTTTTACTGTATGTGTATTCATTCACTACACACCTTTACCAAGCAGTTTGGTCAAGGAATTCCAGTTTTTCTTAAAATTGAAACATAAGCACCTAATGTAATTTTTAAGACCTAGAGAGTGACAGTGAGGTGTCAAACTGAAACTAGTGTCTGTGCAAGACCTTTCTGCAATTTTCTTGAAGTGTCAAATGTCAAGGTCAGATCTGATTGCGTCAATAATACAATGAGAGGTAAAAAAACACATTGGGGTCTCTTTACTCAGCTCCAAAGGACCGAGCTTTTCACTAGAGTTCTTAAATCAGAAAAATGACAATGTTTCCCTCTCCAATGTGAAAGCATTTATTTACTCCTTTGAGCTTTTATTATTATATTATTATTACAGATGTTATCATCATACAGTTACTGTGGTGCATTACTGCCTGCAAAACAAAGGGATTCCCTTTTGAATAAAGCTGATCATTATGTCTTCTATAACTACTGTTGGATGCAATGGCATCCCAAAGTTTTTTGGAAAGTGCTTGTTTAGCTCTTGAAGATTACTGCTGTTTTTTAACATTTTATTGTTCTTCTATCATTATGACTGAAAAAGCTCCCAAAAAATCGTCATTAACACCAGAATAGAAATTATTTTGATAGCATTCCCAGCCCTAATATTCAAAGTGCAAATATTATGCTAATTAGGATAACGTGGCCTTGCAATAATAAATATCCTAATGCAGTTTGGATTCTTATTTAAAGAAAAAACTCCTATTCAGGTATTCCAGTGATGAAGAATAGTGTTAGTTACCTTATCAAACACAAAGGCCATAGAAAGCAAAAAAGAAATCTATTTTAGAAATTAATATATTTCTAAAACTAACAGATATGGAAGAAAAAAATACAGGAATACAGTTCCTTTACTGTTTTAGAAGGTTTAAGACTAGGGTTTTAGGGGAATACATAAATTTTTCAAGCAGTTACTTTAATGTTAGTCCTTTGGTGTCCTATTTCAAAAGAGGGAAAGAAAGATGGAAATTGTCAGAGCATGGCAGCTTACTGAGATTCCTACAGCAGGGTGGGAAGAATTGCTGCGTGGAGAAGCCTGTCTTTCTCCTCTGACTACAGGTTGCCTTGAGCAATCAGCTTATACTTGATTCCTGACATTTAGAGAGCTAAAATTAGGCAAGATAAATTCCACCTTATGTTAAATACTTCTCCATGATGACAGAAACACGAAAAAGGCTGCGAGGTGGAAGATAATGGGATTATCTGCCTTGCTTGTGCCAGGGGTGCACTGAAGGACCTTTGGTTCTCAGCTGAGCTTTGGGAATGCAATGCAGAATGCAAAAACACAGAAAAAGAGAGCACAGCCTGCCCTGGAGAGCTTATTCATTCCTGCCAAAGATACTAATAGTTCTACCAGAGCCGGAGAACCTACCCGTGCTGGTCTGCTACAAATCTATGATCTCAGTCATAATTCAGCGAGGAAATTTATAACACAAGTACATAATACCTTAAAAATGAAGAAATGTTCATACATTCTGTTGTTGTCTTCTCTGATTCTTAAGGGTGGTTTAATTATTGAGCTTGCCAGAATAAAAAGTAGTTTCCATCACAAGCTGAAAATATTTTAAAACTGGAATATTTTGAGAATTCAAAAGCATTTTTAGAGCATCTGGATTCTTTTTTTATGTGTGTTGGATAGAGAGATAAAAATTTCTGTATAGCTACAGGTGGGCTTTAGTATCACATTTTCTCATTAGAGTATATGGAAGCACCATTTTCTAAGAGATTTAGTTTAAAGATCCAAGGCTAAAATCAGATAAAATTGCAGGAATTTCAGCATACATATTCCAAATCCATTATCCATCCAGAATGACTTGTTTTCTTTATCCTTCAGGCTGTAGTCATATTAAATATATAGTCTATTTATGATTGGCATGCCAAACTTTGCCAGGAAGATACTATAAATTCTTCTATATTGGGGACTGAAGTGGAACTGCACTACATTAACTAATCTTTAAAATTCCAATGACCTCTACAGGAATTAAAAACATTCAAGCTGCAGCATTAAGAAACAAGCAGCAGGTATTCCAAAATACATTATAGGTTGCATTGAAAAATCTCTTTATTACTGGTTTGCTTTTTAACAGCCTTTATCACAGGATAAAATTTTTAAACATGCCTGAGCATTGGAATTTATGACTATTAATTAATTCATTTGTTTTCATCAAATAAATGTTGTAAGCTTCTTGCTTGTGAGGCATACACTGTGAAGTCTAGTAGATGAAATATACCTGGATATATGACGAAATCTAAGATAAAAATTTAGGGAGTAATATATAACAATAACTGTAATAATTAAGAGATAATTGAATTTGAAACCAATTAACCTGTTACATTTTTTTAGCTGATACAGTAGTGTCATAACTAAAATTTGAGAACTTCCATCAGACTTTGCTAGACACCTCAAGAGATAGATAAACCCCTTATTAAAAGGGTTTAGATAGTTATAGCAGAAAATTAAAAGCTGATGATTCATTTTGCTATTACAGAAGAAATAACATTACATTGAATTTATAAATTATTCTTTTTGTCATAGAATGCATAATGAATCACAATTTTGTTCATCACTTGCCTATAATTAATTTAACAGGCATAGAGATGGTGTAATATATTTTCTCCAATTCTAGTTTTTATTAATAGAAGTCTTCTTTTTCAGGTTTAGCATAGTGATCAAGAGGAATGTAGTGTTGGGGTTACAAAGGAGCAAAGAAAATAAGTCTCCTCAAATTTCAGTTCTTCTTTACATAGCAGTCTGTTTAGCAGAGAAAATTATTCTATTCATCACCACAGAATATGCACATTGTGGAAGAGCATTGTACGCTGTTTTAATGAAGCCACAGACTACCACACAGGGATTGTGAAGGGATTTTTTGGGATATAGGTGTTTACCCAATTGAAGAAACATGCAGAGAATAAATACATTTTGTCCTTCCTCCAGCTAATATGCACACAGTTGTAAGGGTAATGAATTATATTACATTAGTGATTCCATAGAAAATATTTATATTATTTATATGTTTATCTCTTTCCATCAAATAACTGTCCATACTCCTGAAGCAACTTTCAACATTTCTCTTTCTCTGGAGAAAATAGTACAAAAGTTAATAAAACCAGAAGTTAATTTTCTACACTTTCATTTTTGCCGATATCAGTGCTATACGTTAATATATATTAAGGCTCACTTGAAATATATTCCCTCTTTTTCAAGAAAAGGTCTCTATTATTTATGTGGCATTTCTCAAAATGAAAGCAGTGTAAGTCTCAGGAGTTTTAGAGGAGTTCTACATAGCAGAGACACAGCAGAAATAGTGGGTCTGTGTTGGGCAGGTGTTTGCATATATCAGCAAAAGAGGAGCTTCTGGCTTTGTCTATGTTGCACAGCTATAGTACTCCCAAAGCTGTTCTTCTGCTTTCAGAGTGAATCCTTGGAGAGCCTACAGTGTCTGACTCCAGGGGTGCTCTCCAGGACATCCTGAGCACAATGTGGCTGGAGGAGGCTAGCAGAGAGGAGCTGCCCTCTCAGGCCTGCCAGAATATCCTTAAGCAGCCTGTGAATCCCTCTGATGTGGAGCATGCCAGGTGCCCAGGAATCCCCAGCTCAGGTCTCACCTGGGAAAGAGAAAAGGGAGGTCCTATACCTAGATAGCTCTTCTTAAGGATTACCCATGATCCATTCAACAAATCCATATATTTTTGGTCTCTTCTTACCATAAAAGAATCTGTAGTCTGAGGTGATGGCCTCATATCGTAATTGCAGAAGGGTTTGGGTTGGAAGGGACCCTAGAGATCATCTAGTTCCAACCCTCTGTCATGGGCTTCCACCTTCCACTAGACCAGAGTCAGAGTCACATTGAACTTGGTCTTCAACACTTCTTGGGCTGGGCATCCAGATGCTCTAAACAACCTCTTACAGTGTCTCACCAACCTCACAGTAAAGAATTTCTTCCTAAGATGTAATCTAAGTCTACCCTCTTCCAGTTAAAGGACAGACCTGCATGTGATGTAGCCCAGGTCAATTGATTATTAAGAGTGAAAAATGCATGAGACCACCATCCTGCTGTGAAAAAGGCAAAGCAAATATGGTCTCTCTGTAAACAGTGCAAGCACAAGCTTCTCATTCAGTATCTAGGCTTCCTCAACCATTCACCTTTCCCCAGGGCTAAAAACCAGCCACTTCTCAGCTTGGAAACAGCAAATCTCCATCTAGGCCCACACATAATAAGCATATCCAGTTGTGTCAGCTTGTAAGACAGGTATCTGTCAAGGAAGGCAGGAACCTTCCTTGAAATGAAGATGGAAAAAAAAACAACAACAACAAAAAAGTACACCCCCACCCTTTTTTTCCGAATTATTATATTTCGAAAACATGGAGTTCTCAGGCAGAGATATGGGAATAGGAATAACAGTTTTTTATTAATATATATATATATGTATTAAGGTAAACCAACAACAATAACTACAGTATTAACAACAGAACAGAACAGGGA
>VWYI01040472.1:0-15382 GCA_013399455.1 Anthoscopus minutus
AGAAAAGGAAAAGAAAAGGAAAAGGAAAGAAAATAAGAAAAGAAAAGAGAGTTGACTATTTGCAATTACTCCATTTGAGTCTCTGTTTCTTCCTGCAAGACAGGGTTCCTGAAGGCAGCAAGGTTAAGAGCTAGCACCAGCCTTGTGCAGCCCTGCCCTGCTGCTCTGAACAGCAGTGCCTTGGTAATGCAAATTTTGCTGCTGGGCATTTAAGATCTATATAAACAAGCTGTCAGTCCAAGATCTAAAACTTATTCAGTTATTCAAACTAATTCAATTTCATCACCCAGCTCTGACACCCCTGGCACTTGCTGCAGACTGTTTTAATGGGAAGTGATATGTAAGTGCAAACACCTGGGAGGCAGACAGCAGGGGGATTTTTCTGATACAACAGTCATCACCATGGTTGTTAACAGCAGTGGCATTTATGTGATCCTAATTATTCTGTAAGTATAAGAGAGACAAGGAGGGCTTACACTGTTCTTCCTGTGCTGCTCTCACACTGTCTGCAAGCTCCTGGTGCAGACCATTGTGGCTTTTAGCAGACCCAGTACAACCACTTGCCATATTTCTATTCACATGTCTTTCTGAAAGTCTTAAGAGCATGGAAAGAAGTCTTGCCTTGAGACCAAGTTGTGGTTTATGCTAAGGTTTCCACCTCTAAGGTCCTTCCAACCCAGACCATTCTTCCATTCAATGATTTTCAAACACCAGTAAATTCAAGGGACGGATGTTTTGGTTCCAAAACAATATTGCATTAATTGTACATGAAGATAAATTACAAACTGGATCTCTGGTAGATCCTAAAGTATGCTTAATAATGAGGCTAAATCCAGCAGGGTTCTCACAGGACTGTGTCTTGAGCCAATCTTATTTAATGTTTTCAAACAAGATTCCAAAAGATGATATAAAATTTTCAACAAGAGGCCTGAAGATGCTGTACTGGTCAGCCAGCACTGAACAGTGAGCAGGACAGGCTTGAGGCTGTCAAATTGACTGAGCTGAATGCTACATCCTAGTGATTTTTTGGGTTTGCAGGGACCGACCACCCTAACTGGGTAATTCAGGTTGGATGCAGGGAGAGGTTGACGTGCCATACGGGCTTAGTCTGCACCTCACCTTGAAGGGAGATAGTGAGAACTGGGTCTCTGTCGAAAGACATGGAGGTAGTGGTCATGGTCAGTGCATGCAGAAGAGGAAGTGGGGTTGGTTTTGACCTTGTTGAAGGATGCAATCCAGTTACCAGGGTTGTTAAAGCAGTGTCCCAACACCTTTGCACCATGCAAAGCCTGGCCTGCGTGCTGTTTGGCTGCTGGGATGTGACCTTAGGGATATGAGGTGGTTCAGCCTCCTTAGCACCTTCCTTCATCTGAAGGATGAGCAGGAAGGCCATCAGACAACTTAATAGTCTGTGATTTACCAGGGGCCATGCTGAGATCACCTAATGATCAAGAATGAAAATGTGCAGGGCTCTGCTGAGGTGCTCTAGCTTATATCAAAGCTGTACCCACTAAGGTCAGAAATCCAAGGAGGTACAATGCAAAACAGAGATAAGTGATTTAGTTCAGTGCTTTTAGTGATTTAGTTTAATGCTACTCTGTTAGCAGCCAAGTCAAAAGCAGCCCCTGCTTTCCCTGCCCTCCACCTTGTCCCCAAGCTGGTTCTTTGCAGCTGTGGCAACAAACAGAAAACCAACTTTTAATGAAGTTCATGCAATAAAGTTGTTTTTTTAAACACAGTGGTAGTTTTCAGCAACTTGTAAAGAAATTCTATATTTGCAAGTCACTTTGTTATTAGGAGGGTTGTTGTTGATATTCTTTTTTTTTTATTATTATGATTTATTTACAGAAAACTTTACATTTGAAGCTTCTTCAACCACACAGGCTAATTGTGTCAGCTCATGTAAAACAAGGCAGAGACTCAGCCTTCTTCTTTGGACAGGAGGGCTCCTAAAAAACCAGAAAGCTGCAGCCCCAGTCCTCAGCTGTGGCAGCAGTGCCTGCCAAAAGGGCTGGGAGTGTACCAGGTCATTCTAAACACAAAGGAATCATGTTATTCATGTTCCCTCTTCCCAAAACATGTAGCTAGAAAAGGAAAAAAAAAAAGCACCATTTTTGACAGCACTGATTAACAGGTCAACCTTGGATTTGTTTCATCACAAGAAAACAAGGCATTAATGGCGCACTAATGCAAACACCAGTTTTCTCTGCTTTCACCACACAGAAAAACTGTTTCCTCCACAGTAAACCATGCCAAGACAATCCCAGAGTGGGACAGATCCACTTTTCTGACACACCAAACATTTTGTGGGGTGCACAAGCAACAATATATGTCTGAACAGGAGGCAAAAGTGCTCTTGACTTTATCTTGTAACACGCATGAGTACAAAGAGTGATAATGGTTCAAAAGAATAAATACCGCGGATCTAACAACGAGAATTTTCCTTATGATAAATTGCTTTCTTTTGGCATTTGTTGTGCATCTCAAATAAACCAGTTATCAGAACAGAAAAAAACATTCCTACTTGTTCTCAGATCAGCAGTATCTGACTTACCATTAACATCCTGTAGATGTGCAAAAAAATAGCTATAAACTTGACTGTGGGCCTTCTTCCTTTTCCTTTCCAGAGGTAAAACCCATAAATATCTAAGATATACTCTGATTCCTTTTCCAGACTCACTGAAAACAGTACAGTCAATATCAATTTTGATATAATTTTCTCCCATTAAAGGACTTTGTTTGCTTAGGTATTTTTGAATAATTGTGTTCATCCTGTGCTGATTATGGCTGGGGTAGAGGCAATTTTCTTCACAAGTGGCTGGTGTGGGCCCATGTTTTGGATTTGTGCTGGACACAGGGTTGAACAGATGTTTTTGTTATTGTTGAGCAGGGCTAACACAGAGGCCCTTTCTGCTTTTGTACTTCCACCCTGGTGAGAGAGTTAGGGGTGCCTGAGAAGCTGGGAGGAGACAGAGCTGGGACAGGTGACCCCAACTGACCAAAGGGATATTTCAGATGATGTGACATCAAGGTCAGTACCTAAAGAAGAGGGGTAGAAGGAGGAAGGGGAAGAACATTTGAAGTAATGGTGTTTGTCCCTGCCCTTTGAGAAGCAGTCAACTAATTTCTTGTTCTGCTTTGGTTTTGTGTGCAGCCTTTGCTTTCCCTATTAAACTGTTTTTATCTCAAGCCACGAGTTTTCTAATCTTATAACACAAACCTCAGCCCTTAAGAAATGCAAAGCATACAAGTCATGGATGAGTCCTAGCAAATGAACCCTAGGGAATGCCACACTGGAGGATGAGGCCCGACCCAGGCAGAGGAGGATGAGGCCCTAGCAGTCTCCTTACTGGTTGCCTTTTTTCTTTCCATGCCTTTGCATGTTAGGAGCAAATACCTATAACCAGATTATTCCAGGGACAGATGTGGGGGACATAAGGCACCATAGCTTTCTGCCCCCAGCCAGTCCTCAGAGACAGCCTCGAATTTAGACAGAATGCTATACACTACTGCAAGGCAAATAAAGCACAGTAGGACTAATTTGCAAAAAATAAACTCTCTTTATCAGTACGTCTATAGTTGAGAAGAAAAATCCAAAGTTTGGGGTTTAGGCTATTTTGGGGAAGGAACGCAAGAAATAAGTTGTGAACACATATGGTTTTGCCTGCTCTCTCAGGAAAGGAGGAATATGGGTAGGGATAGCTGGTAACAGCCAAGCTCCCCTTACAATAGCAGCAGGTCACACTCACATGGTACTTCACAGAGAGGGCAAAGTCTGGTGCCAGCTGTAAACGGGGAGAGCAGTGCGTGGGAAGCAATTCAATTGACAAGCAAGGACCTGAAAAGTCACGTAATAGGGTTCAAAGTCTGTTTAACCATGCAGAGCCAAGCTGGGAAAGAGCCTAATAAAGCATGGGGTAGGTGAGGCACAGTTCTCCGCATCAAATCACTATGTGTGGGTTAAATCACTGGAAAAGCAAGGCCCTCCTCACAGCGGCTGCATTGTTAATGGGGGCATGCATCCCTGCGCTGCACCCCACCACCCTGCTCACACCCCCCATCTCCATCCCGCAGGCCAGGGCACAGGGAGAGAGCAGGCACACACAGCTGTGGCCAGACAGATAAGGAAATCTTGGGTTTACGTCGTTCTTGTAACCAGATCTCTTGCCACCAGAGGGTCTGAATGCATTTGGCTGTGTGTGTTTTGCCACCTGCCTGGACAGGCCTGAAGCCTGCACTCTCTTTGCAGTTTTCCTCCCTTGAAGAAGGGAAAACCTTTGTATGGCTGCTCACCAAGGGCACTGTGGGGATGATGGAATTCAGGAAGCTGCAAGGCAGCTGGGTTCATGAGCAGGCTCATCATCTGTCTTTTGGGGCATCTTAGTTTATGTAAGGAGAAAATAACTTAGTGTAAGGAGGAAAAGCAAAGCAGAAGATGGCCAGGAAGAGGATGTCTAAACACACAATGGTAGCAGTGCTCAAAGCCGTGTGGCATCAGCAGTGGCTCCCGCAAAGTGCCAGGATACCATCCTCTCCTGTCCTCTGGAACCCAAGAGCAGGGCACAGGTCAAGAGAAAACTACTTTGCCTAAATCCCAGCAGCCTGTCTCACCCGGCCTGCTAGCTGGGAAGTTACAAAGCATTTTTCATCCATTCAAAGGGATTATTTAAAGTCTAAAATACCTGAGGGACTCCAGGCTTGGGAGAACAGAAAGCATTTGTCTAAGCTTATTTCAGGGAAAATAATACATTTCCTGCACAGTTAAATATGAATGCAGAAGGTTTTAACCTATAAAAGCACATAAACAAACCACACAACAAGAACAGTTCAAAGACTTCTCATTTACTTAGAAGCAGAAAGATGTGACAGCAAAAACCTAGGGGATGGAGAGCTTTTAAAAGGCACATTTTAAACAATGTTTAACCTAGTCCTGAAATAATTCAGCCCATATTCAGCTGAAAGTTCAAGAAAGAAAGGAGTACTAATTCCTTTGAATACTTCCATGAAACAACCCTACTTGTATTCACAAATATCTTGAATTAGCTCTTTGTTAAATTGAGATATTATGTATCAGAGAGGAATTATCCACCCTTTTGTTTTAGAAAACAGGTTATTTGCCAAATGCTGTTTCATTTATCAGGTCTAATTTTATTTCATCATATGATTTTATGCGTCTTTTAAGATTGGTTCAAATAAGCCTTAGGTAACCTAGATTTTTTTTAAAAAATAGAACAGTAATTATTTGAACTGTAGAAATTACTTTCTTTGGTCTTTTGCAATTCCATATATGGTTCAGGACCCACGTGCATGATTTATGTGCATGGACAACTACTCCTAACACTGGCTTGAGTGTTCCCCTGTCTTTGCAACTTGAGCTGCTGCAGTCAGTCACATGATAAGCTGTTAGAAGGCAGAGCAAAGAGACCAGGGTGAGCAATGTTCTTTTGCAGACTGCTCCCAGCAATGAGACTGCACCTTGGAAGAAGGAGAGATTCAGCAAGGGAAGGTTTTCTGCCCTACACTGTACCTTTTTTATATCCCGCTCTGCACTGAAGTCTCTTCTACTCCTTCCCCTGGATAGTTGGTGTTATAAGTTGACTGCTTGCAGCCTGGCTGAAGCCCAGGACTTCAGGAAGTTTTGATCCTCTATAGCCAAAAGGAGAAACCCTAGTAACTGATAAAATCCTTCTGGAGCACAAGTTCCTTTATGAAGACTAAATACATTTACATGCCTGATTGACTTCCCATCTCTTTTCAAATCTGAACTGAAAACACATATTCTCACTCACTCAGATACTATTTACTGTCATGCTTTACAGCTGGATTTTCGGACAGTGCAAAAATCTGTAATTGTAGTTTGCACAGATGATTATACATAAAATAACTTAGAAATATATAAGTCACTCTAGGAGACTATATTAAAGATGAGCACATAAAATATAGTCCCAAACATACTATACTGACAGCTTTCCTGGGCTATCCTTGATCCTTGTCAGGAGCAACATCTTGGGCACTGGAGTATCTGTGGGCTTGGTGAGCATGTCACAGGGGTGCAAAAGGCTGGGGCCAGGCTTGAGAGATAACACCAGCTAAGACCTTCCTACAGGTAAAAGGATCACCTTCTGGTTTTCCACCAGAAGGACATGGTTGGGATCGTACTCCCCATTCGTCCTTATGCAGAACTGACCACAGCTAAGCATGAACAGTGTGCAATACAGTTGAAGAGCAGCTGAATTAGACCTTCAGCAAGTACAGGAGGTAAAATATTAATAGGAAGAAAGGTGTTTTTTAATTAAAGGGAAAGGTGGAGTGGCTAAATATTCAGATACTCCGCTTCCTTTAAGGCTATACTTCATAAATATTCCAGTCTCACAGTAATTCAGGAGTTACATTTGTGAACCTTCTATAAACTTTTTTTTATATTCCAGAAACCATATCTTCACAATTCTTCACAATCTACAGAAGTTCAGCTATATCTAACCCTCTGACGCCCAGCAACAGCTTCCAATAGCCTAACATTAGACAATTAAAGGGTTTCTCTCCTTGTGATACACAGTCAGTCCATGATCCTTTTTAACAGACTGACTCATAACAACAACTTTTGAGTCAGGGAGATGCTACCCCACTATAGGGCCAGGGGGCAGAGCTAGGAAGAAATTGAAAGGCAGGGTGGTGGTGGAGGGGGAGCTGGGGGCAGGACATAGCCAAAACCTGCAGCTGTCTTTTCCAACTGATGACAAAATCTGCTGAGCTCGCAGAGGTTGGCAGAGCCCAGCAGGATGTGCTGCCTCGAGTGTGCATTAGCTAATTCAGACAGCGTAATTTGGCACACCTCTGCTGCCTTCAGCAGTGCTCCGTCAGCCTACACCCACTGAGACTCTTGGACCTGAGTCTAAAAAGTATATATTTCACCTACCTTTGATAGTTCTGGTAACAAAATACTGTAAAGTGCATTGCTGGAACCAAATCTGCCGCAGCAGGACACTGGAAAACCTGATTTCTTTCTGTCTCTCTGATAACTATGCTCACTCAGAAACATAGTAACATTACAGCAAATGTTTTTTGCATACCTATGCATTTCTCTGAAGGACAGGAATGTTTTGCAGTTCATTTCTATTGCTACTATTCATTATGCTGCTCAATTACATCAAGTGTTCTAATTACTTATTTACAAAGGGTTAGTAATGCTGTACTTTTTACCTGACCTATATACCAAGCCTGGAGGCAACAAACACTTTTCTGCATTCATCTCTTGCTAGAAGCAGCTTTCAATAGCCCTTTGTTTCCCACAAAGCATCAGGTCAGCAGAGTTTTAGAGGGAAGCATGACTTTGAGTTGACAGTGAGCCCAGAGCCTGGGAGGCCTGCTGCTTTCCTGACTAATCTCACTGTGGTCTGTACATTTCTGCTGGTGAAGACAGGAAACTCTGGCCTGTGTTCCCAGCAATGGCCTGCAGAGACTGGGGAATGTGACCTCCTCAAGGTATCCACAGAGGACTTTAAGCTGTGAGTGGGGCTGTGTGCCAGGGCCGCCTCTGGTAGATGCCTTCCTGATAACCCCAATGCTGGGGTACTGGAGACCCCACCAGCCCTGTGAACTGGCAGCTGGCCCCACGGCGTCGCCTGTCCTCTGTGGTTCTGTGGTTCTTCCATTCCCTGTATGGTTTGTAGAATCACAGAATGGGTCAGGTTGGAATGGACCACTGTGGATCATCTGGTCCAACCTCCCAGGCTGGGTCATCCCAGAGCACATGGCACAGGATTGTGTCCAGATGGCTCCTGAATACCTCCAGTGAGGGAGACTCCACAACCTCACCGGGCAATGTGTTCCAGTGTGTGGTCATTTGCACAGTAAATTCTTCCTCATAGGTGGAACTTCCTCTGCATCAGTTTCTGCTCATTGCCTCTTGTCCTGCTGCTGGGCGCCATTGAGCAGAGCCTGGTCCTCCCTCCCTGAGAGACACTGATGAGATCCCCTCTCAGTTTTCACATCTTAGGGCTAAACAGGCTCAACTTTCCCAGCCTTTCCTGATGAGAGAGATACTCTAGTTTTGACCAGCACAGCAGCTCTCTGCCGGACCTGCTCCAGGACCTCCATGTCTCTCTTGGCATCAATCAAGCATTTCCTACCTGTCCAAGAACGTCAAGTGCAAAAAGCCCCACAACCTGTTTCGGATTCAAGGTCATCCTGTCTCTAGCTGGAATTTTCTTCTCTGGGTAAAGAAGCAATTTGTCCAAATTATTTTCATGTTTTCTAGTCTACTGTACTACTCCTACTGTCCTCTTGGCTTTAATCAAGTAAGATGGAGGGTTCCTTTTGAGATGCAGGGTCCAAAATTGGGCCCAGTATCAGAAAATGGGTATGTCTCCTTGCCATCATCTTACAGTCCCATCTGTAGGCAGGTGGGCTGTCACTTAATACTGTGTCTGTGTACTGCTGTCTATTTCCATTTAAATCCATATTTTCACCCACCCTAGGTTCACCCCAGTTGAGTTCTACACTATTTTTTTCAGTCCATGTCTCTACTGTCAACTTTATGTGGAATGTTAATCCAGACTTTCAACCTCCTTGCAGCAGCACTGATAAGCATGATCCCTACTCCAATATTCAGGTAATCAGTGAATTACTGAATAATCCCAGTGCTCAGAGCTGCTGAAGAAGTGGCTTGGCAGATGTGAGGCTGCTGCTGCTCCTCTGTGTCCCCAGATCCACCCAGCAGCAAGGCTGAACTTTTATTCCCAACACCCATAGATTGCTCATCCAAATGGGAAGCATGGGAAGCATGCATATGGCCCAGTAGTAGTTCTCTCCTTCCAGTAAGTGGCCTTAGGCAGTCTCTGCTGTAGCTGGTCCTGGATCCCCAGCCTCCCTGGCAGCCTTAAAAGCCCCAGCCCCACTCCAACTCCTATTCAGAACTTCTTGTGCACACACACAGACAAACACACACACACAGACAAACACACACACATGCAAGTCCCTAAGGAAAACTGCAGACCATGTGTCCTTTCCAGGTGCCAGGATCCAAGCTGGGCAGGTGACCTCTTGACCACGGGCTAAGTCCCACAGCTGGCCCTGAAAGCACACACATGCACATGCATGCAGAAGAGTCAATCAGCTGTGCAAAGCACACTTGCCATTCCTTCCACATACATCTGTCCCCTTTTATTCCTTATCCCCTACTTTCCTGGACTTGCTCCTACTCAATAATCCTTGATCCCAATTCCTCTATATCTGATTCTTCCCCAATCATAAATCCTGCCCATCCTCACAGCCATCCTATGAACATCCCAGAGCAGGTGTTGTACAGTCTCTAGGTGCCATTTCCCAGCATTCCATCTTCCAAAACCCCTAAAGGCTTTTGAGTGCTGCAGGGATCCTCTCCCACCTGCTCCACAGAGTCTCACCTTGTACCCTGGGTCAATCACTTATTTTTATGACTATCATTTCATACACAGAACATCATCATTTTAGCTCACCAATGGCAACTGCTAGGTGTACTAGCAGTTAACATATGCACTGGGAGATTCTTCTGAAAGGAAAATTATACGGATACATTCTCCACATTAAACTATGAGCACTGCTCTGCCAAAGCCAGTGAAGTTTTGACTTTACCTCATGATAAACGAAATCTACTCATCAGCTGCTCGTATTGTGACTAGAGCCTCATATGGGCCCCCCCACATCCCAAGGGACAGCCAAATAAGAGGGCAGACATTCCTGCAGCAAGGGTCTCCTGTGCAAGGCACAACAAGTGGAGATTCCTGCCAGGCTCGGTTTTTCTGAGGCTATCAACCCAAGAAACTCACTGTTTCTGCCTTGGGGAGAGTTCCTGTGGTCAAGAAATGCCATGACAGAGTATGAATACTCACATACACATGTGGGGAGCTGCCAAAGCCTTCCTAGGTACCATACTCAGACACTCCTCCCTACTGAAAGTTGATCATGTGAAGGGGAGCAAGCAAAAGCCACAGAGAGGGGAGATGGACACTTCCTGCTGCACCACAGTATGGATTTGGCAGCATTTTGCTGGAAGACAGCTCACTGTCCAGTTACTTTCACACCATCCTTGAATCCAACTGCATGAATAGAGAAACATTTAATCACAGCCTCCAGAATAGATGGGATACTTTCATTCTTTTGAAGACATAAGTAAAGACACAAAGGAAAACCATGCTTAAGATTCAGCTAGTAAAAATATGTAAGATCTCTGCATTTCTCCTGCCCTTCTGGCCTTTCTCCAGAGCTGGCTGGAGAGCACCCAAGCTTGGTAAAATGCAGAAACCCCCACAGTCAATCTCTTCCAAGGGAGTCTAACCTTCCCTTTGATACAACTGTGCCTCTTTTCCTCCTCCCTATGATGTGTTCCTGAGGTAGTCCTGCCACCCTCTAATCAAAACAAATATTTTTCAGCTCTTCAGAGGAACAAATAAAGTTTTGCAAGGCCAAGCACTGTCTTGTGGATTTGCTCAGTTAATCAGCTACTCATTTAGTTAAAGAAGGGGCACATCCTGACTCTCAAAGCATTCACCTCTCCAAATGCAGTGCCCCTCCCCACTTACATTTAAAATTTGAAACTAAAATCCATATGGCCACTGATGCACTCAAACTTCAGTATCCATGTGGGATACACACAGTACTGCTCATAGCCAGCCCAGTATTGGCTCATAGCCAGCCACAGTGGCTGTCAGCCACTTGACAGTGTGAGCTTACTGTCCCACAGCAGCTTTCTCTGCAACACAGCACAAACATGCACAAGGCTCAAAGAGCTGGAAAGCCCCTTTCTTGCAGCTTCACCGGGTAAAACTTGGAGGACAGAGCTGAAATTGCTGGAGGGGAGGAACTAGAGGCAGCAGAAAGATCATCCTTCACACACATGGTGAGAGTGCTGGCTGCAGTTCTCACATCTCTGTAAATATTGCTCTAAACAGAAAGTCAGTTTACTTCCACAGGATTAGTCTGTTTTGATGTTATTACTCAGCATGTGGCAGGTGAACTGAGAGTACAGCTCCTCTTGTGATGTGTTTGTAACATTCTCTAGGACAATAGCAGGTGTCATTGGGAGGGTGGAAGTGGGAGTGTGGGAGAAAATGGTATGAAGCGTGACACCTAAAAATCACAAAAATATTAAGATATGTTAGAATTTATGGTGCTAATTTTAACATAAATTTACTGAAACTGTCGTTATTTCATTACGTGGTTTTGTGCTGAAAGGAGGATTTGACTGGCAAAAGAATTACTTAGAGATGTATTTACACCCTGTAAACAGAGTGAAGCAAATTAAGACCTATCCAAAGTGTAACACATTTAAATGAAAAGACACCTTCATCGTTGAAGAAGGTGCGTCCATTCATGCATACCAAAGTGAACATCACCAGCTAACAAAATCCTTTAAACTGCATACATTTTGCTTGCTGAAAATAAATCCATGCTAATGGACACAATGGCATAGACCTAATGTATCACCTTACCAGCTTAGTATGAAAATAAGTATAATGGAATTCTAACTCATACATGATGCTACAGAAAATGCTGATTTGAGAAATGTCTGATACCAGATTACAATGTACTTAGAGGGTTTTTGCTTCAACATGCACTAGAGAAGATGTGGAATATTCAGAGCAAACTGATAACATGTTTGATTTCTTTTTCAGAAACCTCTAGAGCTCTGTCATCTTATTACAATTAATTCCAAATTCAGAAAGAAATTAATATGGTGTATGAGGAAAGACTTGGATGCCATGTGTGACTACCATGTGACACGAAAGAGACTATTTCATACATCCATTTGAGGTTTTATTCTTCTGTTGGAGGTATTCCGGTTTCATTCCTCTGTTGTGACAAGGGAGCACAGAAGGAATATCATGGAGTGGTGGGTTGTCTTGTTTTATACCACCAGTGAAGTGGAAAAGAAATCAGAAATATTTTTGCCTTCTCACCATCAACAGTGACACCTTAAGGAAAAGAGGAGCAGCTCCTCCAAAAGCTCTGCACATCATTATTCCATCATGTTCATAGGCTTACAAATGCACAATTTCAGAACTCACTCATGCTGCATGAAACACTTTTACATCCCTGAACAATTTAGAAAAACACACAGACACATTTGATTTTCTCTGTAATTATTTAGTGCTGATGTTATCCCTTCCAGAAATCTCTGAAATGTTGGCAAGGCATACTGGGAGTTCAGGTGATGCAGAAATATTTAAATAAAGAAATTGGCCCAGAGAAATCACTCATACTTTCTTTATACAAGTTGCCTGCATCCTTTGTGGGTGGACAACTCCCTGGGTATGTATAATAAAGCAGTCAACACATTTAGCTGGCCTGACTGGCACTGAGATGGCAAATCTTGGCAATACAACAGAGGTCATTAAGAAATGGAAGAAACAGAAAGAAAATTATTTTCCAGCCTGTCCACCATAAGCAACGACTTTCCTCAGAGCAGGCAGGTAGCTCAGCCTTTCCAGCTTTCATTTTACATTGAGGAAACCGAACACAAGTACAGCAGCAGGAATTTCTGGTTGCTGGAGCACTGGGAGGACACACTGGACAACAAGACAGCACAGGGCATTGCTTCTGTCTCTTTTGAGCCTCCTATATTGTTACAGACTGTGCTTCACATACTGCGCTGCTGCTGTGAGAAGGATTGCTATTGATCATCTCCAGCACACATGCAAAAATCCATATTATTATTTTGTTGGATGTCTCCAGGGAGGGAAGTAGCACCAGGAGCAGATGGTAAGGGGGCAGCAGCTTTCTGAAAATCAAAGGTGACAGTTTTGCATGACTAAAATGCTTAGTGAGATTTCTAGCCTGCATGTCTCCCACAAATGCAGACTATTCCATTTGCTGGATTGGAGTCTTGTGGGCAACACAAGATCTGTGGGTGACAGCCTCTGGCTCTTGCCTGAATGAGGGAAACAAAGCAAGCCTGTGGCCTCTATCAGCTCTCTGCACTGAAATGATTTGAGGAAATTCCTCCCCTGGGGGCAATTGTGTACAATTAGCTCAGAATCCCTGGGATTTGTTCCAATGGAATTGATTCCCAGCAGGCCCCACTTCTCAGCAGTGTTGGGCAGTGCAGGCAGAGGGAGTCCTGCCAAAAATGCGTGTGCAGAGATCTCTCCACACGCATGCATGCCCGTCCCTGTCCATTCCTGCATACAGCTTGCTAAGAATTGTATGCATTTGAAATCAACTCAGGTTGAGAAGCACAAGAGATTGAAACGTTTCCTTTCCATTCAAGGAAAGTAACAAATTGATATGGCTTGTTGGTCACCAGCTGTGCCTGAAGGAGCCTATCACTGCTGAACACCTCAAGAAGGATGCTCCAGAACTCCTCCTGACCACCCACACCCCTCCATCCAGACTTGGCCATGCTGTGGTATGATTCCTGGCCCCATGCTATCCCCACCTCCTACATGGACATCACCACTTCCCACCAGCTAAGATGGCTGAGGGTGGTTGTAACCTTCCTCCAGCCGACCAGCCCTATCCCTGCCCCTGTCCTGCACACTGCCTCACCTGCAACACTGCCCTGTGCCCCTCCAGCTGGAAAACACTGTGGTGGTCACTCCGCCCCTGCCTCAACTGTAGCACTAACAGAGAGCTAATGACCCTATGTTTTTTTCCAGAAAAATGACTTTGGAAACATAATCCTGAAAAGATATTCCTCAGCAGCAAAAATGTGCCTACTTTTGCTTTGCTGGCTGCCTGTTTATATATCCTCCCACTTCATAAAATATGGAACAGTGGCTGCAACCACTGGTGTCTGTCAAGATTATGTGATTACACTAACTACCTAATAAGTTTATTTCTTTACATAACAGCTAAGCAGATGCTTCACACCCCAGCAAGCATTCAGCAGAGAAGAGGATCTTAACATCAACACAGATTAAAACCAGAGTACCATGGAAAAACATCTCACAATTTGTGCAACTCAGCCAGTTTTAATAGAAATTATCTCTGGCCCATAAGATAGAGAGAAATTGTGAAATTATTAGCAGAGACAAGGGAGAGGAGGCACAAAAAGAGAAAGAGGAACAAACACTGGTGCTGACTAAACTGGGCAGGAGAGCTGAGACAGAGCACAGATGTGTTTTCAAGGGCACTGAGTATGCTCCAGAAGCAGTCCTTGCCTTTTCCCACAATGAGCTGCTATCTACAGGGAAAAACATAACACAACAAAGCAGGCATAAGTGTACAGCTCCTGTTCAGTGCCAAAGCTGGTTATCAGCAACGAGGCCCCATATCCCACAGAGAACTTGTAAATTTACTGTCGGCTTTTTGTGATGTGCAGATGGGTTCAGTGTGTGGTTATCTCTGTGGTAAAGCCTGCCAGGGATTTGGGGTGGCTTTATGGTATTGACTAAGGCCATGAAAATAAAACAAAAATAAAAGGCCTGGCACTGAAAATATTAACCCATTATGGACCACAGAGACCATTTTGTCTTCCTGAGTAGGTTCCCATACAGAACAAAAACATCATGATCCATTAAGAGGAATTAGTTTATGTAATGCAGCCAAAGGTCTGATCTTAGGACACAGTGGGGACCTGGCTGCTTCCCGGCACGTGTCAGCACGTGCCATTGGCTGTGCAATTAATAGGATCAGTGCCATAGTGACCCAAACCTGCTGCAGACATGGCTTCCTCACTGTCCAAGCCAGTCATGCCAGTTCCTTAGTCTGAAAGCACTGGAGATAATAAATGAGAGACAGAGGCTTTAAATGCTGCAAAACTCATCCTAAAAACTCAATGGTTCATAAGAAATCTACCACTTTCTCTGTTCCTCCCCTCATTCAGGAGCACTGAGTGAGCCAGCAGTGGGGTGAAGCTCTGGACCCACTATACCACACCAGGACTGGGCAGTCCCTGAGCCCCTGAGCTGACTTGCCTTCTCCAGGGAGCCCAGCCACCCTGGTAGCTGCTCCTACCTCCACCTCACAGCAAGGTGAGATGCCAAAATAGGACCAAGGGGAATTCATGGAAGAGATGACATGCAGACAGGGATACCCCAGTGTGCTGGTTTGACCTTAGTTGGTATTGGAAAAGAAGGAAGTAAAACATCCCCGGAAATGGTTCTCCTGAGAGAGACGCTTGGGAGTTTCAGAGATAGCCAGTGACTGTTCAGTTCTGAGAACTGACAGCTCTGTAAGCTATTCAGAGCTAAGTTCCACCCCCGTGAATACCATTGTGAAGCCCGGGAAACTCTGAACTTGTTCTCTTGGGTTTCCGGCGGCTGAAGGTGACAGAGCTGTGAGTGAGGGGAAGCCCGGCCCGACCTGGGCTCGGCCAGGGCCAGGGCCGGGGCCGGGCCGGGGCGGGCCAGTCTAAGCCACCAGCCGCCGCCGGGGCCAAGTCGCTGCCGCCGCCGGGGCAGGC
>VWYI01040472.1:15949-36632 GCA_013399455.1 Anthoscopus minutus
TGCTGTTTTCTGGAGATATGTCCACAGAGAACTGTTCTTGTGGACATATCTCCAGAGTGTTGAAAAAGAAGACTCTTTGCCCTATGTGAAATAGAGAAAGATTGTTGTAGAAGTGATAACTGATTTTAAAAATCCCAGATTTCATTTTTGTGTTGTCAAATGGAAAAGAGATGAGTGGGTGAGGGAGGGAAGTGTTCTCGAGGTTTCATTTGGACTTTTCCTTGTTATTTCCTTTTTAGTTTGTTTTGTTAATTAATTTCCCTTATAGTCTTAAGTTTAAGCCTGCGTTTTCCTTTCCTCTAAAATCATATCTCACAACAGAACATGGGTGGGCTAGTGAGTTTTGGCTAGCTCTAAACCCACGACACCCAGCATAATCTTCAAAATTGAAAATGGACTCTGCTTAGCTTCAGAAGGAGTGTTTGCATTTAATTCATCAGGAAAGAGGAGAAAACATTGAAAAACATTCTTCCAACAAGAAAACCCCAGGCTATCAACAGCCTCTGGAAAATTAAAACATTCACAATTTTTCTCCTCACAGAGTAGTAATTTTAATTAAATAGATAGATTACATCCTGGTAAAAATATATATGTTAAAATACAGTGGAGAATATCACATGACATGGACATCTGCAAATGGTATGATCCCACAAGTGTCCTCAGGAGGATATGCACCAAAGTTGAGGGAGGGCTGTTAAAACAGGCTCGATGTAGAAATACTCCTTTATTTCCATATTCTTTCTTAGGAAAAGAGATACAATTCAAGAGAGGAAAGCTTGAAGAAATCTACCTTTGTTATTAAGGAAAGTATCTTTAATGTCTAGATTTGCATTTCATTTCAGCATTTTCTTAGTACCAGCAGAAGTTCTTTGATAGTGCAATTTTGTGCTGGCAGAATGACAGCTCTCTCTGGAAACACCTCCCTGAGAAGCATCTGGACACTGGAAAAAAAAAAGGTATTACAAAAAGGCAGGGAAAAAAGTGATTTTCCTATTGATCTGAAGTTAATGATCTGCCACAGGGGGTTAAACTTTTCAGGTGCCTACAGTCACATACGGCAGCTCTACCTTTGTAACTCTGGATACTTAATCAATTGGGAAAATGTTATCTGCTAGCCACAGAAAATGAATGTAAAATTTCTACAGATAAGTCTATGTATAAAATCTAGCTGCTAAACAAAATAAAAATGCCTAGCAGAAGAAGGTGAAAATTTTGGCTGAATTGGAAGAATGACATCTCAGAATTACAAAGCACTGTACAGGGAAAGTGGTGTGAGGACTGTGCTTTAGCATGTGGGAGCAGAATTGTTTGGGCAGTGGGAAAGGGGCATCCACAGATCAGTAACAGGCTGTGGGGGGCACCTACAGTAACTCTAACCATGCCAAGCCCTCCAGTCTTTAAACAGAGAATGAACACTTCCAGATCTCACCAAGAAAATGTGATGCAGATTTCTCTTTGGGGACTGTCTCCTTGAAAGCAAAAAACTATCCATTCCGCCAGTCCAGTGGAAGGTTTACAACTCATTTACAAACCTTTTCTGCTCTATGGAAGGAAAACAGCACATAAAGGCCAACTTGCTAAAACAATCCTTATCAGTGGTGCAGAAAGTGATAAATACAGGCAAATGGAATCTAACCACTCTTGACTGGAGCAAGCAAGATATTTTCCTATTCTTTTTTCAAATTTCCCAAGAAGGGACATTTGCAAGGCAGCCTGCAGGAAAATGGAGCAGCCACATTCTTCCTCAGCAGTGCCAGAATCAGTGCAAGACCCCTGGGATCACTCTCCAGCCTGTTCGCAGTTTGATCCGACTTAACTGAAGCAAAAATCAGAATATTTCGTTGCTAAACAGAAGACTGAAGACTGTTATGCAAATCATTCTTACCCTAATGCACAGGGAAATGACTGAATTAGAGCAATAGGATTAGATGCTAAATTGCCAATATGATAGCTCAACTTAGAATATAGCAAAAATAAAAGAAAAAAGCTGACAGTGGAGTTTTTGGTCTACCAGTCAAACATTTCAAGGACTGACGTCTTCTCTTTCTGTGAAAAATTCCCCTAGAGGAGGATAATGGACTAATTAAGGCAATTAAGGGTGAAGGCACCAGGAGCTTCTCTACAAATCACAGGAAAAAGCCGCCACGGCACTGAGCCCTCTGCTTCCCTGAGCCCGCACCGCCTGCAGGGTGAGGGGAGCCACACTAAGGCCTTATCTCCCTGCTGGGCCTCCTCTTCCCCCAGCTGAGTGGATGGAGCTGTCACCTCCTGTCTTGCATGGAGATGGCCAGTCCCAGGCTCCGTGCTATGCCAGAGAGGAGCCAGGGCAGGGTTTCCCCCTGCACATTGTGCAGGAGGCACCTGGTGGCACTTGGGTCTAGTGAGGAACCCTCTCTCACTCTTCCAGCCCCGCAGAGGAAACAGCAGCACTTTTCTGTGGTGTTTCATTCTCAGGACTATAAAACCTGTGCTCCTCCCCAGCTCATCATGCAGTCCCTTCTTTCCCTTTCTGTTCTCCATGGCTGCAGAGCAAGCCCAGCCTGCCTGTTTCACCTTCAAGCAAAGATCAGTGAAAGCGCCTGATTGATAAAGTACAGTACAAGTAGTACTAAGCTCTGATATAGCAATTTCTATCTGAGATAATTTAGCTTTTGATCTCTGGGAGCAGTTAATTGCCAGCTATGCAGACATTTGTGGAGGAAAAAACAATCACAAGCAATTTCAGAAGTGAGGTGCTTGATGCTTAATCTTGCACCTATCCTAAGAACTGAAATGAGCTTTTCTTAGTCTGGATCATGCCACACAGAGCTGCAGATCAACCAAAGGCAGAACATTTCAAATGTCAAATAGATGCAAATCCACTGCTCTCCCACATGATAAAAAGAGAAAGTCACTATGATAAAAACAATAAGGTGTTCCATCCAATATATTTGCATTAACAGTATTATTTGTGTCTTGAAAATAAAGCAATAAATCATATACAGAATAATTGGGAAAAAATGCTACATTCACTGTTCATTTTTGTCTTTATTTTTTCTTCTTGTGGACAGTTCTCAGACACAGGAGCCAAGTCCTACTTCTCCAAGGAAAAAAAAATGTTCTTTTCAGACAGGGAAGCAAGCAAGGTAAGACAGGACAACTTTGAGTATACCTAATCAAGGTTCAAATATCAGCACATAAAACAAGTCCTGGCAAAAAAGCCCACCTCTGACTAGCAGCTGGTTAGGTGTGTCTCAGCTGTAACTGCCCAGCTACAAATGTAAGCTGTGAATCTGGCTACCCATCACCAACTTGCTTCTCTTCTCCTGGGTGTAATAACTCATCTCAAACCCTTGAAAGCCTGGTAACTTGGGACTGCCTTCAGAAGTGTCATACCAAAGTCCTACTTAGCCCAAAAAACAGACCCATCCAAGGTTTGCAGTGAGGGTTTCAGAGGGGCTATGTGAAACCGGGCAAGTGCCTCTGTCCTGCTCCTGTGCTGCTGCCGGTCTGGGACATAGCTGTGCCGGAAGGTGTAGCCATGCTTCCCAGTTTATCTTGCTTCCCACAGCCTTATTCCTTCAAATTACTCGCCCCTCACACCCCACCGGTACCCTGGCATCCCCAAAATGCAGAAGGGCAATTCTGCACCACGGGAAAAGGCATTTCTTCAGCTCTGCTCCAAATCCAACTGCCAGCCTGCCCACTGAGCAGTGCTTGGACGCTTTCAGCAAACATTCCACAATGACTCAAGCTGTCTTTCACTTTTTCCTGAGCTAAGAGATCATGATTTTATACAAGTAATCACTTTTCCCCTGACATCCCCAATATAGAATTTTGTTTTTGATGCAGTGAACTATTTCAGCAGTTTTTCAGAGTCAAGACTAGTTTTGGTTATCCTGAATAATATTTCATCAGTTGTAAACATTGTCACAATTTACTTGTACCACCTTCTCCAGGCCTCTAAGGAAGATGCTGAACACCAGACCCAGGTCTTGTGTCTGTAGAACCTCCTTCTGAAGTAGGAAGTTCCTGTTTCATCCAGCCCTCCCTTTTCTGGGGTTTAGCCTGTAAGTAACTTCTCCTGTTCCACAGTAAGTGTCATTTGTTATGAGCCATTCTTGCTTCCCTAAGGTTCTGTTGAAAGCTACATAGCCTGAACAAACACAGTATGTATGCTGATATCTTGGTCCTTCCAAGAGTTCTGGTGGCTTTCAAGCCTGACCTTCCTCTCCACACCCATGTTTCTTCTCAAACCTTCAATCAAATCTGACGACTGCAAATGAAATCTTTGACTGACCATTACTTCCCAGGATCACTCCTGAAGCCCTGTTCAAAACGTGGCATCATATTCCCACTTGCATCCCTCTAAACACAGAGCTGATAGTAGTGCCAGATTACACATAGTTAGCAATTCAGAAAATTCTTATTTGTGGTGTGTGTTTTTTCAGGACTCCTGTGTAAACACCAGCTGGTGCTGAGAATTTGTTAATGTTTAGTTTATCAATTTGTCCTAACATGTTTTTTCCCAACACCTCCATTTGAGGTGGTTCCTCAGACTCCCTCCTCATTCAGGGTGTCTCCATCACAGTGAATGGCCAATGCATGCAAAGAATTTGTTTAGCTTTTTGACAATGCCATTGCTGTCTGCCAGTGGATCATTTCACACAACGGTCATTTATTGGCCCCAGTGGCTCCTCATCATCTCTATGAATCACAGACAAACTGGTCATATTAATGTTTATCTATCAGATAAACTTTAAATTCATCTATACTTCAAATCCATGCTGCTAAGTTTACTATGAAAATTTCAGATGGAAAACACCAAATGTGATCTTGGTACACATCCAAATATAAATGTGAATTCTGTTGAGTATTTCCCAAACAGGAGCAATTTTTATCTTAGGGATCTACCAAAACTAGCTGCTACACAAGCACACTGTGTAGCCTCTAGTCATGTCAAACATTTGTTATCAATAGAGATGAATGAAGCCTGGAATAACACCTTTCTTTGTGTTAAATGTTCCACTGAATCCCTGCAAGTACAGGGAAAGAGACTGGACTGGAGAGAGAGAAACCAAATACAAAATGACCCTTGCCTGGCCAGCACAGTGCTTTTGAAGACCCTGTTCATGTGGGAAGCTGTTAAGAAGATTTATGTGAAGTTGTTCACAAAAATTCATAACTAGTGTTTCAGTAGTGGAAGGTAAGATATTTATTAAAAGCAGTGGATTGAAAAAAGCCCTGCAATCAGTTTACCATACATAAAACAAACAATAAAGGTGACTGTTTAGCATTTGCTTACAGTCCCAACTGAAGCCCTTAGAAAAAGTGAAGCTGGCTATAAGGGGTAGCAGCTTCTGCAGCTCTGAAAGACAAGACAGCACTCTCAGTGCAAATGAAAGGGAGATGAGGAGAATGATTTATAAGAGCAATGATTAATCTTTCACTTTATATGGGAGCAGACTTGGGCATTGATTAAATATTCAAGGTAGAAGAACATCTAATACACAAATTCATGTTTTGCAACAGCTTCCAAACTCTCACTTTTTCTTCTGTGAAAGTGGTTTGAATTTTAGATTATTGAGGCTTTGATTTTGAGTTTTTTCTTTGTTGGCTTTTTTATTTTTCCTGAATTAAAGATGACATAAATTTATTTAAATGTAGAGGTGTGGAAAGGACAGAAAGAGTTTTATTTGATTTCTAGCATTGTTTTTTCATCTTCTGCTCTTCACCTGATCCAGGAGGTAAGGAAAGCAATCAAAACAATGAGGAACATGCTCTTGGTCCCACAGAAAATTTGCCTTTTGTAGCAAACAAATTAATTGGGATGCTGTTCAGAACTGAAATATATCACTGTGTATTCATCAGCCCTGGGCATGGCGAGACATAAAGAACATTACTCACAAAGACACAGTAAGGATAATAAACCAGCAACGCATATCTGGGAAGAAAAAGCAACACTTTCAAGCTCATCTGTCAGACTTCTCATGTACTTGAGGTGAGGAGATGGGGGGAGGAAACCAGGGGAACCTGAAATAGCATAGTGTCGTGTGGGAAGGTAATATCATCACAGAGCTCTGAGCAGCAGAGACATATATTTAAAATTCTTTTTCATTTAAGAACATTTTTAGATGCCTGGTTATTGCCCTTCTTCTTTCTGTTTTCTGGGTATCATTTTAATGAATATGTATATTCCTGAATATTTTATTTATATATGTTCCCTCCCTCTCCATCGTCATTCTACCTTGTTACTAAGTGACAAGGCTGTGCTGTTGCTATGTTTTTTCCTTCACTAATCCTGCTCATTTGATGCTGCCATTCTTCTCCCTGTACAAACAGGCCTCAGCCAACAATGGGGAGAAACAGCTGGCTTTGTTTCAAGGTCCCAGATTTCACTGCTGTTGGTAATGGCACAAGTTATGCTGAGTTCACAGATGAGTGGCCCTCTGAGACCTTACTGTTGCTACACCACAAGCTGCAGCCTCCTGGACTTCCACTCTGCCAAAGGCAAGCAAACCAAACCAAAGAGCTGAGTGATCTGCCACACTGCTAGGAGACTTCACTCGCAAGTGAATCCATCTGCAGGCGCGCAGCCATTTGAGTCACAAGACCCTCCTTGAATTCAGATGTCCCACCAGAGCCCACCTGAGGTCTCACACAGAGAATTTAAATGAACATTACTAGGATTACTCATTCACAAACAACCCAGTTACAGATATCTATTGTGCTGGAAAAACAAGTGCATATTCATGGGGCGTGTGCCCCAGGTGCAGCTGCAGCAGGAGCTGTAATGCCAGCTGGGCAGCACTCCATGCTGATCCCACCTCACTGCCCAGCCCAGTGTACACTCCGGGGAAGATAATGTTAGTGGTGTGCACCTCCTGGCGGGCACATCCAGCCCCTTTGGTGATCCAGGGACGTTGGGCTCACAGAGCACAGTCACAGCCAAGGTGGAGGGCATCAGCTGAGCTGCAGCCCCAGGCTTGGGCACCACGGCTTCACCAGGCTCCTCCAGCCCACGTCCCTTGCAGGTGCTGACAGCACCAGGGGAGCCCCTGTGCCTGGGCCAGCATTGGGGCTGCAGAGGACTGCTCCTGATGCTCACACTGTGAGTTCAGCACCCTGGCAGCAGAGGGGAGCTGCTCTGCATGACAGAGCCCTGCCAGAGACCCAGCCCTCTGGGGCCACGGGGCTCTTGGCAAGCGAAGGCAAACTTCGGAGAATGTGCATTTTAAGGCCAAAGAGACCATCATTAAACATAGTGTGATCTTCCAAATACGCTGGGAATACTGCTTCACCCACCAATTCCTGCTCCAAATCTATCTGGATGTTTTCAAATTATGTTGACCTTGATACTATATTGCAATCTGGCTACAATATCAAAATATAGCTCTGCATTTATAAAAGCTTACACTGTAGTATCAATCAGTTTATTTTTTACTAAATAACATTCACACTTCTTTCTCACACATCTCAAATTTTAGTTAACAACAACCAGTGGTTTAATTTAAAATATAAAAATATACTGTGTTATGCAACCACAACAGGGGAAATAAAAAAAATTAAGCAGAAAACAGGCCCATTTGTTTGCTGTCTTGCTGTGAATCGAAAAGCAGATGATTTGGTTTTTTACAATTGCTTTAAGACCATGGCTTTGTAAGCCAGGCTCCTGATCTGAGCCAATTTTTCCAGTTGATTTGCAGACCCCTTAAAATGGGTGTTTCTAATCCTGTTGTAAACACAGACATGACAGATACCATCCTGGCAGATACCTTGCGAGCAACAGCGTCCATCGCAGCTGCGAGAGACGTGCTGGGGCAAGGCTCGTCTCCCTCATCCCACTGTATAATCCCAGGTTTTCACACAGTAAACTTTTGTATCCAAGCCCAACAGTCTGTTCACTAAAAGACCAGACCTCATTTTCCCAAGCTCTCTTGCATTCCAGTTATTTTTCTACCCTGAAAAAGGCTGGTTTGCTGCTAGTTACCCTTCCAATCCCCAGTTCCCTCACCAAGAACCACTGCATCAGAGCTTTCAGGCCCTAATTGCTCTATTTAGCATGGTTAGCAATTAATTTAAGTAGGAAAAATAGGGAGCCAAAATTCACTGATGCAGACATAGAGATTTCCAGTGTGGAAACAACAAACTCGCCTTGTTCCCCTTGAAGTCTGATTCTTGGCATGTTTAATTTTAAACAAATATATCTCCTGCTGACTGGACGGTCGCCTTGAAATCTGAACTGGTGTCAAGATGCTCGATGGCAATAAAGTGGCACATTTTCCTCAGCTTCCTTAAAAAAGTAATTGGTTTTGGTCTGAGAACTCTAAACTTAATTTGGCTTCTCATCCAATGAGATCTCACTCATGCAAAGGTTTGTTTCTGCTTGAAAACCACATTGAGTATAGGTATTTATGAATGAAGCAGCAGTGGAGCATGGTCAATATAAATTGTGCAGCCTTTCACTTTTTTATCAAGCTGAAGAATGCTTCAAGTTTTGTAAGTTTTCCTCTCAAACATACACTATATCTTTCAGGGATTCATCCCATACTGAGTTCAGTTAGCAAGTTTTTTAAGAATAGTACCAACGATTGTCTAGGATAAAGCAACAAATTTACAGCAATTTTTAGCAAAGGATAAAAGGTCTAATTAGTTATTTCTCAGCTTCAGTCTTGACAATATGTACGTGGCCTATTTGCCTCATATTTGTCACACTTTCTCACCAGGCTCACTACTAAGCTATAATAGCGTCTGACAATCCCAGGCACACCTACAGGTTGGATGGAGAACACACCTACAGGATGGGATGAGAGCAGCCCCATAGACAAGGACTTGGGGTTGATGGTGGATGAGGGCCTGAGGGCAACCCAGAAAGCCTGGAAAGCCAAACGTGTCCTGGGCAGCACCAAAAGCAGCGTAGGCAGCAGAGCGAGGGAGGGGATTCTGCCCCTCTGCTCTGCTCTCCTCTGCTGAGACCCCACTGCAGTGCTGTGTTCAGCTCTGGACAACACAAGAAGGGCATGGACATGTTGGAGCAGCTCAAGAGAAAGGCCACAAACTTGATAAGAAGACTGGAGCACACCCCTACAAAGCCAGGCTGAGACAGTCAGGGCTGTTCAGCCTGGAGAAGGGAAGGTTGTGTGGAGACCTCGTGGCAACCCTGCAGGAGCTGAAGGGGCCTGCAGGGAAGCTGGAGAGGGACTCTTCATCAGGAACTGCAGTGACAGGACTGCAGTGACAGCATCCAGAGAAGCTGTGGATGCCTCATTCCTGGGGGCGTTCAAGGCCAGACTGGATAGGGCTTTGAGCTGCCTGGTCTAGTGTGAGGTGCTCCTGTCCATGGCAGAGGAGTTGTAAGTGATCTTTAAGGTCTCTTCCAATCATGCCATGATTCTGTGATTCTGTGAAGAATTATAAGAACAAATATAAAAACTGGTCAATTCAGACGTAATATTCAGCACTACAGAGATGCCTTAAATGAACTACCAGCAAAATTACAATTCAGTTTTAACAAAAACATTTGCATAGATTAGTTACTAAAAAATCGCTTACTAAACCTTAATGTTTTTAATAATGACAAAATGACAATTAAGAATGACTAATATGAATATTTAATTAGGCCTAACAAAATGTAAAGTAAAGACTAATTCCATTAACTTATTCCAAGCATTGACTTATTTTTTGACCACTTTGCTTGGTTGTCAGGGGAAAAGAAACCCACAACTGTTTTACAGTTTATTGTTAAAAATCTGAGCTAACTGCTTCTTTTCAGGAAAACCATGGTGCCAGAATAGCACACAAAACATATTTTGTATGTACACATACAGGGCAACAGAACACCTTTTATTTTTTTTCCTAGTTGTCATTGCTAGCAGCCCTACCCAATTTCAGCTTTGAAGTCTAATTTGGAAATTTCTCCCAGGGCACCAGTCTATGATTTCTTTTTTCCTGGAGCATCCCATAGCTCTGTGGAAACAATGATACATTTGTGCTCCCCAGTGATCATCACTATTGCAGAATGGATGTGAGCAGAGGAAATGATACCTCAGTTGTGAGTAGGAGAGGGGAGGGAGCCCACATTGCTGAAGTCCAGGCTGAGGTCTGGTCCCTGAGGACTGAATTGGGTGTTGGTGGATCAGAGGACAGAGTGTGAAGCCAGCACTGGTGTCACATCTCCACCTCTTGTCTGTAGATCACATGCATTTTGGGGGCAGAATAACCACTGAAAAACAGGGGTTGCAGTTAGATGTATTGCTACCTTTTGTTCCAACTTCTGATTCAGGCTAACTACAACTGCTCTTACCCAAGACTGACCCCTTCCACTCTTGCTGGCTGCCCCAAATTCATGAAGTTGGGTTGAAGTATCTTGGAGTTTCCCTCTTTGAAAACTGAGGAATTCCATCATGCAAGCAAATTAATATTTGAGACAAAACATGCAAGGAAGATGGAGGGCATTCTTACTGATCAGGAACATGCAGGGATGGGTCACAATGGGGAAGATGTTGCACTGTTCTGGTGGCATCTCACTTGCAGCTTCCAGGTAATGTTCCTACCAGAGACAGCATCTGCCCAGCCAAGTCTGGGGACTGAGCTCCAGTTTGGGAGCGTTAGCAAGCAATAAAGGCTCCTTACCTAAAAGCCACCACAGACCAGCAGTCAGGTCCTTGGCAGCTATCTCCCTGTCTCTGGACAGCTCCCTGTTACTCCCAGGGGAGAAAATTGTTCCCGTGAGTGAGAAATTATGGTGAAATTCCACATGGAAAACTGACTACAAATGCAGCACCTTCTCACATAACCAACCTGCTCCCTCTGTGAATTGTCACTTGTGCTGATTTCGGGTGACTGAAATAGATTTTTACTACCTTCTGCTTTCTAGTTGCATAAAACATTGAGACAAGAGAAACACTGAGACAAGAAAGCATTGAGAGCAAGAGAAAGAGAAAAAGGTTTTCTCTATTTCATCAGCTTTCACATTTCCTTTACCAGGGACAGTGCAGAATGATGCAGAAGACACTGTTTCAAGTACAGATCCCAGCCAGGTATGAAAAATAATAAATACAGACCCCTACACCACACTTTCTTCTGGGTTATTTTTCAGAGCAGACCCACTCTACTGCTATATAAAATTACTTCCTCAAGACTGCATTTTTGAAGCAGCACAGCTATTTTTAGCAAACAAAGCAGACTCTGGAACCACCAACCTAAGAAAAAGCTGTGAGGTACACCAATACCAGCTCACCTGACATCCTCAACTTTGACTCTCCACCCATGCTACTAAAGAGTCTGTTAGTTTATCTGATCGATAGAGAATATCCCAAACAATGAATTTTTAGTGGAATGTTTCCTCCAGCACCATTCAGCAATCTTGGCACTGAGCTAACATAGAACAGGAGAGCTACTTAATGAATACAAAACACCACAGCAGACAGGCTTTCCGTAAGTGCCTTCAGTAAGAGATGAAGGAATGAAGTCCAGGGGAAGGAAGGTCTGACGATGTCTTTATCATCCCACAGCCATGTCAAGTCACCTACTTGGCCCATGTAGATGCTCCAGGCTCTGTGTATATGCCCTGGCAGCAGAAATGGTACTCATTCTGTTTGCTTCTTTGTAGGGTATTTGTACGGCATCAACAGATCTTCAGGTTTAACAAGGGAAAGAGCAAGCAGATGACAAATGAGAATTTTGTGCTGTTCAAAGAAACATGGTGAACAAAGACCAGGGAGCATATAAATCCCCACCTGGTCAATTATGAAGTTACATATTTATCTATCATTGTTACCCAGGGGAGGGAAATGTCCAGATCTCTGGCAGTTTTGCTGTAGCACCAGCTGCAAGACATGCCAGCAGCTCTAATCGCTGAAAACCTTGTTGTGGTGATGACACCAACACTTTATCTTCACTTTAAGTAACAGCCAGGGACACTGATCAGAAGCCAGAATTTTTCCTCATGGAGACATATGCCACTGCAGTAATTGGCTTAATCAGCCCTCTGATACACATGGTCGCGGATCAAGTCTCCTCCAACTCTTTACACATCCAACACTCAAAATGCAGATGTCCATCATTTGAAGGCCCAAAAACTTTCTTTGCCAGATTCCTCACCTGGGGGAAATTATTTCCAAATCCCTGAACTAGGAACCAGAATAGCTGCTGCTGGCACCAGTGCTGAGCCAGTATTTCTAGCCATGGCCACAGCTCTCAGCCTTGTGCCAAACTCTGCAGCAGCTGTGCCTGATGGGAGTGAGGCCAGTCCATCCATGCCCTCCCCAGCTTACTTGGAGGAAGGACATACTTGCTGAGGGAGAAAGAGAAATGAATAATAATTTCCTCTCACTTCTTGTCTTCTCCTCAAAATGGGGTGAGGCTCACTCAAGGTACCTAGAGGAGATGCTCCTCTGTTTGGCAGCTTCAAGGAAAGCTTCAAGAAGTTCAGGAGGAGGGAGAGGGATCCTGCCACCCATTTTGGGATAGGAAGAAATATACAACTTCCAAAGCTGATGGATGTTCACTATGGTGTTAGGTGGAACAAATTGCACCTCCACAGTACAGCCTGGCCTTGCCATCAGCAGAGCGATGTGTCTTCTGCACATATCCCAGGTCAAAGCACCCTGGACATTACCTCCCAAGAGCGTTTCCCAAACCTGACCAGTAACTAGCTAAAGCAAATCCTGGTTTGGATATTGTAGGATGGACTGCAAAGCCATGAGCAGCCAAGCTGATGCCTACTTTTCGGGATTTTATTAAGAACTGTCTCCATACTGTTTCTTCTGCTCAATGCCTTGTGGGCTGAATTTTTATTGGGAAGACTGACTCTTTTACCCATAGCCAAAAAAATACTCTATGATGTCTGTGAACTATTTCGGCCTTTTTTTTTGAATAATGAAGGCCTTATTCCAAGGACAATTTTTAGTCAAGTTTCCTTTCATCCATGTACAGAGACAGGAGGGATAGGTGAAGTGCAGATCCTAAAGAAAGGGGTAATAGGTAGTGCTGAAGTAACAGTGGAGAACTAACAAGTGGTGATGTCACAAATGAATACTTTAGGGTCACTCAATGAATCATCATCGAGGATATCAGCAAAAATGGTTTTGTTACATCTTTATAAAAACGGGCATTAACAAAGTGCAGTGGCAAGGTTTGCTCTATTACCTACCATGTGGACAAAACATACAAAGACAAATCAAGTTAGAATCAATTTAGGGTGACAGAGACCAAAGATGCAACAGGGTATGGGTATGACTCCCCTTGAGTCATAAGGCTCAGAGTGAACCTCCTTGCTTTCTAAACTCGTGATGAAGCCTAGCTCCAGCTAGGGCCAATCTCAGTCTCATACTTGGACAATTGTTTGTATCAAAGGAATCCATTTATTTGTAAAGGAATCAGTTACATAATTTCATTAGTATTAATTTAGCATGCTTACTGAGGATCAGCCACTTACCGAGGATCTGTTGCAAAGAAGGAATCTCTCTGCTTTGGGTAAGGAAGGATATCTTGATCTCAGGTAAAGAATCTCAAACTTTGAAAGGCATCCCAGCTCCAGTGGAGATCACACTTATGCAGCCATGCTGCCCAGAGGGAGAGCTCAATTAAGCTGTCATGGAATAAAGCAGTTGGCTCACAATTCTAAGTGCATACAGCCAGAAAGGTAAGCATGAGACTCCTTGTACCCACCCATATGAGTCTTGGCAAAACCACCTGCTCTCCTTGCATTGACAGCATGCTTGGTTTTCCAAGTCCATGGGCATCAGTGCTCCCTGGGTCACTCAGCCCCTTTGTGGCTTCCCTGAGGAGATTTTCTCTTGCCTGTGGCCCAGGTCTTTGCCTTTTTTGGAGCTTGTTCCAGACTGCTGCTAGTTTGGTTGAGGAGGTCGAGTGCATCCATCACAGGTGAATGCTCTGAGTCTGTCAATTTGTCAAACCTGTCTAGTTTGTCAATTTGTGCAAATTAACATCAGTGAAACCGAGTAAGCTCCATCCATGGGAGCTGACCCTTTACTGCAAACATTTCTCAGTTCTCAGCTGCCACAAGGATGAAACAGCAGGCTGGTTGTATACCCACCTGAGTGGCTGCATCCAAATATTTCCAAATATTTTTTATGCTCCCTTCTTGTTTTTCAGGGTTACATATCCTTGGACAGAGTTTCTGTAACAGGTTTCTAATAGGGTTCTAACACCCTTTCATATACCCTTAAATTTGCCTATAATGTTAGAGAGACCTCTAATTTTGCATTAAAGCAGTCATAATTGTAAAGCTGTTATATCCTGTGCATCTTGCTTCAAGGCACAATGTAAATGAAAGTGGAGCTAAGAATAGGGCCTTGTGTTTCAGCTGAGGAGAGAAGCATGTGTCTGCCTACATAAGGAGAAGTAGGTTATGTTTCTAATAACAAGCAAATTTTATTTTTTTATGAAGAAAAAAAAAGTCAAAAGTATCAACAAATTGGAGCTGATCTATTCTCCTTGCCTCATTCCTAAGCAGATAAACTATATATACAAGAAAAACAGACAGTCAGAAAATTCCCAAAGGAGAATCTTGTCTTGTTTAAGATATAATGAATTCAGTCTTCAGAGACCATGAAGTCTTCAGTTTTCAAGCTCTGTAATGCCAGTCGAATAATTATCTCACAAAATGCATTTCTGTAGGTGAAGTCCCTCTGGTTTAGTCATTTTCCTGCTGTGAAATGGAAAGCTGCTAGCCCCTTGGAAAGAAAAGCACAGGGAAATCAAAAAAGATCAATTTTGTGTAAACACTGCTTTCCAGTTGCATTCTTCACCTAAGTCTTGGTGATGAAACACCTTAGAAATAAGGCCTCTCTGTGGCACAGACTTCTCTCCCAGCTGCATATGCACATGACCAAAGTGAAACATTAAAATAAGGAAAATTAACCATGTTGCCAAACAGTTAAGTGTTAAACATGTCATTAAAATCTTACACTGGGCTAAAATACAGACATTTCAGAAAAAAACCACTCTAATCAAACACTTTTTTTAAATTAAGTTTATTAAAAATAGAGTATTACTTGAATTGCAAAGTGTCTGTGTCATTAACTTGATTAGTTTTTTTCAGATATAGAATAATTTACATTTAGGAGATAAAATCTGGCAGTGTGGCCCTGTGGATATGGAACTGGATTAAGAATTAATCCATTAATTGGCCAGGCAATTGGGCAAAGTACATAATCCCTCTGCATGATTCATATTTCTTCATCTTTAATACAGAGTTTTTATGCACTTCAAATTTTCTGAAGTGTTTTGATTTGCACAGATAAAAGGCTTATATTAATTACTATAGATGAATACTGAAATGCCATAAAAGCATTGCTTAATGAAATATGGATTTAAAAAATATCAAATAGGACTAAGTCCCCACCTTAGATGTTGAGGAAATGCCTGTGAAATGGGGGTCTCAGATCAGTCTCCTCCGAGATGATTCACAGCTCTGAATGGAGGAGCAGACAACTCAGAAGAACTGAGTTGTTCAGTGGAAAAGCCAAGCCCTGGGTCTCCTAAATTACCATCTTGGGATTGCCATTAACAGTCCAACCACAGGCACCTAAGATACCACCAGTGCTCACGGCAAGATCCCTGGTGACTCCAGTGTCTTCAGGCTGCTTTTTTTATTAAGTGGAAATGAAACCTGGGCGAGTTGAGGGTATAATTTAATCTCTTGCAAAAAGCTTCCAGTTGTATGCTCTGTCTCTCTTAGTGGAGAGTGGCCTGGACCTGGAGGGGCAGCGGGAGCATTTAAAGGCTAGAAACTAATGAGTTTGCATGGAATCAGAGAGACCAGAAGCAGGAGGAGGAAGAGACAGTGGTTTAGATTAGTGGTAACTAATTTAGTCAGTGGTAACTAGATTAGGGAATCAACAGGGAACTTTTTAAGCCAGTATGTCCAGAGACATTTACAGTAACCAACAAACACCTACAGTTTAATGCACAGTGGGTGTTTTAGGTGACAGTGGTGTGCTGAAGCATTTCAATAATGCAGTCAGAAAGCTTAACTTCATAGTTAATAGGGCAATGTGACAACAGCCTTGTAATGAATGTTTTATCATTAGAAGGGCTTGAAAAGAGGTTTAAAAGCAATCTGAAGCATCTGAAAGGTGGAAAATCATGTAAGCAGCATGTAATGGGTTAAACTAAAAAATTTGACCTTTTTATCCCCACAGTGATGAAATGTGACATCTTTATTTTTCTGTTCCTATTATAATACTTCTCTCAATTCTGCCCTTTTTTGTGTTACTACATTTTCCTCTTAACATTCCGCATTTTTGCCCTTCTTTCTTTATCCTATTTCATGCACTGGATGGCACTGACATAAAACTGACCACAACTGTGTTTACTGAAGCTACAGTGAATGCTGCCCAAAAGTTTATCAATATAACTCACTTTTCTTTCCTTTCTTTTCCAGAAAATCACTGGGAAGAGTGATGAGCAAAGGATGAGCATGGCTAACTCAGACCTGAAGCCCTGAGGCTGCATCTGCTGGTGCATCACAGGTTACAGCACGACTCTGGCAGCACTGCTCACTCACCAGAAAAAGAGAAGAGACACGTGCAAAGCTGTGCTCTCACTTCTGTCTCCTTCCCAGCCTAGATCTGTGCTTTCTGAAATAAAATCTGGCTGCTGGAGGGGAGGCCAATGGCACAGCATGGCCATTAGCATTTGCACAACACTGGGGCTGCAGAACAGCCCCTGGATCCAGCCAGGGCTTTAGGCTGCAGAAAGCCAGGTGAAGCTCTGAGAAACCACTTACCAGACTTCAGTGCAAGCCAGTTATTATATCACAGGTATAATTTTAATTGCACCCATAATACCACTGAAGTCTGTAGGGTTATTTGCATCTCTCCATTTAGGCACTTTTCTAATCTGTCCCTGGAAGCGTGTATTTTTTTTTAACCATGTGTAGACCTCTTACCCCACACAACAGTTTAATTAACAACCTGAGCACCATTTAAGTGACCCAGAAGTACAGCTGGAAGTCAGAAGAAGCGGAGATGGAAGTCAAGACAGATCAAGCAAAGAAAGCTAAAAACTCAAGTAGGATGAAACACCAACTTTGTGTGAAGTGCCTAATGCCAGAAGTATCTCAGCCAGCTTCTTAGAGATCCTTGCAGGGGTCAGGTGACATTCAGCAGGAGCCTGAGATACTGAGGTGGGGCACATAATAGCAGAGAGAGCAGACTGAGACATGAATAAAAAAGGAAGAAAACACTAAACATGTAGTGAATGTCTGGTCAGCCAGCAGAGCCCACTCACAAGGTGTTTGAGGGAAGCCTGTGAAAGGCAGGAGGTTGTAGCCTCCTGCACAGGGCATGTGAGCTCCCAGCCCTCTGCAGCTCTGTGCTGCAGGGTACATTAAGAGGAACAAGTCAATGCAACAGAAATGATAGAAGCCAGCAAGAAAACAAACCCTCACTGCATTTACTGGCTTATGGTGTGGAGAGTGGGGAAATCCCTCATTCATCTAATCTGCAGCAAGGCATTTCTGGGTTTTTGTTGGTGTCAATGAGAGAGCTGCAGGCATAGAGGCTCAAGGCACACTAATTCATGTATTCTCCCAGGATCATCTGTGCCATGTACAGGAGTCACTGATAAAAAGAAATCAAACCCAACAGAGAGCAGCTTAGGGTTCAGTTTTGCCTTTTCTGCTGGTATCCAGAGTGCAGTCCTCCATCTCTGTGACTGCCCTGTGCCAGCTATTTCCTCGGGTTAGCTTGGTCTATAATCCCACTGCAGACAACAAAGACAATTGCAGACAACACAGAAGCATAAATTAAAAAAAAAAATCTCCACAGAAATAATTTAAAGGGATGATCTAGAAATACACTGAGTTCTCATCCAGGGTCTCAGTTTTGGTAGTGATGGTGGCTTTGATGTGCCTTCTTCAGACTCCATGCTAAATTCATACATCCATCTCATTTTAAAGAGTGGGAGAATTAATTCTGATATTAGCTATTTCACTTCAGGGAATGAAGAAGGAAACAGCCCCCTAAAATAGATCTGAACTCAAGTCATGAGGTGAAAGTCTAACTCTTTATGAGTATCCATTTAGTATCTAGTAAAAGTACAGAATATTCTAGATTGTATCCATCTTATTTTATAGTTCTCTGATTAATGGAGACAAATCTGAAAGCTGCATCTATTAAACTCTTCATATAAAAACAAAAGCTGGGAATCAGCAAAAAAAAAGGAAAGTGTGAAAAAGTTCACTTACGTTCCCATTTTTTTCCCCACTGTAACTTCTCTCCCACTATTACTTCAGTGATTCAAATTCTACTCCACCATCTGTTCTGAGAAGAAACAAACAGCAACCATCTGAAACAACCTGGGTAATCTCATTCCAACAAAGAATCTGAATACAAAGTCGTCTTTCTGATCTTTATATTTTACAAAATGCAGCTAAGACTGACCAAAAGAATGCTTATAGAACAGAAAGCACACATCCCAAAAGAGTAAATATAGACCAAAATATATATACATATATATATATATATACTCTATTGCTCTGCCTATGTAATCATGACCTCAAGTGACAGGGTAGTGTCTCACTGAAGCTGCCAGACTGTGTAATGATTCTGAAGGATGTTCACAGCAAAGTTACTGAAGAAAGTTTTCTGAAAACTCTGGATTAAAAGTTAAAAGTGAGTATTGAATTTGTAATCTAACTTGGCAGATTTGAAACCATGTTTTTAACCTTGTCAGCTGCCCATGAGTTACACAGCATGAAAAGCATCCCTTCCCTTTGATGGCCAAGGTAACTGTACATCATCTTTTCACTGTGATGTTTGAGGAACATGAGAGATGAGCCTCCTCCATGCTCCTGTTCAATGCTGAGAGATGCAATTTTACTGACAGTGCACATCAGCCCCTCTCCAGGAAAAAAGAGTTTTCAAGAAGAATTGATTGAAAGGGGAAAAAAAGCTTTTTGGAAGAACTTCACTTTTTCACCTGTATTCCTAACTTAGCTTCTTTCCACGTATTAGGTTTACACAGAGGTAACAGATAAAAGTGAGAAGAAATAGAGCTGTTACTTCTCCCAATAAAGATAAGCGCAAGTAGTTATGCAAGCACCCTATAGACTGCTGCTTAAATGTACAGTGACTAACCAGACACCACAGCAAGACTCTTCCAGAGTCTTTTTCAGACACCACATCTGCTGAACATTGCAGACTTACCTTATACTGGTCAATAAAACGGGTAGCTGCCTTTCAGATTCCCTCTGAGGAAGAGCACATTCCATCAGTCCAGGAACCTGGAAATAAAGCCTGGTGGAGACTTCAATTACTTCTGCTGGAGATTTCTCTTCTGCTTCAAATAATGGTTTCTAAGTTGCTATCTAGTGTGGGTAAAATCTGGCATGCAGATATACAAACACAGCCAGTGGAAGTCTGAAACATTTGAAAGTTTTCCTCTTTTAGTACACTTTAGAGATATACTTAAAAATCTTCTGATAGCTGACATACACCTTAAGCTATGTTTTGACATGTGTGGTCCAGACAGAAATTATAACAGTGCTACTTTTGGAAATAATGGGTATAGGAGTCAATTTAAGAGTGAACTCAGTGGCAGTTCCTAGCATGACATCATCCTGAGGAACAGCACGCAGCTGAAGTTTAGCAGTCAGAGGATTCACTTCTGCCACTTCCCTCCCTTGACAAATAAGTAAGCTTGACAAATAAGTAAGCCGTCTCAGTGCAAACCAGAATTATTTCAGTTCACAGGAGAGTAGTACCCACAGGCCCCTTTCAGAATCTGGACTGCCTTACTGTGTCATTGTACAAACAATCATATCCTAAAATGTAAAGAAAGTATAAAAAGTCAGATACAAGTCAGATAAAATCAAGTGCAAATAAAAACTGCTCCACACAGAATTCTGAATCCTGTATGAGTGACCAGTTATATAAGAAAGGAAAAGAGAAATTGTTTTAAAATTACTTACAAAGTATTAGATGAGGAAAGTACTAGTAGAGGAAAGGCAGAAGAACACAAATGATTCTTTCAAAGTGTTAAATTAGTCATTTGTCACCACTGGTCTCCAAAACTTTCTGATCTTAAACCATTATTTTAGCTAAAACAGCATCATCATTTCAACATCTTCCAGACTGCCAAGACTAAGTGAACGCTACATCAAGACAGCAAAAGAAACAATTTCAGAAAAGGGTTCTTATTACATTGCAATAATGAGAAACATCCGCATGGCTCACTGTGGGCCTGTTCAGAGCCACCTTCACCCGCTTCTGCTTTTGTCTACACAGCTCTGCTAAGAAGCAAAATATATTATCCTGTGTAGTGGGCTGATCTTCTGTAGCTGCTTCAGCCCAGGTATCTCTGCATACTACTGCTTTGACCTCTCTGTGTTCCCATTTTTTTATTTTCATTGGCTGTAGGACTGACATTGGATACCTCTTCCTCAAGAAATCTTATGTTGCAGCACCCCAGGTTCCCTAATAAATACAAAACTGTTTTCAAAAGTGTTGGGGGTTAGGTGTCTTTTTTTTTGGGTTTTTTTTTTTGTGTTCTTTTCTCAGCTTGTGGAATTTTTCCCCATTTAGCTGAGAGAAAAGCCTTGATGGTTGGTACATCTTCGGTGCTTAAAAAAGACAAAAGAATCGGCTGGGCCCCGGGGGGCAGCTGGAGAAGGGGAGCAGGGATTTTTGGGTCCTTCTTTGGGGGAGCAGCACAGACACTCTCAGAGCTGTTT
>VWYI01040474.1:0-44940 GCA_013399455.1 Anthoscopus minutus
GAACACACAATTGGGGATACAAGCACTGTCACATCACCTAGGACAAGGACAAAAAAAGCATCTACAGTGGGTGTTCAAAGAGGATGGGAGCTGCCAAACCAAGGTGCATGGAATTGTAGGGAGGGAGCAGCTGGACAAGTAGCAGGTCTGCCAAAACTTCTGTGGGAGTTGTAGCTAATGCAAGATGGGTTGGCTGTGAGGTATTGTTACTGAAGGGAGCTGCTGTACTGAGAAGAGGAATGTAACCTTAGGAGAGGCACAAAGGATGCTCGGTGTGGGCTCAGGTGGTGTATCTGTTTGGCACGCTGTGCTGAGAGAGCTGGTGAAAATTTGAAGGAGGCTTGTGGAAGTCTTTAGAGGACAGGCTAAGTGCAGAAGGAATCCCTTAATAGTCAGGGTTGTTTAGGCTAAAGAAGGGCTGGTGTGTACGGAGCATTGAAAATATCTGCAGTGAAGAAAGAGACAGCAGGCAATCTGTTCTTGGTTTTGCAGGACTGGATATAACTAACCAGCTTGCACTGAGATGGCAAAGAGTCAGATGAGAGCTTGGGAAAGCTGCCAGCAGTAAGAATATCAAAACACCCAAATCTGACTAAGTAGCCATGGATAAATACACATATCAGAAATGTCATTGTTATCTCTGATGCTGACTTCAGGGGCAGGCACACTGGTATGGTTCTGTCAGATGGCACCTCAAGATACGACTCAGTGGTTGCTGAATTTTTTGTATGCTGTCACAGAACTGCAGTTTGATTGGTTTTGTAGGCAGGAGGGTAAAGTCAATCCATTTGGAGCCACTTATTTTTTTCTGTTTTCCCCTCCAAACTTGGTATTGTCGTCCTTCCTTTTTTATTCTCCAAGCAGTATTCTTGCTGGTTTGTTCCAGGCCAGTTTGGAAAAGGAGACCTCAAGAATAAATAAACCATTTATTTTTAATGAACCTCCTTATGGTATAACGGGAAAAATATATTGACTTTTTCCTCTGAAAAGAACACAAACTGAACTTGGCACATTGCCAAGTATTGTTGTATTGTGTTGGACTGACATTGCTCATGTAGCTCTGGACTCATTGTAGATTGTGAGGGCCACCTGTGCCCTGAGGATCACCAGGCAGGCAGGGAAGAGAGGGGATTGTCTTTCTCTGCTCTGCCCTGATAGAACAGGCTCCCCAGGGAAGTGGTAACAGCATCGAGCCTCACAGAGTTCCAGAAGCATTTGGACAATGGTCTCAGGCACATGATGTGACTCCTGTGTGGAGCCAGGAGCTGGAGCCTGTGATTCTAATGGGCCCCCTTCTAATTCAGCCTATTCTGAGATTATATGGTTTTATTTCTTGCCTGATCAGGATTTCTTCAGGTGCTAGAATTAATTTTGGTTTAGTAGTAATAGAAGATGGTATAGTAGACAAAAGAATACCCAGACGTAGGGATTTGAGTTTCTTTTGAGTTGCCTGAGCAATAGAATTGTTTCAGTTAATGAAGTGGTAATCTCAAATGTTCACAGAAAAAGTGCCTCCTTGTTAATACTCATATAGTTTTATGACCAATTTTATACTTCTTTACTCCATCCATTATTTTCCCAGTTTTTCTGTTTAGATTTCATATGTAATTTGTGGCAGATAAAATAAGAACCATGTAGAAAATGTCAATGATTTTGTCATATACCAGTATTTGAGAAAATACCAATGGCTTTGTCAGAATTGTAACCAATGGCTTCCAATATGTAATTCAGATCTTGAGCTGAAATGTTACAACATACCCAGCAGGTATCTGTAAAGGGGATCTGTTTGCAGTTTGTGGTTTTAAGGGAGAGCTGTGAACACAATGTAATGGCTGCTTGTTTAGTGGTGGCTTAAACATGTTAATTTGTATTAATTCTCTATTGAATACTACCTGTTTCCCACATTAGTTAATAATTTTAACACATCTGAGCGCACTCTACACAGATGTAGAGGGAGTTGAAAGAATATGGCTTTCTTGGTTTTCAAGTAGATGTGAAATTCCAGAAAGCTCAGATCGACTGATCCTCTCTCTGTTGGAATCTGAAGCCTCTGCACTTGCCTATACATGTTAAGTATTTTCATCATGCATCCTGTGTGGTTTACAGTCTTAGAAGCTTTGACTTATGATGGAGCATGAATTAGATTAGAACACATTTACACTCTGAGTTCTGATTATGGATTCTTTCCTGCACTTTCCTTTTTTTCCCCTTTGAATGCAAGTTCTGTGATGCAATTTAAAATGAGAGTCGATGTTTGCAAATTAATAAAGTCAAAGCCACAGCTCAAGCCTTCAGTAATGAGTTCTGCAGGCTGATGTTGCTGTTGACCAGTTTTCCTGAGTGTTGTCTCTAAAATGAGCTCTGCTCTCTCTTTCTGCTTACTGAGTTGTTCTACATTAGGGATAATGTTCAACATAATTCCCAGAGGAAGTGAAGAAATTTGAAGGAGATTGGTTTGGTGCAAAATACTGTCCTATATCAAGTAATTGAGAATAGCAATATAATGTGATTCATGTCGCAAATAGCATACTGGGCCTTAGAGAGCAGAAATGGAAATTGCTTTTGCAGGGAGAGTGAAGTGCAGGATGTTGGGTCATAATATAATACACAAATCCATTCTAATCTGATTCTTACACTATGCCTCTCTGTAGTATTACATGGGGTCTCAGTTTAAACGAATGGCTAGCATAATCAGTCTGTCTCAGCATTTCTGTTTGTTGATTTTCCATCCAAATTGTGCCTTGGCACAGCTGGCTGCCTGATGCAGTATAAGCTTTATAGGATTTTCAGATGGAACAGTATAGTTAAATTTATGAAAGGTTTCAAATAGGAATTAAGTTTCTTTTAGAGTACAAAAGCAAAACAATAACATCTTAAATAGCACAAAATAAATGAGTGCTAAAAACAAGCAATCAGGAATTATTCTTGTTCAAGACTGAGGTTACACAGACTGGTAAGCCTTCAGTGCTAAATATATGTAGCTATTTCCCCTTGGCTAACACGTAGCAGAGTGTATTCTCTGTCCTTGTCCATGAAGGTGTGTTTATGGCATTTAAAACTGATGCCTAGTTCTTAACCAGTAAATTCCAAGATGCACTAGTCTAGAGGGCATCAGACGTATTTTAAAATACGCAGAAAACAAGCCAAAATAATGAAATCTATGAAGGAAGGTACTTAATTTGTAGTTTTATCTTTACCATGATCCTGCCCTTATGCGTCCTTATAGGTTTTCATTAATTTGCAAATTCTGTACTTCTCTTGCCTAGTAACCTTTATCTGAAATTTTAATTTTGATGCTTTGGGGTTTGGTGTTGGATGCTGAATTTGTGCATAAAATATAGAACAGAATGGTAAAACATTGCATTCAGAAGAATAGTCCTCAGTGTATTTCTTATGTGAGAGCCAAAGAGAAGAAAACAAGGAACTTTCACACATTTTTCACAGTGCTGTATATAAGCTGCTTCACACTGAATGTATTTCAAACTAAACACCTGATACTAAAGTACCTTTTGAGTCTCCACAGGACCACCTGTGAAAAGTGTGTTGTGAAGAAGTGTTTAAAATTATCTGAAAAACCCCTAAGTAATTTTTGCCAGCATGTTTGCATTTGTCTTGTGTAGAGATAGATGCTGTACAGTGTAAGGTTCATGGCTTGGATCAAAGGAGGGACTGCAGGAGCAGATCCCTCCATGTATACATGGAGATTCGCTTGTTTGTAGTGTGGGCTGCAGGGTCCACTTGCATGGCTGATGTTGCTGTGGAGTTTGTAGATCGAGGTTGTTTTGTCACTCAGCTGCATTTGAGAAATGTGAAATGGATGGACTTTCCCATACAGCATGGTTGTACGCTGCGGTTATACTACCTGCCAGTGTGGCAGCAGCTTTTTGATCCTTAATAGTTAAAATGTAAGCTGCATTTCATATCTGCATGTGCATTCATATCTGCATGTGCATCAGCTGTTTCCTGATGAAGCAGATGTGTGTATGACAGCCTGTTTTTACCTTGGATGATGTGCCATCTCTAGGGACAGTGTGCAAGTTTGCATTATGAAATTGTAGTCTGTTTCAGAAAGCTACTTGGTATTCTGCCTGTTATGGCTCCACCAAAGGGGATTGGTGAAAACCCTTCGGACTACATGACTAGTTGAAAAGCTGGAACTGATTTCTATGATTACTGTTTGGAGGGAAAGATCTGATCCTTTTTTCCAGGAGCAAACTCTCCTGGAAACTTGCCTCCCCAACTGTCTATTGAATAAGAAAATAAGCTACTTAGAGCCGATAATTGTAATTCTTAGTAAAATTCAACAAAGTTGAATTCAGCCATTATTGTGAGGCCAGTGACTGTGAGATGGTAGGGTTTTTTAATCCTATATCTCAAAAACTGTCTGGTCTTTTATAATGAGTTGCAAGATGGCATTGTTAATGCAAAACTTAGGTTTGGAAGTTTTCAGCCTCTCCTATTGGTACCCTACTCTACTGAGTTGAGCAGACTTAATAAAATCCCAATTTTGAATTCTAACAGAGGAAGGATTTGCCACTTTAAAGTAAATTTTCCAAGCATATATTTTTAAGGGAGAAGAACTGGGGTATTAAATATTTTATAGCAGATGAGAAAGCCTGTGGTCACTCCTGGAGTCGTTGTTAAAAGCCTCTACCAGTTTTCCTTGCAAAGTAGTTGCAAGATACATACATGTACATTGCATACATGGATTAAAGGTATCAGTTTGTGTTTTGGTCTGTGATCCTTCTCAAAAGAATCTGTATCTGCCCTGCAGTGAGTGGAGCAACTATGCTGTGAAGCTGCTGGATTGATCTCTGCCATTCAATATACTACCTGTAATAGGTAGAAACATTAACAAGGAACGTAACCTCTTACTGATGCCTATTTGCTTCAGCAAGACTGCGGCAACTAGAACTACCCAAGTAGTCCTAAATGTGAAAACTGAGAATTTCTGTACTTTTGCTGAAAAATATAACATCAGTTTCAAACACAGAAGTGCCCTGCTCAGCTTGGCCACCAGCTGCTTAATACTTGGAGGAGGTTAGGGTCTTGCATCACAAAGAGTAACTCAACTCACTCCCTCCATTTGTGACATTGTAGCATACCTTATTTCAAGTGCTATCCAGGTTGATTTAAAGACAAAAAATTAATGCTATTCCTAGCTTCTGCATATCCCTTAGGGTGTGGAGAGAATTTGACAATACATTTTATAGTTATATAAATTATCTATATATACTTAAATCTCAGTCTGCTGTAGTATGCCTTATTTAACTTGAAATGAAAAATTCATGTCACATACAATTAACATACTCGAGACGTGTTTAATTTAATTACTACTATTATGTGCATTTACTAAGTACACATTTCTCATAAATTCTTCCAGATAATTTCTTCAGGCAATTTATTTCAGGATGACATCTTTTCTGTATTTGCAAACATTTCAATGTTTAAGAAGGCTGACCTTGTTTTAAGTGGTTTTTTTTCCCTGCTACAGAAATAAAATAGATGAAGAAAATGATGAGTAACTATTCCCTACCCTTAAAGAAACTATATTTTTTAAAAACCGTCTCTTCTCACTGTATTTCATGTTACCAGTCCTGTGTTGTTTTAGAATTCCTTGCTGATTCAAATTGTCCTTTTCATTTTCAGAATTTACTATAAATAAGCACTGATTAATATTCTCTTCAGTCTAGTAGGCTAGTAAGTTTTTTAGTCATGCTATTTGCACTAAAATAGAGATCTTTCTGTGACTTGCCCACTGGCAGGAAGGAAAGAATTAGACAGAAATCAAGAATTTCTGACTGCTGTCTATGTTCTTGAATCATCTCTTTCTGCCTCAGTATGAAAACAGTCAAAACTCTACAAACTTGAAACAGTGGCACAAACTTTTTAACAGAAATCACGTAAGTGCTGCAGCTACCTATTTTTTATTAGTCTTAATGGAGGAAATTTGATTCTTACATTTATCCCTACTTGTCAGATGTTTTTTAATTAGTGAATTTTTAATATGTAGTAATGTTAGTCAACCTGATTTTGGTTTATCTTTGTAGGAGAGTGCACTACTTGTGTATCAGGTTTGTTTGGTTTAATACTACATTGTTAGAAGAAAATAGATCCTGCTGAATTGGGCAGTCTGAGGAAGGTGAGGCTGATGCTGCTTTATGACCCTCAGATTTATCACACAGTCTCACTCATACATACTAGAAGAACAGAAAAACATGAGAAAAAATTGCTATGTGAATAGTTTGCTGTTGCTGCCAAGATTTGACACTCCTGTCTTTAGAATGGATACTTCAGACTTAGCTGGTATGAGCTATGAAGATATTCATTGGTTAATGAACACTCAAAGAGTAAACAAGTAGAGCAGCAGAATAGTCTATGCAAAGTAATCTATAATCTAAGGAATTGAGTATACAGGTTTACAATTCCATAATGATACAGAGTGCAGATTCTGAGGCATCACATATGTGATTACTACTTAAATACAGTTTCTTAGGTACTGAGATGTAAATCCATTTCCTGCTTCCACAGGTGCCCTCCTCCTCCCACCTCCAAAACCCAGAAAACTGGAACAAACAACATTAAGAACAAAAGCCTGATTTTGAGTCCAGCATGTCATCCAAAGGGGTTTCTCCCATCCTCCTTGTGGACTTGAATCCATATGTCAGTATGACTGCCATCTAGAGGCATCCACCCACTTATTAGTGGAAGACTCACCTTCCTTTTTCTTCCCTTGATTGGGCATTTTATTCTTTATTTGCTATGCAGGCCTTTGTTTTTTTCTGAGTTTGGGATGAGCCTTTTATTCACCTTGTACCTCCTTTTCTCTGCCAAAACTTTTTAGAAGAAAACAGCCCCCTCATAATGGCCTTTTTGTCATTGGTCCCAATTTTGCTACATCCACACTCAAATTTCATAATTTATTGTTGTTCTGTGTGCAACATAAGCTTTGTGCTGTGTTATCAAAGGATTGCTTTTGTGTGGGTGGCTTGGCAGTCCAAAATTCATGCATTATTGCTATCATGGCATGCTTGGGTTTATGTTTTTTAATTTGTTACTTTATATTTTTTAATTACTGCATAGAATTTTTCTGTTTTAGATCTCTACCTAGATCCAATTAATCATGATAAGGTTCTTCTTACCATCTGTGCTGAAGCATGTGCTGGAGCAGCAGGGTACCCTCTTTTTCACACTTCTACTGCGGGCTCTCATGGGTTCTTACAAGGGTCTAAGCTATTGTAAGGAAGTGTTCTCTGCATTCACTTCTTAAAATTTCCTTTACATACCATCCATTTCTTATTTAAGTCTTTCTGTTGAATTTGCTAGGAAATTTGCTAGAAATGTGGTCTCTCAGTGAAAGATGTAGAGCTGAAACTCTTGGTTTTTTTGCTGTACAGATGCCTTATAAATTTTATATTAAGCAAGAAAATCTTATTTCTGTGAAATCTGCAAGTCACCAGCATGCGAGTATAGGGCCAAAAGGTGGGGGTTTTTCTGTTTGGTTGTTGTTTGTTTTTTTTTTTGTCCACTTACTTGGATTGCAGAGACTTGAGACACATTTCTATAATGATACATTTGCACTCAGTGATGCCTGCCTGCCACTTCCCTGCCTCTCTCTCACTCTTCTGCCTCAACAGGAGACGATCCTTGCTCTCCCCCCTCGCCTTTTCCCATGCTCAACTTCAATCCTTCAATTCTGACTCTTCCATCTCCTCTTTCCTGGAATAGGGCACTGCATAGCATATCAACACTACGCCCCAGATAGAGCAGCTGCAGCTCAGGAGGGAAAAGTGAGGCAGTTTCTCCTATAAATTATGGCTCAGATTTAGCAAGTGTTTGCTCTGTGAAGCTTAGAGCCTAGAATCAGCTGTGGCAGTGTGCAGCTGAAGAGCTCTGGGTAGCCTTGCCTAGGTGTGACAGCTACAGCTGATCTGAAGCTGCACAGGTAAATTGGCCATAACTGAGCCCAATTCCACTAACCTAGCTTGTTAGAGAATAGAACAATCCCCAGGTGAGCAATGATAGGATAGATTCAAACTCAAACAGGGGCCCCCAGCCAATCCCAGTCAATCATTAATGCAGACATCTAATTATCCAGTGAGCTGGGCTGTGCAGAGACCCCCAACCAATCAGGTGTGTAAGCATGGGAAATTTGGGGCTACTGTAAGAGAGGGTGCCCAACAATAGACTTGGACTGTTGTTGTGTGAGCTCTGTGTGTTCCGCTGTGTGCCTGTCTCCTAAACTGCGACCCAATGCAACACGTAGGGTATGTAGAGTTGGGGGTTTTGGGGTTTGGCAGAAGAGACTAGCAACTGCCTGTGACTCTGGGCAGAGTCTTTTGGTGAGGCGACAGGAAAAATGCAGGCCTTGGGACCAAAACAGTAAAAAAGTGTGATTTATGTGGAAAAAAACATAACAAGCACCCAGCTTAGTAGGAAAACTAGGAAGCTAATGTGTTTGCAGATGGTCCTTCGAAAACGTCATCTGAGTGCTTAGGTCTGTGGTTGGCAAAGCCCCAGCGCCAGCTGGTGCTGCAAGTCTTGGTCCGGACATGGACTTCTGCTGTCCCCGGTGTCAGCTGAGCTCTCACAGAAGGGACCCATCTTCCCCCATACATGTACGTGTGTAGGAGGAATTGCCTGGTGTATGACCAAAAGAGTTATTTGTGGGGTGGGGGCGGGTGGGAACAGGAATAGGTTGTTTCCGTGTGTCTTTAAGTCTGTTATTTTGCGGAGTTCAGATTCCACCAGGCAAAACAGTGCAAAGAGAGCCACAGCTGCATTTTCTATTATGTAGAAAAGAGTCTGAGGTCAGGAAAACCTGTGATAGTAGAGGTCAGCCTTTCTGGGACATGGGAGATGTGTGAGGATTGGACTTAGCTGCTGTATTTTGTCGTCACTCAAATGCTGTTGTTCTGCTGTTGTGGGGTACCAACAAACTCTCTCTTGCTTATTTTCCTTAAATGTTTTTTGGTGGCTTAGTTCTTTGCAGCAGATATGGATTATTGATTTTGAGCTTGTTGGCTCTTTTTCATTGCACTTGCAGCATCTCGGTTTTTTGATATGTTTTTGTTTTCTTTTCAGTGTAATATTCAGGTTTCCTGGATGAGCCTTCTAAATATTTGTCTGCATGCTGTTACTTATACAAGCTGTAAAATAAATCTGTATTTGGCTTCTCAGCTTGCTCGGTTAGCTGAAGTATGTTGTTACTTAGATTCTCAATCTAAGTAGAATTAGAATAGATGCAGAATTAGATAACATAGTACAAAGAATTATTTAGGTTTTAGGGTTTTGGGTTTTTTTTTTCTGTTTGTTTTGATTGAGTTGGTTTGGGTTGGGTTTTATTTGAACCTTTGGGGAGGAAAGGGGTATTCTTTGGGAAGGAAAGGGGTATTCTTTGGGATTTTTTAATAATGTATTTGTTTTTCTGTCGCTACGATTATTTATTTTTCTGTTAGGATTTTGCAGTTGTGTTAGATTTATATATCTTGCAGCTATTCATTTGCATTTCTTAACTCAAAACCTCTCTTCTGTCAATTCTGATGATTGAAAGAACATGATCTCCAAGTCTGCTCCATAGTGTCTATTGAAGTACAGTCTGTGGGGACCATCACAGATTGCCTCTGCAGATTTACTTCAGATCCAAGCTAAAATACATAGGTAGACCCACCCTGAGAAACTGTCTCTGACAAGAGTATAAGACAATCTATTCACTCTTGCAAATGGCAGATTTTTTTCCATGCTCCTTGCTTTCCTCTCTGTTTCTGTTTTTTTCAGATGTTTTTTCCTCTAGAACTGATGAGAGTTAGAAGTGCAGAGAATTTCAGAAAAGCCAAACCCCTGGTCATAGGCCTGAAAGATCCATCACTGTTTTCCCAGGACTAATTTTAATTTTTTTAATCATGGCTTAGATCAAATTTTTGAACATTCAGCTTGTACTGAACCACTTTTGGTTTCGAGCTTGGATGAGGTGTATTTGAGCACAGGATCTGCAAAGTAACTGTCAGCAGTTTGAAAACTGGCCTGAACTTTTGAAAGTCTTGAAACTTGGTTGAGTAAAATTCCTGACCAGCTGCTTTTATACATAAAATATAATAACAAAAAAAAATACAGTGTTCTATTCAGGTGACTCATTTAATGTGTTCAGAAGTGTGTGGCAGAATAACATTTTGGACTTTCAGTTTTTACTAATCCTTATGGCAGTTTCAGAAGACTGTAAGGAAGTGTATGTTGTGTTAATATTTTAAAGTGAATGTCTGATACTTGTAGGGTGGTAGTTTAACAGAAGTCCCCTGTGGGATAATGGAATGGATGTTGTGGATTGACAAACTTTGAAAATTGCAGGCCTTTCTGAATGGTCTGTGCTGCAGTTCAAGCGAGCCGAGAGCTTACGCATAATGGTTTCTGCTTTATAGGAGGCTGGATTTACCGATTATCATGGGTTTTACAGCTTCTGTAAAGCTAAACGTTTGCTTGTCCAGAGAAGTTCATGTAACTTAATACTGACAGTAGCCACCTGCCTGGCTGATTTGAAGCACAGTGTTGAATTCTGTAGTAAAGTGATAATCTTAAAATAATCCTCTAGAAACCTACAGTGCTACTATACAACCTACTATATGAAAAACATGCAGTTCTTTTTAATTTTCATTGCTTTTAAGATATAGTTCCACGTTTAAAGTTAATTCAGTGACTTCCTACCTGTATTTTAAAGCATGTTTAAAGCAAGAGAGAGAGATCATATCCTCAGTACTTTTTGTCTTGAATTTAAGAAACTAGAAATGAAAGGATGCTATAGTATAGCAAGGAAGAGGGAAATTAGCATGTGCATGATTAAAATGTCATGTATGAAAAGCTCAGGTATTTGAAGAGATGTCAGACCAATGCTTTGCCTGATTGATACCAGAGATGAGAGCATCGATTTCAGTTTGAGTTAAATACCACCAAAGAGTATAGCCTAGAATACCAGTTAAGTTTGGATCTCAGATAAGACAGATGTTATTTTATAGAAGGAATGGTCCTTCTTTGAAAAGGAATAAAAAAAATACCCCAAGAATAATTTCAGATATATGATTCCCTGGAATATAGAATCCCCCTTATCTAGGTTTAATGGAACATTTAAGAGATACCTTATCTTCTCCTTATAAAATATAACAAAGCTAAATAATTAGGGCTCCTATTTCCTGTAGTGAAAGGATTATGGGTGCCTTTGAAATATGTTGCCTTAATAATAACTTCTGAGGATAAGTGAAAGGAGCCATTAACAGTCAGACTGCGATCGAAAGAATAACCAATGAATAATGAAATACTTTAAGTACTTCAAGTGTTGAAACATTTTAGAATTGTTCTGTTCTTCCTTTAATTNTCCCTACTGTAATTCCACTGGATGGATGGGTTGATAATATAAAATGATTTTATAATGTTAAGAGTGCATAATAAAGTATTTTAAATAAAATGCAGACTTCTACTAAAATGTAAATATTGCTATGTAAGAGAAGAAAAAGTAACATACTTTTACAGAAATGTTAGCCATCTGAGTTCTTTTGGGTGTAATTTCTCTTTCGAAGGTAGACAAAAGCACTGTGGGGCAGTGCTGTGGTACCAATAATTTTTAGAACTAGGCAACTGCCACACTATGTGTGTTTAGAAAATTTTTAATTTATGTTCTATTTTGCCTGTGACTCCATCTTTAAATACTGTTACACTATATCCTTTTACCTGTTGTCTGTATGTCCTGACTGGGACTACTGTATGTGGAGGTTCTATCTGTAAATACTGCACAGAGATGTGAAAAGTGTGCTTGGGTGACTCTCTTCAATTTTCTTCATTTTATTCTAAACTCTCCTGTAGCTGTGTTCAGTTTGTTTTATTAGCAGGTAGAGACTGGCAAGTGTATGGGAAATACCGTGCCTTTTACAGAATGTATCTGATTTTGAATTGCATGATCTGGCAGTAGTGTGTGTGATCTAATTAATGTGATTAGCATCAACAGTATTTTTTTCCTTAACCTGATGGGACTCCAGTGGCTGCAACCAGGCATCACTCCCATTTCCGTGCTCAGACTGTAATTTCTGAGCAAGCTGCACATCTGAGTACCCTGAGCTCTATACACTGCAGTTGCTAATACTCCTCAAGTTCTGTTGAAAGCGGCAGATGTGGAGAAATGCCTGCCTTCATTAGGGTTTATTTATGTCTGGGGAAAAGATTTCATGTGTAGTCGCCTTGGAGCAGCTATTTCCAGTAACAGGAATGTGCTTGTCCTGAAAAAGTAGGTCTCAGTCAAGATCTTCCTCAGTTCAGAGAAACGAGTGATGTTGATATCCTCCCTGTTTGGATGAGTAACCCTTGTCTTGTCAGCTCTGGGGAATAGCACAGGCTGTATCTTGCTTTCAAACTCATGAAAGGCACAGAAATTACTAATATTGCAAGCTAGGAAAAATGTGTTTGGGGAGACTGCAGCAGGTAGACGTGTCTGGTGAGGCCAGTCAAATGCAAGTAAGTGCTGGTCTAGCCATACAGACCACTGCTGCTAATACAAATCTGGTGTGGAGTGCCTTGAGGTGCATCTGCTTTAGTGCTGACAAGTGGCCACGGCATTTCAGAAAGGTTGTAACAATGGAAGATGTGCTTGAGAGGTTTTTTTACCTCTTCACTGTGGACTAGGCTTGGAAGTAAATGTATGAGATCTTCCAGTTTTGGAGATGACTGTGGGGCTATCTATATGGTAGGGCACTGTAACACAGCTGCCGATCTGTAGGAAAATACAGGTGGCAGATCAGGTTTCCTTCAAGCCTTTGGAAACTTGTGAGCTGGACTGTGTAGCTTTGATTTTCTCTTTTTAATGTGAACTGAATCACCAGCTTCTCCTTGAAATAGAAGTAATAAAATAATCTGCAAATGTTAGTAGAAGTTGATGGTTAGAGATGAGATTGGGCTTATAATATTGGGCTGAAATGGTAACAGGGAGTAGAAAAGAAGGCTGTCCATATAGGGAAGAGAAAAAAGTTAATTTAAATCTCTAGTAACCTACATCTGTGCATTCCTACTTCCTCCTCCTTTGTATCTATTATTTTGTGCCATAGTTCATGATTCTTGTGAGGTTTTTTTCCCTGCTATATACCTACAAGTGTAGAAGACTAGAACCTGTTGAAGTTTGGTTTTTTTTGTAGCTTCAGTTGTGGTTATAATCTTCAAATAAAATACCTTTGTTGGTATGATTTCTTCATGAGTTTTTGCTAGCTAGCAGCCCTTACATGCTCTTGTTTACTTAATTTCTGTGAAAGGAAGCAGACACCTGATGTGTTGCTGTCACTCAGAAGTAAGTAATAGGAGACAAACTTAAAACCTTTTTCTCAGTAATGCAATCCAGGTAAATATCAGGTCCTTTAACAGCTTATTGTATTGTAGATAGAAAATATTAGCTTAGTTGTTCTGATTGATAAGAACTTGCATGCTCATGAATAAATACCTGGGAATTTTAGCTGTCTCATCTCTCTGCCTGACTCATACTGCCCTACTCTGAATAATACCTCCACATCCTACATAGTGTCTTTGACAATGACTTTCTTAGAGAAAGACTTGGAAAAGTCATTATCAAAAAGACGCATAGTAAAATGCAAGTCTAATAAAAATAAAAATTTAAATCCAATGTCAATTAATTTAAATGGCTGTCTATTTTGAGGTGTTTCCTTTTCCTAGTATAAAAATACCAGTGCAGGGTTGCGGCTGGGAGACTGTGTAATCAAGTGGTTTTGGTAACTGTGTTACAGTTGCCAGGCAGTGGTACATTTTTAAGTATATGAAAGGCAAGCAAATTCTGTATCCTGTCTATTCCAATTTTTGAGCTTAATTCAGGTATAGCTCCTTTGGAATTTGTGAAATAAAATGAATTAAAGGAGGATCAGATCTTTTAATTCTAAGCTGTCTGAACCATGGTTGCTTTCCATGAAGAATTATCTTTAGCTTGAAATTCTCAGGTTATAATGAGTCTCTCAGAACAAATGCATTTGCTGATTGAGTGACAGAAGTTATTAGGGTTTCAGCACTATTTCTGTACCATTTCCATGAGTTGAAAGAGTGTTCTGTGATTGTCTTGAAAAAGCTGATGAAGCAGACAGACTAACTAGCTGGACTTCACTTTCTTTTGTTTAGCTTGGTATTCCTTAAAGCTGTGTATTTGCTGAAAAACCTTCTGTCACATTCTAGCAAACCCTTCTTCTTTTCTTGAAGTGGTCCCAACACTATCCAAATGTTTCTGTGTACTTGACATGACCTGTGGAATCCAAAATAAAGGTCTCTCTGAGTCCCTCTGAGAGAGAAAAGAGTTAAAATATATTAAACCACATAGACATGGAGTAAGAGTGTAGGTTTTAGTTTTAAGTAAATTCTAATGTAGCTTAAGTGCCTTAAGAGTCTTGTGTTAGCTAGTGAAAAGCCTTATTACCCAGTTAAAGTTTAGTGATACCCTTCACAGGATTCAACTTATCCCTAGACACAGTGAAAATGTAGCTTACATTTCTAGATAGAACAGCCAGGATTATTCACGAAAACAGATAATTCTATGTATGTAGGGTTTAAGTAAGGACTGACACTGCCTTTGTATGTTAGAAGTGAGCTTGGATTGGTGTAGAAAGTTTTGTTTTAGAATCGTGATTTTAGCTGATTGGGTAGTTTACAAACTTAATCCCCTGTATTTGGGATCCCAGTTCTCTCTCCCCCCCAAAGGAAAAAGAACAGTAGCACCATTACTCTCATCAACTGCTTCTGCGACCTGCGACAACAGAACTCTACACCAGGAAGCTGCGCCTGCCCAGTCCATGGCATCTCCATGCCGAGCTGCTGCCACCCAGAACATCGGGACATCATACCAGAGGGCTGCTGCTCAGAATCCAGGACTTTATGCCACAAGCTTTTAGCAAAAACTTTCATTCTCTGAACCCTTTGCCTTCGAGACAGCTGCTTGTGTACAAGAAATACCTTTCTAGCAACCAACAACGGCTCGTATCTCCTTGAGACCCAGAAATCCTGTGAATCCCCNAGCTTACATTTCTAGATAGAACAGCCAGGATTATTCACGAAAACAGATAATTCTATGTATGTAGGGTTTAAGTAAGGACTGACACTGCCTTTGTATGTTAGAAGTGAGCTTGGATTGGTGTAGAAAGTTTTGTTTTAGAATCGTGATTTTAGCTGATTGGGTAGTTTACAAACTTAATCCCCTGTATTTGGGATCCCAGTTCTCTCTCCCCCCCAAAGGAAAAAGAACAGTAGCACCATTACTCTCATCAACTGCTTCTGCGACCTGCGACAACAGAACTCTACACCAGGAAGCTGCGCCTGCCCAGTCCATGGCATCTCCATGCCGAGCTGCTGCCACCCAGAACATCGGGACATCATACCAGAGGGCTGCTGCTCAGAATCCAGGACTTTATGCCACAAGCTTTTAGCAAAAACTTTCATTCTCTGAACCCTTTGCCTTCGAGACAGCTGCTTGTGTACAAGAAATACCTTTCTAGCAACCAACAACGGCTCGTATCTCCTTGAGACCCAGAAATCCTGTGAATCCCCATTAAAGCATTGACACTTGTGGATTGATTGCATAAAAGAATTCAAAAGGCTAGCGTTTAAGTCACTTGAAGACTTGGCTTCCCATGGCAGAATTGGTGTTTTGAGGAGAGAAAGTTGAGGGGGAATTCAATGAATCCTCCGTCTGGCTTGTATCCAAATATTTGTGTCAAGACTGTGCAATACTGGCCTAGAATGCAGCTGAGTAAGACTGTTACAGCCAGAAGGGTTTGATCAAGTCTTTATGTGTAGCCAGAGGAGGAAAATCCAAAGTTTTTTTGGACGTATGTGTTCTTATTCTGTAAATAATGCTTGAGGCCTTCAATTATTCACCCTGAAGGTAGCCACACCCTGAAGTCCACTGGATCACACAATTTAATTCTGTCTACATTTATTTATACTGCACTATTAATGACTCTTAAGGAGATAGAAAGGGTAATGGGCTTGCTGGGGTGATTTAAAAATTTTTTTTCCTTTTGGTCGGTTAGACCTAATCCCTCTTTGTTCAAAAAAACAAAGAGAAAAAAGTAGTCTTCATTGCTATAAAAATGTCACTAGTGTAAAGATAATTTTAATTCAGAATTCATCGCTGGGGAGCCAGCATTTAATACTGTATTCTCTGTATTTGATACTGGATGCCCTTTTGCACAAAGGAGAAAGAATGGTAAATTTCAAATAGCCATGAACTTAGATTTGGTATAGATTCACTTTTCACAGTTGTACTTTTAACAGGGATTGATGTGAATTTCACATTGTAATACTGATTTTAAATGCTGTGATACTCTGACACTGCTTATGTACTATTTAAATTTTTCATTCTCTTTTGAAAATTGATTTGTAACCATGATTTGTGTGCTAATTAAAGATGCAAGACCTAATACCCAGGAATGAACTCAGCAGTAATGTGTCAGAAAATGACGCCAGAGTGAAAGAGAACTCCAAATTTCCTTAGTTTAGCTGTTAATAAGAATATAACTTAGGAAGCTTAATCATTTTGGTGGTGACAATAGTCAGTTTTATTCGCTCAACCACTTATGATTTGGGATTTATGATGTAATTTTTAAAGTGTTTTTGATCCTGTGTGTCTAATCACTGCACTTCAGTGCAGAGGTTGCCTGTGGCTCCTTATCAAGACTTTTCTCTAGTGCTTTTGGTTAATCTCTCTGTTTGAGCCATATTATCTGTCTGGCAGCAAATGGATGGCTTCATCCATGTATTGCCTCTATTTCTTGTGCAGAAAGGACTTCAGTGTTCGGTGATGAGAAGGATCTGTTCCTTTTCTAATTAGAGTGTACCCCATCTCCAGTACCCTGAAGTATTTATGAGATCTGGACTGTCTGCATTGAAGATTATTGAATGGTGTTTCTTGCTCCGGAGTATATTTTAGCTTTGAATACGATGTGACTTGGAAGGGGAGAAAAGTGTAATGTGTTTTGAGTGCTCTTAATGCTGATAATTCCAGATCTGCCTACTGTTAACAAAAGTTGTGGGTTCTTGTGTGTAGAGCTATGTTGTGCATGCAGCTTTTCTGCTTTACAGTTACGGTAAGTGTTCACAGTTTTTCATCTCATTACTATAAACTAATATGTGTATGTGTGCATGTGGTGCGATGTTAATGCCACTTTCTAGGTGCTGCTTTTGATGACTGCAAGAAATATAAGATTCACAGCTTTTTTTATTTAAAGCTGTTTTGGATCAGCTTACTTAAGTAGTACATGGCAGCAGAAAAAATCAGGTTTCCCAAGCAGGTTGCAGTTCAGAAAAAAGAATTGCCCAGTACAGGAGAACTTCAAAGTGGATATTGCATATGTTACAGAAATTTCCTACCATAGGGGCTCCTTAAAGAAAAAAAAAATTAATGTGGTTCTCAAAGTAATCTGTTTGCTAAAAGACTATGTTGGTTTTTTGAGAGGTAGCTTGCATTCATATGTCTTGTTTAGATCTCTACAAGTGAAACATTGGTGTATTGCTGAAGTCAGGAAAAACAAAGCTTTATGGAATTCCTCAGTGAGTGTGCCAAGAAGACTTCCACTTTAGGGGGGATGCCTTTGAAAATTCAATCAGAGGTCTCTGTATTGCTAGTGTCATTTAGAGTAATGGTGTAAGTATGTTAAAAGAATATCTATTTTTCATGGAAGATATGGGGGAAGATATGTATAAACGTGGCTGAAGTATTCTAAGGGAGACAAAATTAGTTTGTTCACACACTCAGCTGCAAAATAAAAGGAAATAGTTATGCTTCTTATAAATGAAGTAATTAATTAGAAAAAAAAAAATGTATGTAAATACCCCTCATGATGATGCAGGCTGAGTCTGGTGGGGACAAGTAGCAGATCTGGGACAAGGCCCAGACATCAGAATAAGGGTCAGCAGCACATGGGACAGTGTGAGACAGACATGATCCTGAAAGCCAAGGTAGGATAGGAACCATCCCGTCTGCTCAGAGCCTGCCAAAACCCACCTGGATACTGCCTCCCTTTTGAGTCCCTGATACAGGAGTGATACTGGTGGGAAATGATGGGAAGCCACAAGAGACACTGGAGAGGCTGTAGGGTCAGGGCTGCTTCAGCTGGCAGGAGGGATGGCTTCCATGTCAACAGTCCACAGGATGGGGAAGATGCAATCAGGCTCCTCACAGTAGTGTGTGGTGGGAGGGGAGGGTTAGAGGCAGCTGAGACATGCTGGAACAGGTGAAATTGAAACTGACTATAAGGAAGAAACATTTTTTCCCTGCAAGGACAGTCCAGTCCAGTGCTGGCGTTGGGGCCCAGACAAGCTGTTGCCATCACCAGTCTTGGAGATTATCAAACCCCAACTGTATAAGGCCCTGAAAAACTTCGTCTTGGCTCAAACCTGGCTGTGCTTTGGGCAGGGCTAGACTGGAGACCTCCTGTGGTCCCTTCCTGAGTTTCCCTGTTATCCTTTATGTCACAGAAAAATATGCGTGTATAGTATTGATTCCATGTGGCACACAGCTTTGAGACAGTAACTATATTATACAGAGGTATCAAGAGTGTGAGTTTTTATTCAAGTTGATGTTAAACTGTGGAATTATAATGCATAATGCTCTTATAAAATAAACTCTTAAAGTAATATTTATAATAATAATAATAGTTTCCTTTCTGCCTCTGTATACAAGAAATCAAACAATTATTTGTCTGGATTTGGGTAAGAAATAACAGACCAAATTGGAATCTGAATACTCACACCTTCACCTTTTCTTTCTGCTTATCTTTTCCTGAATAGAACTTGGCATGTGTGTTGTGGTCTTGCTCTGAGATGACAGTCTGCCCTTAGATGGTTTTTTAAAGTAGTAGAGAAAAATTCTTACACTTTAAACTTTATGTTGCTTAAGAAATATGGGGATATATTATTTTTTTTCTTCTTTACAGACAGTAAGGTAGTATAACCTTCAGCCAAGAGTTAGTTGCAGTAGTAATCAACTTTAGATTTCTCTTTTGAGGAGACAGATTCATCTATCAAGTCCTGGGTGCAAAGCTAAGAGCGCTTACAGAGCACTTTCCCAAATATGTTTGATTACCAGAGCACAGCTGCTGTTCTGGGTAATTAATATGAGACTATACTATCATTCAGATGGGTGCTGTGTCTGTATTTCCAAGGTCAGATAACCTCTCTTGCTTATATTCTCTTCTGTCTATGGCATTTTATGCAGGTTATTGATTTTTGTTTGCTTGCAGGAAATAAAGTGCTTTTTGCGTATCTAGTGGAAAAGATCAGGCAGACCTTGTAGTTGCTTGAGGAAGGTGCTGCTAAGAATAAATGATAAGTGAGGTTTAGTAGTCTTCCACCTACCATATATAAACAGGGATTTAGTAACTTCAAAGCCCCAATCTTCACAGGTGTTATTTAATTCATTATCCTAAAGACTGATTGTCAAGCAGTAAAATAAATGTTCCTGACTCAGAAGCTTATTTTTCATTGAAGGTTACTGGGACTGAGGTGACTTAAGGATATTCATTCAGATCAGATTTCTAAGTCAACTTATTTTGAAACAACTAAGAATTTTTTTAGATTCAAAATAAAAAATAAGTTATTGTTTTCAAAATTGAAAAATTGGATTTACATGAGGAAAGGCAAACAGAAGAGTGTCTTTCAGTAAAAAGCTTTTAGCATTTCCTCCTCATTCCTTCAAAATACGCAGCCTTCAAAGTTTTGGGATATCAGTAGTTGAAATTAAGCTGAGAGAACTCTTTAAATGAGAAAAATTTTACACATTGAACTTTGGAAGCTATACCTTTGTCAGACGGAAATGGTGGGTCTCCTAGGTGTTTTTCAGCCATGTTTTGTATGGTTTGTCATCTCTCTAAGATGTGTAAGTGATTCCATCTGTGCATAAAACTCATTATGTTGCAAGCGTGTATTAAGACTTCTAAAACAGGACAAAGTATTTTCAGCAATTCGCAGTACTTCTATTGTCATAAAAATTATGCATTTGATATATTGTGTGACTTGAGTAAACTTCATATAGCTGATGTTTTGCCGTCTTTTCTAAAAGCATAATTAAGTTAAAGAAATATCTGGATACATCTTTCAGGAGGTTGATCATTATCCTGTGTTTATCTGTAACTTCATTTTTGACTAGGACTATCCTTTTTCTGGGGTGACCAGTGACACTGAGCCACAGGTCAGGGGCTGGTTGAACGCAACAAATTTAAGGTAGATTTTTTAACAGCCCTCTCTTTTAGCCTAATTCTGTCTATGTGGAAGAGAGTAGACATTTTATAATTGACTTCAGTAAAAGCAGGCCATATTAAAGAGCCTTCCCAACCTGACCATTTGCGAGACTCTGACAGTCACACTCCCACCCAGGGACTGTCACTGCTGGGACCAAAGCCTCTTCGTGGTGACCACTCCAATGACCTGACAGGTCCCCACCTGACTCCTACACATTCTCATAGGCCCAGGTTTCCTGCCTGGTTTGACTCCAGGTTTCCCACAGCAGAGGCTTGGATGTCTCTTTCCGTAAAGCAATTTATTCACGGTGTGGTAACATAGAAACTGCTCAAGCTCTGAGCCTCCAAGGAGGGAGCCTGAACAAAGGAAACTCTGGGCTCTTGTCCCCTGACAGTCCAAGTGTGCTAAAGTGACTCACACCTTGGCTTGCCTACCTATCAACTTTTCTAATAGAGAGCAACTGAAATTGTTGTTGCTTTCTCATCACAGGAAGTTATTCCCACTGCTCTTCTGCATAGAGCTCATTTAGTCAGCAAAGTGCCACCTGAGGCTCCCTGCCTCAGTTGACTAGATTTGATCCAAGTTCTATTTCTTATTCACATTATTTTTTAGTTAGCAATTGACACATGCTTTTGTAGATCCTTCAAGATAGCAGTCTTCCAATAAGTACCTTTTCTTTTAGTACTTATCAGCAAGTCACATGCTAGAGCTGTATTTTATTTGTGTATATGTGGCTTGATTTAGGTAGCTAAAAGTATGTTACATGTCCTCTTTCTGACACTGCATCTTAAAAGCATAGGACAAGGTTCCAAGTCGCGAAGATGTTTTATAAAAATAAAACCTTATGAGCTAGATAGGTCTGTTTCTGTTCCCTGCATACTTTTTATTATTGGCAGACCTTTCTAGTGATCATGGAACCTTTTGAGATTTTTTTACTCAAAGTTCGCAAGGCTGAGATGCCCTGTTAGTCTCGATGTGGTCATGGTTATGAATATTAGTAATGTCTTCTCCATGTTTTAGGAAAGAAGCCATCTTAACTGATTATAGGTAGAATCTAGAACTAGTTATCTAACTAGAAAGAAAAATAGTTGTTCTGTGCTTCTCTAGGGAGAGGAAATAGGTGCTTGAGATGTCCTGCATCCTGAGAGTGCACTTTAATTTCCACAGATTTTTTTAAACTGCATAGGGTGACTAGCTCCCCTGAAGATGTCCTACTGAAGGAGCATATAATGCATAGTTGTTATGTATCTGAGCAACTGCAGACTCCTATCACAGGACTAAATCTGCTGTTGTTCATTACAGGATCCTTCCTTTCCTCTGAGTTAGTGATCTGTGGGGGGAGTGCTGGAGCAAAGGTGAAGTATTTCTGTCATCTCTGCCATGGTTCAGCTCCTGGCAAAAATTAGCTTTTCTAATATGCCAGCATCAATGCAATGCCACTGCAGTGCATTACAAGCATCTCCAAGGGGATGTTTGGAATGATATTTCCACAAATACTTTGTCCTTGGAAGGAAGAAGTGCAGTCCCCAAGGGTGTTGTTGTTGGTTGCTGCTGTTGGAGATCGTTTGCATGGGAGATGATACTATTACCTTACTGCAGAGCCGAGTCAAATGTTTGTCTGCTGGGAAGGAAGGGTGCATTTTGTTGTTTCTGTTTATTCACTTTACTTTTTAAATTTGGAGTAATGTCAGAGATTTTTTTTTAAATTTTTTTCCAGCTGTGATAGACAAAATGTCTGCAGAATAAGTGACCTACTGTCCAAAACTTGCCATGAACCATTTGGTTGGACCGCCTGAGGGGGAGACCAGTGAAGAGCCAGCAAACGGAGCAGTGAATGAGTCAGTGGAGGCTGACCTGGAGCACTCAGAGGTGGAAGAGGAACAGAGGTATGCGGCTCGCTACCCCAGGCACACCAGCAGCAGCCGCGTGGGCCTGTCCGGGCAGGAGGAGGAAAGCATGTTAGCTCGGTCAGCCAGCACTGAGAGTGGTTTCCACAATCACACAGATACTGCAGAAGGGGATGTGATAGCCACAGTGGAGGACAGTTACGACATCGAGAGAGTGCAGGAAAATGAGGATGAGAGTGCATATGCAGTGCAGTACAGGCCTGAGTCCGAGGAGTACACAGAGAATGCTGAGGCTGAGCATGGCGAGGCCATTCATAACCGAACATTGCCCAACCACTTACATTTCCATTCCATTGAGCATGAAGAAGCCATGAATGCAGCCTACTCGGGTTATGTCTATACGCATCGCCTCTTCCACCGAGGAGAGGATGAACAGTATGCTGAGGCTTACGCTGACTATGGGCTGCAGGAGCACGTGTATGAGGAAATAGGAGACACGCCAGATCTCGATGTTAGGGAGGGCATCCAGCAGTATGAGCGGGAGAGGGAGGAAGCTGACAATTACCGCAAGGAGGCACTTGGTGCCCGCCTTCACCATTATGATGAACGGTCTGATGGAGAGTCTGACAGCCCTGAAAAGGAGGCAGAGTTTGCACCCTACCCAAGAATGGATAGTTACGAACAAGAGGAGGACATTGATCAGATTGTAGCAGAGGTGAAGCAGAGCATGAGCTCCCAGAGCTTAGACAAGGCAGCTGAAAACATGCCAGAGTCAGAGCAGAGTTTGGAGCATGGTCAGGCTCTTGTCAGTGGTGGGCATGAAAGTAATGGCCAGCTCACATCTGGTTCTCGAGTTACACCCGGCTCAGGAGAATCTGTACAGAGATACAGCAAGGAGAAAAGAGATGCAATTTCACTGGCCATCAAGGATATTAAAGAGGCTATTGAGGAAGTGAAGACGAGGACCATCCGTTCTCCTTACACCCCCGATGAACCTAAGGAGCCTATCTGGGTGATGCGGCAGGATATAAGCCCATCCAGGGATTCTGACGACCAGAGGCCGCTAGATGGAGATGTGAGTACACAAAGTTTTCACCTCTCGGGTTCTATCGCTGTTCCTTTAACTGTCACATGAATGGCCGTGAAGGAGGGTACATTACAGTCTTGTTCTGTGTCTCATTCTTCAAAAAGTACTTTGTTTTAAATTTGTACTCTGGAGAGCATGAGAGAAGTAAACATGCCTTAACAAGTAACCACATTTTTCTTTATTTAACATACCTGCTGACCCCAGGTATGCTGTACAACAATTTGTCACATGAAGCTCTTCACGTGTATGTAGCTTCCAGATTTTAATTTTCCTAGAAACTATTGGAAACACAGTGATAAGTGTGTTGTGGGTTTTTTTTCTTGATTCTTAATAGAGAACCTAATTGAACCTTAAAAAAAGCCCAAACGACTATATTGCAAAAGTTACTTCTACAAATATTTTTTAAAATTATGTCTGTTTGGAGTTAATTTGCAGTCATGTGAGGGAAGAAATCTTCACAGATTATTTTGTGTTGGAAACCATTGTTTTAAACTTAACTTTAAAAGTTTACAAAGCTACAATTATTTCTATCCCCATTTTCAAATAGATCACATTACTCTTTTTCCACACATTTTGTTTACCATATTGTCTGTAAATGCTGTTGTTGCTTGGAGGATCAACAAACTTCCCATTGATTCCCAGCTGATTGTAGCACTGAGTATCATGATGGTCTTGGTGACACTAGGTTGAGGATCCTGAGAGCACCAAGTTCTTCCTGAAGATACTTCACCTGTTCTCCAAAATCCAGGTGCAACTTGCAGAACTGAACTTTTCTGAGATGTGCTGATATGACTCAACCTGGTATGTTCATATAGTGAACAAAACAGGTGTTTTTATTGGTCTCTGCATACATTAGATATTGAAGTACATAGAGGTTCCTATTGTACACCAAAAAATTTATTTCACATTCAATATTTTTCTTACCATGTCAGATAAGAACCTGACTGAAATTTTCAGGGCTGGTTGAAATCAAAATAGTGATATATAGTGACAGTATAGCTCAGTAAAGAGGGAAAGGATGGTTGTAGATGTACAAAAGTTTGTGTTCTTGGAAGGAAGAAGTAAATTATACAAATAATATAGAAGATCTGTAACAGATTGAGGAGAAGGCCTGTTGTAGAAGAGACTTGGGACTGAGTATAGGAATTTTGGTTTTCCCCAAAGTAGAGGTATGTATTTGCTTTATTGGATTCTTCAGTTTAGATGGCAACTCAAAACCAGTCTGCTTTCTTTAAAGAAGCATTCCTAGAATTGCTTAGGTGTAAATTGGGCAAAAATAGCTTGTGTTGATTAAATGACCATAAGTGGTTGATGTAATAAAAATATAGTTGAAGCTCATTAATCTAATTGTAAATTTTTCTTTTGTCTCCCTCAAGAAAAAAAGCAAGATCTCAGTGTAGGGGGGCTTTTCAGTGTAGCCAGTATATGCCAGAGATGTTTTTCAGTCTGATTTATACCATTGACCTGGAAACACTAGGGTTTTTACCTTCAGGCAGACACTTCTTGCCCCAGAAGTATCAAATTGCTGCAGATAAATAATGCAAATTGAGTGCTTTTTTTGTCTTCAGTTATTTTGCAAATCTACTTTGACAGTTATCATCAAGTTGTTTTTTAGCAAAACAATTTTCTTTTAGAGGCAGAACTTACCGGAAAATAATTGTAATAATATTGTCCTCTTAATCATGTGATATTGAAACTCATAAGACTTCTTTAGATACAAGTAACAGTCACTGTTTATTTAGCTAGAAGCTGTCCACTGGAGACCCGTGAAACCGGAAGAATGATTTGTGGTTGATACGTTAATTGCCTCCTTTGCCTTTATTCCCAAGAAGGTGGCTGTTACTCCCCAGTGCTAATCATTTGGGTAATACATTCATAGCAGAATGCTTGGTAGGATGCCATTTGGAAGTGTCCAGAGACTATTTTAAGAAGCTAACAATTCAGAAGTATGCAGCTAACATGCAGCTGGGTATGGTGTGGGACTGTTAGGAAAGACATGCAATGACTGTGACAGTGACAAAGATACAGATCGCTATATCTCTGTGTACTTAAGATGCCCTGATTTCAGTTTTATTCACAGGTTAAGCTACCAGGATTATCAGTCATTCCTGGGTATTTCTTCTCAAAAGAAATGTTTGGTAAGATGTATGAGAAAAGTGAATTGCTCACTGCCCATGGACAATTCTGTTGTAATAAACTCTGGTAATCCTGTGGTGTAGGAGGCAGGTAGCAGACTTCTGTGAATAAATAAGTAGTTTAAAGAAATACCTGTTTAATATTTAACAATGGAGAACGTTAGCTGCTATGTGTCGTGTGCACCCTGGTTTAATGATGCATGCTTTCACTTGAATCAAATGTGGTCTGGACAATGAGTTTGTGAGGAAGGTGTTGTACTTCTATATTTGATAAAAGCTGAAAATCCTCAGTGTCTTTTGAATAAAGGCAGTAAGAGTATTTTTTAACATTTGCTAAACAAATGAGATCTGTACAATTGACATATATTTCCAAAGGCTGTTTATCAGAAAGTTTAAACCAAACGTTTTACACCATCATTTGGATATGGCCTTAAGGGGATCTCTCTTTCAAATACAATAGCAGTTAGAGCTGCACAGCTGCAAGAAGCGTGATATCAGGAAACTGACCCTCGATGTAAAAGGCTGTGGAACTGCATTGTTGATTCTTGTGGAACGAGTCTGTGTTTTCTGAGTGTAAAATGGAGAGATTTTGTTCAGCCATAAAATCATGAAATCATTGAATGGCTTGGGTTGCATGGGACCTTGAAGATCATCTAGTTCAAACCCCCCTGTGATGGGCAGGGATATCTCCCACTACAGAGTCCCCATCCAGCCTGGCTTTGAACACTTCCAGGGATGAGGCAGCCACATATTCTGTGGGCAGCCTCTTCCTGTGCCTCACCAACCTCACAGTAAAGAATTTCCTCCTAATATCTAATAATCTAATATCTGCCCTCTTTCAGATTGAAGCCATTCTTCCTTGTCCTGTCACTACGTGCTCTTGCATACAATTTCTCTCCAGCTTTCGTTTAGGCACCCTTCAGGCACCGGAAGGCTGCAGTTAGGTCACCCAAGGCCTTCTCTTTTCCAGGCTGAGCAATCCCAGTTCTCTCAGGATTTTCAGCCTGTTCATCATACTGAATAGTTTGTAGCTGGAGCTATGGAAAAGCTTAAGCATGGATCTTGTAGTAGTAGTAGATTTGTGCCTGAGGGTAGTAGAGTGGGAGACCCTTTAGGAAAATACACTCTAGATGCACATTAGAAGGGTAGGCTCTTATCCTATTTAAGTAGCTCTTGCTCATCATTCTTGTCAGATTCTCCACTGGAAACCTGCTGTGAATGTACCTAGCAAAATATTAGAAATTGCTGTTTAAAGATCTAAACAGAAGACCAGTGCATGAATCTGGATTTGAGGATAAATGTTCATCCATATGTTCAAGTGGCAAGGATTAGAGTTTTGTTTAGTAGATAATTCAAATTGCAATGAAATATTCTGGTGCTTAAAATGTGTGGAAGAAAAGTATCTCTGTTACAGAGCTTTGAGAAGAGTGTCTTGCGTAGTTGTGGATTTACAAAACCTGCTGGGAAGAGCACTGAAAGGCTCAAAAAAGTCAAGTAGAACTTTTTGGGCTGTGGATTAAACAGAGTTAGAAACAGGCTGCCTGCTTCAACTCTGCCATAATGAGGAAAAACAATGGTTTGGAGGTAGAAGTCATCCATTTAAGAACCAATTACCATGATTTTTTTCTGAGGTCTGTTCAGTTATCCATGGGGTTATAGACCTGAAAGCCAAGTTTTGTTGACCTGCAGGGCATGATTTGTGTGACCTGGATGCCATGACTTTGGTTTTGCAAAGACCTGTCACTGGTGTTTATAATCTCTGTTCCTCTGTAGACATTTGAGGCAGTGGGATGTTAGAATACACCATAATACAAAGTCAAATTACATATATGGGTGGTTTGATTTGTGAGGTAGAACTCCAGAGCTGTCTTCCAGGTAAAACAGAACTGAGCTGCATTGTTCTGCTTCTCTATTGTTTTTGGTTATGTATATTTTATTTCAAATCTCACATTCTCAGTTGCAGGATTTTCTCAATTTTGATACCTCAGTGTTTTCATGGAGATGAATTTGCTTCACTTTTTCCACAGCAGGACTAATGTATAATTGAAAAGCAATAGAGAAGTCTTTTAAATAATTAAAGAGACTTCAGTAATAAATGAACTAAGGGAGGGAAAAGAGAGAAAGGAAACAATTGAAATAAAGATGGATTTTTATTGACAGTATATCGTTGAGTTTTTTCCTGAGGAGATATTGTAAGATTGTTCGTTGAGCACACAAAAGCTATAGGTCAGCTTTCCATCATTTATGAGAGACCCAGACTTAAGTTTATGCAGAAAAAAACCCCAAGTGCCCCAAACCAAAAATAATTAAAGAACCAAAGCAAACCAAAACAAAAAGTATTTTATTCATCAATCACACAGAAGAAAGCTTAAATTTAGCAATTAGTCTGCTTTAAGGCAAACACTCCCAGATGAGGTACTAGCTTTTAAATTATGGTGAGCACTGAATACATAACCTCTTGAATATTGCTTTGTTTGATTACATTTTTAAATTGTTTAAAGATGAAAGTAACTTGATTTTTCTATGCTGTTGAATCCTAAACCGACACTTGCTATTGCTAAAATCTTTTGAATACACAGGAGGAATCCACAGTTATTTTTTCAGACTAACACATAAAACTGTATTTGAAGTTGAAATGGAAATATGGCTAAGGATGTCCATACTCAAGAAAAGCAGCCAGCAGTGAGTCAGATCTCTCAAAGTAAGATTGTTTTTCATTGTCTAGATGGTGCCAAGTGATAGGAGGCTCTGTCTTTGCAGGACATCATCACCTCTACCAGGGGAAATTCCACGAACCAAGACTTCCCAAACTGTATTTGTTCTTAGATACAGTTGGTCTGTGATCCTATGTGATCACTCCAGGATGTGTGATCCATTGCTATTGTTTACCTTAAGCTACACACAAAACACCTCTTTTGTTAAATGTGTACATAAGACTGTTGTACATGATATTATCTGCATAGGCAGGAATAATTTCTATTGACTACCAGCAAGTGTCTTACCCATAAGCAAACTGGTCATTTCTGCAGCAGCAGATGCATGAGTCAGCTGTTGGATCAGTCAGGGTCCTGACCTGAGAGCTGCCTGTTGACAGAGCCTGTCACTTTTAGATGCTAACTACCCAGGGTGGTAGTTAAAATGATAAATGATGCTTATCAATTGTCTTGGGCACAGGAGGAGCCTTTTGGGGGAATCTCTTTTGGCTGCCTGAAATTCCTGTGTGGAGAGGTCCTCTAGCAATTAATCAAATGTGTTCTGAATGAGCAGTTCAGCCATTTACCTTGTCTCAGGTCACCTTGTCCTATCCTGTATGTTCAAACTGACAGGGGGCAGGTCCTGGACTGCCCAGCAAACTGATGGGTAAGTGCACAGGCTGTGTGCAAAGGCAGTTATACCATAACTACAGTACAAAGTTAAGTTTCATCCATATGTCAGAATTATAAATTGAATTGCATATATTGTGCCACAGTGTGCAAGTATGTGTGAAATGCTAAGTTGGTGTCATTCTTTTCAAGGCCACCATTTGTAGCACTACACTTAAAGCAAATTTTCAGCAAAGACAACCAATGATCATTAGCTTTTAGCTTCATTCTTTACAGGTATTTATGCCAGCTAAAAGCTATGGTTTTAGTCGGTATTTTAGTGAACAGAATTTGAGCTGTACAAATGACAGAGGACGCTGCCATCACATAGTTGTCCTAAAACCTGCTGAAATTACTACCATCATTGTTGTGCTAAAGGCAGTTCTTGTGACAGAATGTATCTGACTATACTTGGATGTTGGACCTGAAGATTCCGTAGTACTTTGACCTTTTCCTAATGTGTATGGGTTCTTTTCAGAACACTATCTCTAAAATAAAAAAAATTAATTAAAGCCTTGCTTTATCCAGTTGTCTCCTGACCTAATGTACAAGGAGACATTGCCATGCCTTTGCCAGAATACCTGTAGTACTACTATTATTAATTAGACATTAGTATCAAATAGATAATCCCCTATTGTTTGAGTGAATTGTGAATTTCTGAAGCATTAATTGATTTGTCCACACATATGATACTACAAATCATATAGTATCTGAATGAACTCTTTTTCAAAACAAAGTAATCTCTGAATAAATTACCTTTTTCAAAATAAAACATGAGCAGTGCTGTTTGCCATCTTTGTGAGCAGCATGGACAGTGGGACTGAATGCACCCTTGGCAAGTTTGCCAACACCAAGCTGAGTGGTGTGGTCAACACACTGGAGGGAAGGCTTGCCCATCCAAAGGGACATGGGTATGCTTGGGAGGGTGACGTGACCTGTGAGAACCTCATAAAATTCAACAAACTAATGAAATTCAACTATAATTCCATGCCCTCTGTCCTAGCCTTATGTGTGACTATATGACCCGCAAGCTGTACTCTCTTCAAATGATCTGCTGCTAAAAGCACATGAAGCAACACTGCTTTTACAAAGAAAGAGCAAGTGGTTGTATTTGAAGGTGTTTCAGTGTCAGTTACATGTCTCTTCATGAACTGTACAGGCAGCTGGATTGACCTGGATAGCTTAGATGCAACACAATCCTCTCCTTTTACAAGTTCTGTTATTAAATCCCTCTGCACAAGAGCAAAGAAGGTTTCTCAGGTGGAGTGAGTTCCATCTTAGTTAGAGTCCAGCAACGCCAAAATTGAGATGGAGAATTTTTGGATGTACCAGGTTGAGTGTCATAAGAAAAATGTAAGTAGATATTCAAGAGAAAAAGGGATAGCTATCACTTTTCTATTGCAGCACCTAAAAAAAAAAATAATTCCATTGATAGATGTCTGTGCCTAATAACAGCGTGTATCATGTGGCCTTACTGTGTTCTGACAACAGCTTTGTTAGGCTTCTAAAACTTGTTTTGTTAATGACAAATGGCAGGGAAACAGTCGCAAAGCCTTTATTTTAGACTTTGTTTAAAGCAGCTGTGCAAATTATCCATCTGCTATGATCCTTCAAAATATTTCTTGTTATTGCTGTGACTGCATTCTTTCCATGTACGATATATACAGTACTGCTAATTGGTGTCAAAGGGAACTGAGTGTTAATTCTTCAAAGACTGGACTTTCCTATACAAATGTTTTCAAAGACAGCTCTCATGTCACATCATGTAGCAGACTTTGTAAGATGTTTGATATTTGGCTTTGTTAGTTCTGATTCTTGGTTTGGTTTTTTTGGGGGTGTTAATTTGTTTGGTCATTGGTTTTGTTTAGGGCAGACATTTGAGCAGACATTCAAACAGAGCACATAGAAAGTCTTGTAATAACCTAGTTCTGATACTTTATAGATAAAAATAGCTGAGTAAATACACTTACAGTGCTCCTGGAGCAACTGCTGGTATATTTCAAATGATGCACAATTTCTAAATGCTAATTGTCTGGTTTAAATGAAATGATTAATCTTTATCATTCAGTTTGTGAATATGAGAGTTTTCAGCCGTTGTAAAATGCGCTTTTTTGTGTATGCACATCTGCATTTGATTCTTAAATTGATTTCTTTGTTTCCTGTTTAAAGCTCAATCCTACAGTGTCTCGACATCATTATTACATTATTTATAGTATTATGCACCTTTTCAATTTATTCCTAATACAGAAATATAGCATAATTATAAGAATGTGAGCCCTATGAAAACTCTTCCTTATGTAAATAGGAGCTGCCGTTTGTGCAGTTGCATCACTGTTGACTAGTTGTTACACTGTTGGCTGGTAATTACACAGCGAGTAAAGGGAGCCTATTTCTCCCCTTCTGCCCCTGTTCACATGCTTTCTGCGGCAATTCTTCAGTCTGAAGGTGCAACCACATGCCAGCTTTCTAGACATTGTTTCACAACTGCATCTTCTTTTGTCTTGCAGTTATGATTCAAAATACAGGGAGTTTCAGGGACTGCTCCTTAACACGGGAGATACCTGTAAAGAATTGCTTCTTAACTCTTCAGTAGCCTTTATTACTTAACTATAATTTTAAAACTTAGTCATTATCTGAGAGGAATATCTGTAAAGAGAAAGAAGTGGAGAAGGGAGTTGTGTTTTCTTCTTTCATTTGATATCTAAAGGAAAATCTAGATGTTTGGTTTTTAGTTGTTCTTGGTTTTGTTTTGGTTTTGTGGAGTTTTTGTAAACTGTTTCATAGAACCCAGATTTTCAGTTGCAGTAAAGGCAGAGCATGAGGGTTGAGCTGCTGCCAGCTCAGACCACTGTAAATGTATCCCTGTTCTGGTATGACTCATTGGGTCAGAGAAAAGCTATGTTGTACTGTTTATGAAAAGATAAGAATAGCATTTTACTTATTTTGCCATCAGTGATGAACTGTGGAGCTGGCAAAGCTAGAGCCGCACTCTTCCGATGATAAAGGAGAGTGTAGAATGCCAGAGGTATTGGGCTGAATACCCAGCTGTGGCTAAATGCTAAACTTTCCTTTTGAGGATTTCCATTTTGGCTTGGGCAGACATGTTTTGTAGGTATCTCCTTAAAATCTGGCTCTAAAAATGTCTGCTGGGTTAAAGCTTTGTACTCTATTTTATTTCAGTCACCTTCATTAATTCCACATTCCGTGTTCCTGTGTCACACTGTCACAACAGGGCCCCCTGCTCTGTACTGCAGATACCTTGCTATATCTTTTTTCACATCATTAGGAATTGTCTATGATTAGAATATCCTTTCCCAGAAAATACTTGCTTATCAATCACATAGACAGCTGCTCCACTGAATTGTTTATGGAAAAAAGAGAAGAATGAGGAAATCTGTATGTACTGAGCTCATAGCATGAACTGTTGAATATTTTCCAAGTTTTACTGTATCTGGAATGAGGAATCTCAGTCCTTGATTACACTGGTGTTAAATTTTCGTTGAATCTATTAATAAATTCTTGAATACATCAATATTGCTCTGCATTGTTTATAAAAGTTATTTTTTAAGATATTGGAATAACATTTATGGAGAAATGCTATGGCCTTCCTCTGCTCAGATTAGATTAGTTTAGCATCTCAGGTTAATAATACCGTAGGGCATATGTGCTTATGGGGAAATTTCAGTCTTTTTTTCACTTTTCCCAGTCTGACAACTAAATAAACTTCAGCTGAATCTCTGTGTGCTGCTTAAGGTCAATTCACTTGTCTCCCATCACTGCTCATTCTTAAGTGACTTTAACTTTTCTTTCTCAGAATGTCATAGTATAGGATGTAGAATATGAAAGAATAATTTCTATATTGGGCACTCAAACTAACTGTTGATTTTCTTGTCATGTGTAGTCTCCATCTCCAGATTCCTCTTCACCTCGAGGTGCTGAATCATCAAGTAGGCAACATCACCAGGATGTCTGCAGTACAGCAGAGGCTTCCACTAATAAAGAGGTAGAGTAAAACCTTTTAAAAAGCTACAGTTCTGTTCATGCTGTTTATGCCTTTTAATTTTTCTTGCTCCCTTGTACCTATGCAAATCCTTTTCTTTTTTCTTCTTTCCTTATTCTTCTTTATCTTATGCTTGCCCAGCTATTTGACTGAATTTTTAACGTACTGAAGACTCTTTGTCATGGCATTTCTGCTCTATTCAACTGTCAATTTGTTTAACAGGTTGCAGGATACTGATTTATCAGACAGCCAACATCCTCTCTGTAGCAGAGACAAAACAAATAAGCCCTTTCCTTTTTCCCTCAGTAAGAAAGAGTATTTCTCAGCCAGATGAAAAAGTGCTTAAATTAAATTAATTACATAATAAATTATGTTGCTTAATATTTTGTCATTGGAGAAACTGGCCTGCAAATGATTCTTAGTTAGAATTCAGTTCCTAACTCCAGGCTTCTCAGAATAAAGCTACATGGTCTGGGGTTTTTTTTCACCTCACCTGGTAGTGCTTTATACAGCAGTAGTTACGCCAAAACTAAATAAGTGTGAATAAAACTGCTCATAGTGTGAGAAGAAAAAAATTTGATGTAAGAAAGATTTGGATTAGTATAGAATGGCAGGTTCTGTAAACAGAAAAGTCTGCAAATATTTGGTTTATTTGCCTTTTTAAAATAAACTTGAAAACAATCTAGAAACTACCATAACAAAATACTGTATTGTTACTGATAGCAATGCATGAAGTATCTTCCAAAATGAAAAACACGATCTACTATAAGTGGATTAAATTACTAATTAAATAATTGTGTGTTTGTTCCTTTATACTTTTGCAATTAAAAAGGGATAGGAAATCTTGTAAAATGTATGTAATTGTGCCAGTCTGCATTTGCATTTAGAAAATAATGAAAAATTTCAAAAGACTGAAGAAACCCTTAATTTTTCGTATTCTGAAGTTTTCAACTATAGATCATGTCTTTAAGTTTTCATCTGCTTTACTGTTAACTTATTAAAGCCTTAAGCATTCTTCACTACAAACTTTGTCACTATGTATTCTATATTTTAGCTGTTTTTAGGTGTCAATAAACTTACCCAAAGAAAGAAAACAAACAAAACAGTGTTGATTTCAATTGTTAGGATATGCTTACACATAATTGTAGATGTGGTAAACCAGATTCCACTGTAAGGATGTACTGGGCTATTAGTTTCCCTCAGGTGGGAAATAATTCCTGCTGTAGTATTTCTAATGCAAGAACAAAGGTGATAAAACAGCCTTATAATTTCTGGATTTAACGTCTTACAGAAACCTTTTTATTAAATATAAATTTATAATACCAGATAGCAACAAGATTATTGAAAGTAATAAAATATTAATGACATTGATATTTCATTATTCATGGCTATTTAAAATTAAAAGGTGTAGGTTTCTACCTGTTGGTAACATTACCGGTTGCTTTCCTATTCTAGTGGTTTCAGTAGAATGCCTTTCTACCCGGATAATGAACAAGAAAAATTAAATTTGTGAGTGAGAATAAAGACATATATGATGGTGGTTTGCACCACTCTATCCTGAAAATAAGTTACTACTAAGAGTGCTGAACAGTTACTGAATCTCTATCATATATTTTGTTCACTACTTAAAAAGAAAAATTCTTAAGTTTTTGTATATATGAGCTGCCTCTTGTAGGGGATTTGTCTTCTATGCCTGTCAGAGCCCATTGTTTGAATCTCTCCTTTAGCACTACTTCAGCAACTATTACAAACAGTTGTTAGAGTCTTTATGTATAGGTGGTTCAGTAGGAACAGTCATCTGAAGAGGTGAAGGAGCCACAGATGTGAAAAGGCATGTCAGTGTCCTCACAGCAGCTTAAATACATTGGCAGCAGCAGATCATGAATTATTGATGTATTTATCAATGCTAGTACAGAATCTGATGGATGGGATTCTTGGATTCTCAATATAGCTTAGTAGTTTTCGTGGGGATTGGAAAGAACTTACAGCATGCACAGACTCAGCTGTCTGTGTCACATGCCTTTTGTTTTTAATTCGCTAATTTTATTTTATAGCAAGACATGCATGGTTGGTTAAAATGTTATTTGTTATATCAATTTTCCATATCTTAAAAAGGAAAAGACTCCTTGGGTTTAAGTTAGTCAACCTGTTACATAACTGTCACCTTTCTAATTTTACCTGTTTTTTCCACTAGTACACAGACCCTGGTAAGTTGCCTGTCATAAAGAAAAATAATTTGGCATATATTTCCATGTATATCATCTAGAAATATACTGAAAATTATTGAAGATTTAATGCATTTTTCTGATAATGTGTATAGATTTTCTTTTAATAGAATTATATGAAGCAGTCATTGGAGGAGTTAATGCTAGAACAATCAGTTATAGATTCATTAACTATCCAGTTACTTTTGTGTTACGGCAGCAGGTATTTCAATATAGCCATTGCCAATTAGGTAGAGCCACACAGAATTTTGTTTGAAAAGATTTTTATGTGATTTATGTTACTGACTAAACAAAGTGGTGAGTTTCACTCACTGAAAATTGTAGCCTTCAGCTGTCTCAAGGGTTAGTCTCATAGTCTTTCACACAAAAAAACTAGTAGGATATATGGTGTTATTTCAGTGTGTGTATTTACATGCACAAGTCAAAATTCTATATAATCCTTCCCCGTTTTTGTAATTGTTGCTACCAAAGGTGTTTTTGTGCTCAGTATGGTGTAAGCAGAGTTGGTGATGAGGTCATGGTGAATCTGGTTATCCCACAGAACAGAAGCTGCTCCCTAACCTGTTAAAAGCTAGAAAGCTTTTTGTAGGCTCTGTTAGTGTGAGGGATAAATCTAAAACCATTCCTAATGAATAACTGTATTTTGTTAATTGTGGTTTCAGTCATTAATTATAACAGTAACGTGCAATTTTTATGTTCCTGTATGCATTTATGTGAAGTTGGAAGATCCAACTTCAGAGTATCTTTGAAGTATTATGTACTTTCCTGTATATTTCTTTATTATTAAAAGTAGAGCACCTATTGGTAGATAACTAATGCACTAGTGAAGACCAACAAGTCTGGTCTTACCGTATTGTGTACTAGATAGAAACAAATGGAATACATTGAATTTACTCAAGTAGGTGCTTAGATTTTGAAAAAAACTGAATATAAATAATAGTAAGTTGTGTTCTACCTTTACGAATAACTATGGGTGATTTAAGCTTGGGGTTTTTTTGACATGGAGAAATTTTTAATGCATATTTGTGCATGCTGTGTTCTGTTTGAAATCCTTTTTGTCTTAATTACAGTCCCGAAAAAGCTTGGCTTCATTTCCAACGTATGTTGAAGGTAAGATACTTCTATAGTTTCTAAATACTTTTTCACATCAGAAAACCCACTTGTATTTATAATGTATAAAATTTTACTTTTACTTGCTGAACAGAAAATCTACTAAGGTTGAGTGCATTGATTTAGATTAAATTGTGTCTAATTTAGAACCTGAGCTAAATCCTGCTATGTTCTTACAGAAATTTGGAAACATGGAGCTTTTAGTTTTCTAGTGTTTCAGTTTCTGTATCAGTTGTGCTGTTTTTTTCCTGAGTGTCACTTAAAACACTGCTTTCTTTATGGTATTTACACAACAAATAAGAATGCATGTGGACAAGGAAAACAAGACTAAGCAAGAAAACTGTAGTGCCCTGTCCAGCATTGATTTTAATTGTCAGGCTCAATCTAATCTCAGTTGGATTTATTGGCAGGCCTACCAGTGAAAATCTGCTTTGCTTAACAGCTACTTGCCTCTTAATTAAATACTGCTTCCCATCTTCAAGTTAAGGTCTCAGTAGTGCTGAATTTTTTCAGAACAGTGTGAAAAAGCAAGTTATCTGCCTCATGAATTGCTGTTACCTTTTGTCTGAGTTTGCATCCTGGGTATACTGCAGGAAGAACACACGTTGTGTGCAGTTATGACAGAAGCAGAAAATAGAAGTTTCATTGTTTTGGTGTTTTTTTCACTTTTGCCCTGACAGTAGTTGTTCCATGTGCTTGATGAAATTTTAGAAATACAATTGATGCAATACTTTATTTGGACTTCCTTGTCATTCCTTGGATTGCCTTACAGCATGCTGTGTTTAATTAATTATGTGATCATTTTCTTTAAACTGCAAATGGATCATTGTTTTAGTCTTCAGACTATAAGCTGCCTGTTTTGGAGTCTCTGGCCAGAATGTCAATTAGCCCATACCTAAGCATTGGAATTTTGCAACAGTAAAGGATTTCTCTTAGAATTTAAATTCTTTTTTGATAGTCCTGTATATCAGGTGCTTTTAAAAATAATTATATCCTGAACTTTTCTTGGTTCTTTGTCCATCACAAAATTCCTTAAAATTACAAATGTTCCATTTTTATGCACTAGCTGTCCAAGGAAAAATTTGCCAGCACTTATGCTATGCTTTTATTGCAGTAATAGTTTTGTTGCCAGAGATAATAAAAGGAAGAAGTATTGTAAAAAGCAATGCTGTCTGTATGTTCATCTCTGATGCAATCAGAGCACATACCTTTTTTGGGTTTAATATGCTACTTTCTTGGAGTCTTACACCTTTGCCCAATTTTTTTTTCTCATTTTGATCAGAAATTGTACTATGAAGGGTTTTAGACCTTTTATAGTAATGTGGTGGAAGTGGTGAAGAGGCCTTGATGTGTAGAGTAATAAATAGCAACGCTTAAAATGCTGTGTGATTTCTGTGTAAATATGTAGTACTTCTAGATGCATGCATTTCCCTAAGGAAATAACTCCATTTCCTTAGGTCATGTGCTTGAAAGTGCTTGTTCATTTTGAGAATTTTCCAGATACTTACTGCCTGAGCAAACTGCACACTGGAGATGAGCATTTTAAAATTGCTAGTCATAAATTGTTTTATTTAAAGAAATTGTAAAAAAAGACAAGCCAGCTTACAAGATTTATACGTGTGCTTATGTCTGTGTGTATAGTTTCAGTGTGATATTTAGCTCCAGCTGATTCTTTGTTACTTTAATCACAATAATGACTTGCCTTTCCTTGAGGCGAAAGCTACCCATGCTCGTTCTGAGGGGTTCGTAGTCTTACATGTTATCATTAGAACTAATTTGGTATTCTTCTGAATAATTTGAAACTTAAAGCTCCATCACCTTAAAGTTCAAGATAACCCTTGAATATTTTTAAGAGGAAAGAAGAAAGACAAATGTAAACACAGGTGTTTAGTGATAGAATGTGAACATATATATCATGAGCATTCTTTATAATAATTTGGGTTCACACTTGTCTTGAACAATTGTTTTATCTTAATTCTAAGAACAGGAAGGTTAACCAACCTTCCTTTCGGGTAATGACAGTTTTACCATGGTATCAAAACGGAACATTTATAAAATTTGCAGGTAAAGCTACCAAACACCAAAAATCTTTCAAATCATAAGTGCTGCTTTGTACAGTGGATTTGCATTGCTTGTACACCCCATCACTTTCCACAGAAGTTGATGGGTGTTGGATCTCTAAGGATTTGTGAAGTAGGAAACATCCTTTGCCATCAAGAAAGCCCGTGCTCTGTGTATTTAATAACATTTTTATTTAACTCAGTATTTAACCACAGTATCCTTGTTAAGACTACTATTTTTAAAGGTCTGTGGCATAAAAATATTGAGTAAAGTGTGAGTATATATAATGAGTAAGTGTAGACTATTCCCAAGGAGGTTGTCCTTCCTGTTGCACCAACAGTGGTTAATGCACAAGCAAGAAAGAGGCTGATGGCTGCTATGAAACTGCATGTTTTCTCTTTCCACTTGTGACTATTGGTCTTAGAATTGCAAGGTTGGTTTTAGTAGGTGAGGAATAAGCCAAGGAACTGTATCTGTCCCTTTATCACAGTGAAAAATCACAGCTTATTTTGCTCCAAGCTGATCCCTGCTCAGGAAAGAATGAGCTATTGTGAGAAACAGGCTGGATTAACAACTGTAGCTTTTGCTGGAGAGATGTTGTACTGGGTTTGCATTGCGAGGTAGTGGGGTGGCTAGAAGGGTGTCCTCTGTGAGAAGCTGCTGGGAGCTTCCTGCCTGTCTGGCTCCAAGACAGACCCACCACTGGCCAAGGCTGAGCCCATCAGTGACAGTGGTAGCACCTCTGTGGTATCACAGAAGCACCTCTGGGGTATTTAAGAAGTGGGAAAGGACTGCACCACAGCAACTCCAGCCAGAAAATAAAGGGCTGGGAATGTGCAAAAAAAGATGTCTGAAGACAAGGGCAGTGGAGTAGGAAGGACCAGAGATGCTCCAGGTGCCAGAGCAGAGATTCTCATGCAGCCCATGGTGAAGGCCATGGTCTGGCAGTTGTGCTCCTCTAGCCAGTGGAGGTCCCAGTTGGAACACATACCCACAAGCAGCCCCTGGAGGACCCCATGCCAGATCATGTGGATGCCTGGAGAAAGCAGGCTATGACCCCATGGAAATCCCAGGGTGGAGCAGGCTCCTTGCAGGATATGTGGCCTAATGGAGAGAGGAGGCCACCTGCAGCAGGTTTGTTGGCAGGACTTGTGACCCCATAGGGAGCCCTCACCAGAGCAGTCTGTTCTGAAGGATTGTCTCCTGTGGGAGGTTGCTCTTTCTGGAGCAGAGGAAGACTGTGAGGCCTCTTCCCCATGGCGAAGAAGGAGCATCAAAGACAGGATGTGATGAACTGACCACAACTCCCATTCCCCTCTGCCTCTGGGTGCAGGAGATAGAGAAAATTGAGAGTAAAAGTGAGTCCAGGAAGAAGGGAGGGATAGGGGAAGGTTAGAGCATCTGTTTTTATTTACTCTGACTTCATTAGTAATAGATTAAACAAGTTTCCTCAGGTGGAGTCTGTTTTGCCCATGGCAGTAATTGATGGGTGATCTCTTCCTGTTGTCTTTTCCCAGAGACTTTTGTTATATTTTCTCTCCCCTGCCCTTCTGAGGAGGGGAGTGATGGAACGGCTTTGGTGGGCAGGGTCAACCCACCACAAATTATGATATAATTTGTTTGATGTTTTGTGCCTTTGAAAGTACTGGTTCCCTTATTGCCAGTATTAAACTAAACTGAAGTATTTCTGAAGAGGATTTGCAGACATCAGGTGCAGGCTCAAGTTTTCAGAGTTCTGCTGTTTTGCTGTGTTTCACCATGATTGTCTTCAGTGATGGCTTTCCTGTGTTACAGTTCCTGGACCTTGTGATCCTGAAGACTTAATTGATGGAATCATTTTTGCTGCCAATTACCTTGGTTCGACTCAACTCCTTTCTGATAAAACTCCATCCAAGAATGTGAGAATGATGCAGGCTCAGGAAGCTGTCAGTAGGATCAAGGTGAGGAGTAATTCCTGCTGCTGCTTGTATGGCTGCTTTATGATTGTGGGTATGAACTTGTTTCTTATGCAGTAATTTTTTCAGAGGGGATTATCTGTAGTTTCAGAATGAGAAGTGCCTCACCTTTCCTTCTGCAATAAATCATATATTCATGCAAATAAATCATATATTTAATGCTGCTTTTGGAACAAGACTGATAAGAGGATGTTACAGGTCATTTTAATTCCCTATGGTAATATTTGTGCTATGTACACTAATCCAGAATCTTAAGTGAATGGTGGTCAAAGTTATATATTATCTGGGTGTAGAGGGAAGACAGGTTAAGGAAATAACAAGTAAGCATTGCAGCTGCTTCAGGCTTGGCACTCAACGGAACTGTTAATGTGGTGATGACTGAGTTATTTTTGACCCTGTTGTGGATACTTGTTTCTCCACACATAACAACTATGAGCTGATTAAAAAAAAAACAAACCAAACAAAAACAAAACAAAACAAAACAAAACAAAAAACCAAACCTGTGATGGTACAGAGAGGTGTTGAAAAAGCAATTTGTCCTGGAATTGGAAAAATTTAGTTTCAAAAGAGAAACTCCGACTGATTTCTGTACAGCCATTCTCAGCAATGGGTATGCTGCTGTACTGTAAATTACAATTATGGCATAGTCAGCTGAGATTAAGGCGTGTAGATGAAGTATTGCATGCCTGTACAGGATGCTGCAACCTTCCCACTACCTATACATGACTGGCTAGCAGGCACACAGCTTCATCTTCTGCTAATTCAGCTAATCAACACAACCTACTATGGGAATTTTTCTTAGTTTAATATCTGTGTGTTTTTCTTTTGTATGTTTTATTTTGGGTTCCAACTCAGGTTTGGTATGCAATTATATAAAAGAGAGAGGAAGAGAAGGTTATCAGCAAGACCAGTAGTATTATCTGTTAAGGTCAGCTGATGCTTCCTACGCTTGTTATTCCTTCCAGTGCTTTCCATAGCAGGTGTTCAGTTTAGTCTCTGTATGTAACTTTGACACAGAAGCTCCAAGTAGAGCCATTGAGACAACTTCCAAAAACTGTAATTTTGCCAGTATTCAAACACATAAGTCCTTGTAACCTTGTCTTTGAAAATTGTTAACACACACGTTTTAGAAAAGGCCGGAATGTAGCCTTCCTGTTAGAGATTATCCTCCATCATCTCTGTAGAGGTCTTCACTAACTTGAACTACTGAGCCTTTTGCAAAGGAGTGGTTTATCCTTTTTCATTGGAGAATTTAGATTACGTGACATTCTTTAAAAATACGTTTCACACAGCTTTTTCAACAATGGCAGGTCTTGGTGAGTTCTCCCCAAACCTGCGGTGAAGAGTCTTCCTTACAGAGTCTGTTTTTTCCTTCTCTGTGCAAATAATGCTGTGCCCTTCTGTTTAGTAGTCACTTTGTATTCCTTCCTGATGCTTGGCTGTGTGTTAGAAAACTTTCTGATTTGAATGAGCAGGAAACTTAAGGTAAGGAAGAGAAGGGAGAGAAACAAGGGCTTTGGTGAGGATGGATATAGGAGGGACACGTCACCAGAGGGTGACTGGAAAGATTAACGTCAGCTATCATAGGAGATAGTTATCAGGAGTGGGGCTTGAACCTGGGGCTACTCGAGGAGTTTGCTCCTAGAAGGTAAAGCTTGTGTAGGAATACACATTAGAAAAATATTGCAGGGAGGTGGTGGGCAAAAATGAAACAGAATTGATAGAGACTGGGCCTATGAGGTGTAAGAGTGTAGAATCTTTCTCTGATACTAAATGTATTTTGTAGAAATTTGTTAACAAAATACCATTCTGAGGATTCTGTATGCCTCAGCATTTCTATGTGTTAAAACAGAAGAAATCTACTTAATGCATTTCACTCAAACCCCCTAATTTGTGCATCTATGTAAATCAGTAGGCCTGCATGTCCTTGCTTAAGTGTGTTTGTCTCGTACTTGAGGCCCAAGTGATTGCATTTTTGACCTGGTAAAATCCTAGCTGGTACATTTAATTTTCTGAAACTTGTAGTATTTCAGAAAATTATTGACCTGTATTACATTGTATGCAATACCTTTTAATGCTTGTTGGACAGTTACTGCTTTCTGCTTCTAAGTAAAGCTCACGCAACCCCCCTGCACCTTAGGCTTTTTGGCTTATTAGGGTAGGCTTTGGCTTTTGTTGCTGGTTGCCATTAAAGCTAAATGTTTTCAGAGAGAAATTCATTATGACAGATGGGTTTCCTGCTGCCAGATTAGTCACTGTATCTTATATTCTATATCCCACATGTGTAAATTATGGGTTGCACAGTGACAAAGAAGGTTGTGCCCTTCTCATGTTTGTTTACAGAGTGCCATACTGCCTGCATGTCGACCCTTTCTCCATTCTTGAAGAATACAAAGCTTATGAATTAAGAATGAGCTTTTAAAATACACAGACTTGAAGTTGAGTATTAAAAAAGGCTTTGTTTAATCCTTCCTATTTATACCTTTACATAGGGGTATATCTTCTGAATTTATTAATCCCTTCCTTTTAGCAGAACCTTCAGACCACATATTCATTCATTTGGAATGTGAACAGACTTTGAAAACAAATCTACATGCTTCTTTAAAGAAATATCTTTTCAGTTAAAAGTACAAGAGTTGGGTGTTTTCTTGCTTGGCCTTCATCTCTGTGAAGTGCAGCTAAGTTAAAACAGATACACTGCTTTGAAGGTATTAATCAAATACAGTTAGGAATATTTCATTAGGAGACACTTCTAGCTTGCTGTGTGGCAGGCTTGAACATTTCTAGGTAACACTTGGTTTGATTTCTGAGTGTAATTTGAGATAGAACCCGTATGTGGATATTTAGTTTAGTATTTCACACATTTTCACATACTCAGTGTCCTTTCAATGCTCATTGAGTTGCAGAACCATTTTTGTAGAGGCTAAATGGATTGAATAAACTTAGGACCTCTCTGTAACAAAAGCAGAAGCTTGCTGGGTTTTAATGTTTTGTAATTTTGGAAATTGCATCTATATAAATAAACACATTCATTTATCTTAAATGAAAATCCTGAATTCTGTATATTAAAAAAAAAGTATAGATTAGGTATTTTCAGTTTGTTTTTTCTTCTAGGAATACAGAAAGAACCTTTGATTTGAGTTAGCAAAATAATGTGGTGATAAAGAGGATCTGTCTAAGATCTTGCAAGAAATCTTGCATAGAATCCTAATTTTTATGTGGTTCATGGACCGTAACTTCTTTTGTGACACTTCTGTGCAGTGTTAAATCACTTATTAAAAGTGTATGTTCCATATCATTGCATTATTTTTATGAAATATTTGAAAGTATTTCTTCAATATACTTCCATTTGAAGAACAGAATTTTCAGTAATTTGAATCATAGTGTATTTTGATGAATAGTTGATTCTGCATTGTAAAGCTGTAGCTCAAGGATTTTTTTCCCCCCTTTTACTTCATTTTGGCTTGTGCTTTTCTTCTTTTGGAAGGTCCATCATTCTAAAGTTTGGCTTTGAAGGGTGAGAAAGAAAAGCTTGATTTTGGAAAGCAATCTAAATGCTCTCTCTCAGGACTATCTCCTCCTTGCCCAGTGTATGACAGGCAGCTGTTGTTCATGATTAGGATATTATTTCTGAGTATTAATATAAATTGAGAGTAAAGTAATGAAGAGCCTGCCATGTAAGGCAGTTTTAATTGCTTTTGCAATAGTTTGCAGTCACCTGTTGCAAAATAACCTATCAAGCTACAAAATACTTCTTAGTTTGAAAATGTTTGTATTTGTAAATAAGAATGTTTCTACTTGTAAATAAGCAGCATGGCCTAAACTTTAAGTAGCTGCTTTCAGATTTGTTTAGACAAAACCTGACATATTTAAGTTGTGAGCATCATTATAAGATGTTTGATGTGTCTCATGATTAATGCCTCCTATTTGCTCTTGGTAAAAGCGGTTTGTGCTGAATCTGTATGGAGCTTGTTACTATAAGCTTCCTTCCCACCCCAGGCACACCTACAAATTTAAATAGCAAAGAAGCTGTTATTGTTGGAAGGGCTAACTGCTAGCCTAGTGAATATTGCATTCTGTCAGTGAGCAGGTCTGTAAAGTTCACTGTTGGTTTGAATTCATGATTGCAAGTAAAAATTATGTTTGATTGGGTTGTTAGTAGAAACCTTTTTTAAGGTGTTTCTGGAGCTGAAATATGTGCTCCACTGCTTGCTTGAAAAAATTTGGTAGTGAGGACATATCTTTGTGTAGGTGTCACAGGAAAATATGTTGACCAGAAACACTATTTGAACATTGGTACAGCTGTATTTACTCAGAAAGGAGAGAAAATGAAGGTGATAGTTACCTTCTGTAGTTTTATTTTTCCAGGAAAAAATAGCATAGTGCTTCAAAAATTCATTTTTTTGAAGTCTATTGAAGAATGAGATCTGAAGAAGCTGTAATAATAAGGCATAAGATTTTTCTCTCAACTTTTACATTGGTGGGCCTTCAAAAGAAATAACATCATGGTTTACACTGCTGTAAGTGAGGAGAAGCTCTGTTCTGTTTCTTAAACCACCCTCCCCCCACCAAACCTCAAAAATAATTGCACACAAAATAACCTTGTTTGTTGCAAGTAACATTTTTAGTGAAAAAAAATCCTTTTGTGTTCTTCCTGACTCTTTTGGTGCTGTTTCTTTTCGTTTCTGAAATTAATCGTGCTGAACATTAAATTTTATAATTTTTAAGCTAAAAAGAAAAGGAGGAAATTAATCTAAGCAGGAACTAATTTAGATCAGCTAGCAGTCTGTGAGCCCTGACATTAGTTTGTAGATTCCTGCTTGACTTGGAGTCTCTGTAAGTTCTTCTCTAACTGTTCTCCTGTCTCTGTTTGTTCCATGCTGAGCAGATGGCCCAGAAATT
>VWYI01040474.1:44994-62117 GCA_013399455.1 Anthoscopus minutus
AGGTGCAGTACAAACTCCATCAGCTTGACGTTATGCTTGTTCTTTTGTTTTCTGGGAGTGTTTTTTCCTTTCTTTTTATTTTGTAGTTTTATTTTCTGCATCCAGCAAGATTTTTTCAGATTTATTTCTGAGCCACCATATATCTTGGAAATCAGTTGCCTGACTGGCCATTTTTTGTTGCTTATCATTAGCCATTTCATGTTAGAAATAGAAGAAAGATTGGATTTATCAAATGGTTACAGGCAGTACCCAAAATGCATATTAACGAATCAGGACTGACATGGCAAAGGTTTAAACTCTGTAAAATGATGGACTAAAATGAAGGGGGGGGGAAGTGGTGTTTTTTTGGGGGTTTTTTACCTTCTTTTTAATTTTATCTTTATGTAAGAGTGCTTTGTTTGACTCACAGAGATGTCAAATTGCTGGATGCAAAAAAAAAAGTTTATGTCTATACATACTGTAATATACTGAGATTGACTCATCTTTGTGTTTTTTGTTTGTGGAGCTTTCAATTACCTTTTAACAAGTATAATTTAAAAAATATTACAGATGTTTACTTTCCATTAACAAAATGTGACTTTTAAAGCGGGTTACTGCTTGAAAAGTATGTTGTCTGACTGTGAAGGTCTTCTTGCCAGAACTGCATTATGAAAAGCTCATACAGTACCTCCTGTGGTACAGGTTTTTCCATTGGTCTTGGCAGCCACTGCTAGCCCAAATAGAAATTCCTCAGACAGTAGATGCTGTTAGGCCTTTCTATTGCTTGTATGAAAACCTTATTTGAAGTGGGATTCACAGTGGGCAGAAAATGGTTAAATCATATTGCTTTTCAAGAACTCTTTATAGTTCCTGTTCCAGTCAGGTGTAATTTTACTGAATCAGGAAAAGTGGCACTCAAGCTTTTATGAGGTTAACTTTTTTCAAACAATACCCAATTCACTTTCACATATATGATATAGTTTCCACATCTTTGTGTTTATCTTTTGCTTCTGCAGTCTAATACTCTATCCTGCATTGCTGTTCTGGTGACTGTGTCTTAGTGTACCCCTGTATGTCAGTTAACATCATTATTAGTAAGTGTGTTACCTAATGTGTTTGTTTGACTCTAATCCATTTATTTGCAGGCTCCAGAAGGTGAATCTCAACCCATGACTGAAGTGGACCTCTTCATTTCTACTCAGAGAATAAAAGTACTGAATGCAGACACACAGGTATAGACAAATACACCTTAGTCAGTATTGTTGGAGTAGACTACTGGAATAGACTTTCACCCACATGTTAAAATTTGTCTTTAAAATGTGCTGGCTCTTGTATTCCCCTCTAGTCAGAAATTCATGGTCAAGAGCCATGCAATACAGGCAATTACTCTATCAGGTGTGTCTGACTGTAGAAATAATTAGAATTTGTGGGTAAGATAATTGCAGTTTGTTTTCTGAGCCATGCTGCCTCAAGTTTTAACTGTGCCCAGAGTAGCCCAAAATGTTTATCTGCAATAAACATTTGTTCATAGTCCTCTACACATACATGCCTAGCATATGCAGGTTCTTCACTTGAGGTCTTGATGTGCATTTCCACAGAAGAAAAAATCCCTGTAAAACTTTCTTTTGTTTTATTTTTGGAAAGTGAAGCTCTTGGTTTCTACTGGTATTTCCCTTCATGCTTGACAGGTATTACAGATTTCACTTAGCAGAGGTCTTGCCGTTATTTTTATGTTTTGATAATACTAGATGTGCAGTAAGAGCTTAGTTGAAGCAGCTTCTTATGTTGGTTTTCTTATTTCCCAGGAAACCATGATGGATCATCCCCTCCGGACCATTTCTTACATTGCTGATATAGGAAACATAGTTGTTTTGATGGCTCGTAGGCGAATGCCACGTTCTAACTCCCAGGATAATGTGGAAGCATCTCACCCCTCTCAAGATGGAAAGAGGCAGTACAAAATGATTTGTCATGTCTTTGAGTCTGAGGATGTAAGCAAATACATAGTCTTGTAAATTTCTAGGAGTGGAAAAGTAAGCACATTTTAAAAGGCCCAAAGTCCATTGTGAGTGGTCCTGTTTGAATTTTAACTGCAAACAGTATTTTATTTAAGTAGAGGAGCTTGTCTGCCATTTATATGTTTGGACCTGACATGTCACAGGATATTGGTGTTTATAGAAATGCATACCATTTTAAAGCTTTTTGAGTGCCTTCCAGTAACACTGATAGGAGGGTCCAGTTGCTGTGGGTTACAAATACCAGCTCAAATTTTGTATGAGAGGGCAAATCTATCAGAGGTGCTTATTTTTGTCGGGAAATTCTAATCCCAAATCTTGCATTGAGGATCAGTCACTGATCCATACTAGAAAGGTGATTTTTGTTTTTCAGGAGGTTTGTGTTGGGACTGTAGTTGCTGTCATCATATCAAAAAGCCATCAAAGAAAGTTTGTCATTTCAGCAATCCCAAAATATGCTGAATAGAGACACAAATGACTAAATTTTAATCTATGGTGAAGTTACTTTATGCAGGATTAAGTTACTTTACACAGGACTTAATCTCCTTTGATCACAATCAATGTGTATAAATTGCTAATGCACTGTGCTGATGTTTAAATTTCATACACTTTTAAAAAGTGACTTTCAATAACTGAAAAGTAAAATTAAGCTTATCAAATTGAAGTAGTTAGATATGTAGTTTTTAGGATTAGAGTCAGGTTAGGCCTAATAATTTGGGAAACTATACTCAAGAGAAGTAAGTGAAAATATTAGTTTCTTACAAAATATTCACGCCTTCCAATCTACAGTTGGAACAGCAAGGACTGTGAGATGGAAGGCTGTCTTGAATAAGGAGCTGATTTTATGTAATCTGTTCTAAACAGATTATATTCAGGTCTGACTATATTATCTGATTGCACATGAATGTATGTACATGACCCACTGCTGAAGTTAAAAAGTATGGATGACCATTGATAAAAGTAATCCTGGACCAAAATTGACAGAGTATAAAAATTACGGATTATTTCCACAAAATAACATGTAAGCCTGTTTTGCAAAGCCTTTTAAGAATCTAGTGTGAAATAGAGTAGCCAATGTATTTTTTGCTTAATATCATTTGACATGCTACCCACTTTGAGGCTGCTGTTCCTGGGCTTCTAGTCATAAGTTTGGACACTGCTTGTGTCCCGTCCCAGTTGAAAAAGCAGAAATCAAACTGTCAGGTGCCAGAGTCTGGGGCTTGTTTTCCTTCCCACCATGGGGTGGTCTGACCCCTTTCAGGATCCATACTTCCCAGATCTGTTTCCTAGACTGCTGTTAATACTTTGGCTAGCTAAAATTTGACCTTCCCAATTGACCTTCTATTATTTGTTTGGATCAGCCTATATTTGTGTCATGTGTGATCCTCTCTATGCCTGTAGATACAATTGGCCTGTAAAATGTGTAGGTCCAATAGAAATATTGCTTATTGATGGGGAAAATATGCTGAGAAACTGAATATTATATCATATTATATCAGCTCTCCTTAGTCATGGTATATATATAGTTCACAGGTAACTGGCGAAATTTATCTCAAATACAAAGTGACTAATAGAATGAAAGCACTGTAGCACCTTGTTAGCAGCAAGGAAATGTCAGCTTCAAAGATTTTTGTCCCTCCAGTGAAGTAATACAGCCTGTTTATATTATAAAACTTGTTCTTTTCTTCTTCTGGGACAGCTGGGTATTTGACAGAATCTACGCAGTAAGTGAAACAGAAGCTGTAAGCCTGCAAGTGGGTGTTGGCCACAGCATGTCTCTGCTTGGATGAGTCTTTGTCTAAGGAGGAGAGCACCAGATTTTCAACTGTATTTAGAGGTGTATCTTTAAATGAGTTGAACCTTAGTGACATGTCCAAATGCTGGGTGTCTTAAGTGGGAGCTGATCTCTTCCTGGAGTGAAGATATATGTGTAAGAATGTAAAGTCTGCACTGTTTGTTTAGGTTACTGAGTTATGGAGGTGCAGTGTTCCCATTTTCTTGCTGTCTTGTTCTTGCTGTCAAAATTAGCTTGATCTTAGCTTTGGTAATATAATACAAGTCTACATACTGGTCTTTTCAGCACCAGCAATCATGCTGTTCTCATCAGCAGGTTTAGTGCCAGTTTAAACTGTTTAAGATACAATAAAATTTTTATTTCAGTATTGAGAATCTTTCCTTTATTAGGGACCCAACTGGGCTTTAAATATGACCATCAGACTGTATAAAAGTACACCTAAGCAGCATTCATTCATTACAAGCACTCTGCCAGGAGTTCTCCATTTCTCTTCGTGCCTTTGCCACAGCCAGCACTGTGTTTCAGTGCACATTACAGCCAGCTCCTGTGCACTACACAGTGCTCACTGCATGAATTGCTCCACCTATACAGCAGTACTCTGCACCATGCTGTGGTTTCCTCTCCTGCCTGTTATGTGCCTGACCATGACTACTGAGTCCAAGGTGGGCATCTCTCTGGCCTTGCTTGGCACAGAGTTTTCCCTGTATCTGCCTGCTGCCCCAGCTTCTCTGCCACCTCTGCAGAGGTAAAACAGCTCAGGGTGGGAGCAATGCAGTGTAGTGAGTGGTGCATTTGGTGGTTTTGGGTGCCTACAAGACTGTGGGAAACTGCAGGTGCAACAGTGTGCCTACAAAAGGCAGAATGGGTAGGAAAGAGGCAGAGAACTGGCAGGATCATGTGAGTTGGAAGGAGGGAAATAAATGTAGGGGGTAGAGGCTGAAGGTAGTATCAGGGTGAAGGAGATGCATATGACCATTTACAGTTACTTCAAGGGCTTGATCTGGTCACTAGTTGCTGACATTTTCCTTTTTTGTCTGAGGCTGGAGGTAGGAGTAGACACTCTCAGGATGGTAAGAAAAGTTGGAAATACTCTTTTAAATGTGGTTGTGTGTTTCCTAGTAGATATTTTCATTGTCACTGCTGGCTTGAGAGAATGACATTTCCTCTACTGGAAGGGACAGCCGTCTGGTAGCAGCATGTGTGGGAAGAATTGTAGGTGCAAGCCACAGTCACTGCCGTGGCTCTACCTTTACACTTACATTAGCAGTTCTTACCTGTGTAAGGATGTCTTTCTTTCTCATATTTGTAATTTAGAATTGCTTACTGAGCTAGATTCATGGCACAGCTGAATGTGTTGACATTTTGTGGGTCTTTAAAATTAACTTATAAGGCACAAATACTTTTTGGACTGGATTGTGGTAACTTGTAGGTTCATCAGCTTGATGATCCATTTCACAGTGTGATTATCACAGAAAGTGTCAGTGTACATGGTCATTAGAATGTTTCACTTTTTTCTTTTCTTTTCCCTCCTCTGGAAACTGCTGCAGGCACAGCTCATTGCACAGTCCATAGGTCAAGCATTTAGTGTGGCCTACCAAGAATTTCTGAGGGCAAATGGAATCAACCCAGAAGACCTTAGCCAGAAGGAATATAGCGACTTGCTTAATACCCAGGACATGTACAATGATGATCTGATTCACTTCTCCAAATCTGAAAATTGCAAAGATGTATGTCTCTTGTGTTTGTTTTTTCTTTCACAAGTATTCAGCTGCTCTTTATCAGTTGCAGGCCTGTGTTGGCAGAAATTAAAAAATCATTAATACTTCCTAGAAATTATGTCAGTTAGTCTAGAATATCCTCCTAATAGGACACCCTGTCATCAGTTCTGTTGCATCAGGCAAGCGGTGAACCCCCAATTTATCAGCAGTCAACTGATATACCATCTGTTTCTGTTCTTTTTACCAATTTTTAGACATGTTTCAAAGTGAACTTAAAGCAGATTAACAGATTAATACAATATTAAAAATTACAGTAAACAACATAAAATTTATAGAAGCACTGATGTTTATGAACATGACTGATTCCAGGTTTTAACTGTATGTGCCAGAAGGCTTTGTAGCTTGCTTAATAAAAATGAACCAGTGTGCAGCTGGTAATGTCTTTCCAATGCAAAGTTGTAAACTCTTACAATCTCTTCTTATTTAGCTTTGTCTACCAAAGCCCATGGCACCAGGGTTTCCTTCAATTCTTCTGCTCATATACGGAACTGACTTCTGAGAGGTGTTTTGCACTAACTCTGTATTGTATATAATTTAGTGTTTCAATACAAATGAAAGGTAGTAAAACATATACCCTATCTTGTTTTGCCTTTGAATTAGAAAGGCAAGTTGCAAATTAAGAGGGATATATTTGTTGGTTTTGTGAATATTTGGAAGGGAACGGTATTAGTTCCATGGATGTGAAAGAAACTAATTTTTTTAACACTTTTTCTTACTATACAGGTTTATATTGAAAAGCAAAAGGGAGAAATCCTAGGTGTGGTGATTGTGGAGTCTGGCTGGGGATCTATTTTGCCTACAGTTATCATAGCCAACATGATGCATGGAGGACCGGCAGAGAAATCTGGGAAGCTGAACATAGGGGACCAGATCATGTCAATCAATGGGACCAGCTTGGTTGGTTTGCCACTTTCAACATGTCAGAGCATTATAAAGGTAGGGAAAATGTTTCTGGAAGCTACACATTTTTAAATGGTGACATAATTGAAGAGCAGAAGGTATGAAACTCTGAAGTAAATTCTTACCAAACATTTGCATAAGACTTTCCATTTCATGATCTTAAAAAACAATGTGAATTATGCTGCACCAATTTTATGACTCCACACAGGACCACACAAAATGGCTAAGGTTGGGACCACTTAAAGTAGTCTAATCCAACCTCCCTGCTACAGCAGGGTTGCCTAGAGCATCTTATTCAAGATGGTGTATTGATGTCTTTTGACTATCTCCAGAGAAGGGGGACTCCAAAGCTTCTCTGAAAATCTGTTCCAATGCTCAGTCTCCTTCACAGGAAAGAAATTCTTACTCATGTTCAGGTGGAACTTCCTGCATTCTAGTGTTGACTCTTTGCCTTTCATTCTATGCTCAGCACCTCTAAAAGGAGCCTGACTGTACCCTCTTGACATCCTCCCCTCAGATGCTTGCACACATTGATGAGGTCCCCTCTCAGTTGTTGCTTCTCACTACTGAACAGGGCCAGCTCCCTCAGCCTTTCACAGAACTATGGCATTTTTTAGGTTGGAAAAGTCCTCTAAGGTCACTCAGTCCAATTGTCTACCTTTTTCCTCCAATGCAAAGTGCTCCAATCCCCTGATGACAGCCCTGATAACAGGACCTGTGTGCTCCAGGAGCTCCCTGTCCCTGCTGTGCTGAGGAGCCCAGAGCTGGACACAGCACTGCAGATGAGCCTCAGCAGGGCTGAGCAGAGGGGCAGGATCAGCTCCCTCGAGCTGCTGGCAGTGCTCTTCCTGATGCACCCAGGACACCATTGGCCTCCTTGGGGACACAAGGGACACTGCTGGCCCATGGACAGCTTGTGTTGGGGCCTGGGGTTATTCCTCCCCAGGTACAGGATCCTGCATTTACCCTTGTTCAATTTCAGATGGTTCCTTTCTGCCCACACCTCCTGCCTGTCAAGGTCCTTCTGAAGGGTTGCACAGCACTTGGACACTCCTCCCAGCTTTTGTGTCATCAGTGGACTTGCTCAGGAGGCACTCCATGATGATAAGTTAAATAAGATTAGGGCCTAGTATTGAATTTTGGGGGACACTGCTAGATACAGGCATCCAAATAGACCTGTGCCAAAGATCCCAGCCCTCTGAGCTCTGCCATTCAGGCAGTTCTCAATCTACCTCACCACCTGCTTCCTGAGTTTGAGGGTTATGTGATTATTTTGAGAGACAGCATCAAAAGTCTTGAAGTTCAGATTGACAACATCCAGTGGCATTCCAGAGTGCTGTGCTATTTTCTTGTGTACCAGGGCTCTGTGGACAACATCAAAGGGAATATTTTGTTTAGAAGGAAGATGTTTCCAGATACACATTTGAAATTTTATATCACAAATGGAGGCCTACAGGTACCTAGTATTGTCATACTAGCCTTACTAGCTGTCAAATACCTCTTAATGTTTGGATGAAATAGAGTAAATGGTTTTGTTTGTTTGTTTGTTTGTTTATACCTATTTTTGTATCTTTAAAATTTTGGCCTAAAGATATACCCTCTATGGAATGTTTGCATAAGTTATTTGAAAGCGCTTCTCTTATTTTGGTGCTTCTCTTCACTTGCATAAATGGGATATTTTAATTGAAAGAGCTTTCTTCTAATTGTCAGCAAAGTATGTGACAATGAAAAGCTTGCAAGTCACTGGAACTGAACACTGCTTGGGGCAGTTGTAGCATATAAAGAAATAAGTATTTGAGCATCAGATTTTAAAGAACTGGAGAGATACATCACTAGAGAATGTTTGAGACAAAGCTCATTAGTTATTTATTAGTAATTTATTAAAATTAGTTCTTTATTGCAGTGGTCCTGCCTATCTCTGCAGATCTTCAGATGCAGACACGTAATGTAATACTGGTGGTACATTATACAGACATTCCCTGTTACACTTAGTCATTTAGGCAACTTTTCGGTAATGAACTATATTAAGTAGCTTTTTTTCTTTCACTTTGTAATTTTCTTTAAATTGCAAATTTACTTTTCCATTTACAGGGTAAATTTGCTAAGGTAAAAAAAAATACAAAGTAAATTTTTTTTTCTTCATGGATTATCTCTTAATACTTCAACTAATATGTTTGTTATAAAGCCTTCCTACTCAGGCTTCCCGAAATGTTAATACTGAGCTCTGATAAGTAATAAATGTATAAGTCACTGAACCAGTCATTTTAGATTCAGTGAGTAGGAATCATAGCCTGTGTGATATACTGAAAATATGGCAAAAACAGTCTTATATCTGTAAAGGAAAGAAGAAAAAAAAATCATATTAAATATCTTTGTGCCAGCATCATTGAAACAAAACTCCCTGCAAATTTAGGCTCTTTATGATTGTTTCCTATCCTGCATAATTTTTCTTTCTAAAACTGTGATAAGTTATCCTTCCCTTATTCAGATAGAGTTTTTATTGTACTCACCAGTACTTTCTCAATGCAGAACCAACCAGCTCTGCTGTTTCCAGCTTCTACAGGCCTTTCTCTTCACTAATACTTATTCCAGTTTCCACAGGTACTGCCAGCCTTTTTTTCTGTCATTCTATAGAGGAGGTAATCTGTATCTTTGCAGATCATCATAACCACATATCTGGAGTTACTCATATAGCACTTTTGGAAATGAGTATATATGGAAGTGATCCTAAGCGCAGATCATTAAATGTGATAGAAATATCCCAGATTTCAAATTTTCTTAGCATGCTGGAAGGACTCCTATGAAAAGATGATAATATGTGGATAAACAAATGTCACGAGCACTTCAAACAAAATAATTCAGTATTATGGATGTAATCTCTTCTCCTAATTTACCATAAACCAATTGCAAACTGATGGAGCTTCAAAGAAGCTTTCCATGTGTTGTGGCTATTCCCTAATAGGATTATGCTGCTTCTGTCTTTTTCAGAAGCATCTGGTGCTGGTTACTATCAGAAGTATACTCAGGAACTAGATAAAGTATGAAAGACGGTCAAAATATACATTTTTTTTGCTTCTGATCAGTTTATTCTACCAGTCTGTATACAAGTGAAGATTAGCCACTTCTGAAATATATGCACTTTCTGTAAATTTAAAAGAATTTTTGTTAGGGACCGCATTACTTTTTTTTCTCCCCAAGGAATACATGTAAGTAACTTGCGCATTCATCAGGGAAGTAAGAGCATGATGATATCAAGTCTGTTCTGGGCATGTACCCTTCGTATATTCAGATGACTGAAGTTAGACACTTCAATTCCTCATAGAAATGGGCATCCCTAGTACTGTGTATGGCTCATGCCTTTCAGTATTAGAACACTGAGGCAAGACCCCCCTAGACTTTTCCATAAACATCATGCCCACGGCGTAGTTCAGGTTGAGAAGTCCCTGTCCTCGACAGCGTGCGTTGTCAAGTCCTGCCTATAGAAAGTGAATGGCCCTTTGGCTTGTGAGGTGCACTGCTAATTCCTCACCAGAGAAGTCTAGTCATAGTCATGGAAGAGGTTCAGATCTTCTTGCTCCTGAGTGTAGAGTGCAGGCAGTTCCTACAGCCATGAGCTTTGTCATTTTGCCTTCAGACACCCGTTCATTGTCTTGCTGCCACTTTCTAAGAACTGAGCTCAGCTCAGCTCAGGACTGCGTGGATGTGAGGGCAGCTGTTTGCACCTAGTGTTGATTACATGCAGTTTAAGGCGCTGACAAGAAAACAGACTTCAAGGTAGTTCAGGATGCCAGTTTAGTTACTCACATCACTGCTGAATCTGGAACTCAGCTCAAAAGAATCGGCAGCACTGAACTATATGTAGAGACTTCAGTGTATTACTTTAGCTACAGTAGGAACTAATTTCCAGAATTAATCATTTGAAGTCAGTGCCTGACGCCTTGATTGCAAGGGACCTTGAATTCAGTTGTACATATGAAAGGAATTCAGAAGCAGATACTGGAATTGGCAGGTGTAATTAAGTGAACTGAAAGTTGCTGTATTTTTTAGAGAGCATTTCGTTCTTTATGTGGATTTTATTTATGTATGCATTTATGGCTAATATTTTGTGTGAATTAACCATTTCAAAATCTCTTAACAATCTCTAAGAGCTCTGAGTAGTTCAAGTTCTCAAGTACTTCAAGTTCTCTCAAAGGGTCACATTGCATTTATTTGTGGTTCATTACATTTTTGTTTTCATGGAAACAAAATTGTGCATGAACACAATCTCTGAGTCTGGCAGTCAATCCTGTAGCTGGTTTAGGCTTCTTAAGGCTGTGCCCACTAGGATTTAAATAACTCCAAGACTGGATGCTTCACAGCCTCTCTGGGTGATATGTGTTTTACCATCCTGAGTAAAAAACGAGTGAAAATAGATTTTTCTCATTCAATTTTTTTCTAGTAGGAAGGAGTTTATTATGAATACGATATAACTCAATTAGAAGGGAGGAGGAGTACTTGGAATGTATCAGGCTCTGTCTTGGGGTAGATGATGAGTGAGCAGATAGTTTATAGATTAGGGTAAAAGGACAGACTGCTAAGGGTGACACTTGTGGGTGTGTGCTGATCAAGAGGTGGATGAGGCATTCTGTAGACAGCTCAAAGCAGCCTCGAAGTCACAGGCCCTGGTTCTTATGGGGGGCTTTAACTACCCTGACATCTTTGGGAGAAACTGCACAGCAAAGCACAAACAATCCAGGAGGTTCCTGGAAATACTGGCTACAACTTCCTGTCACAGATAGTGGAGGATCCCACAAGAAATGGGACCTGCTTGACCTCATCCAGCAAACAGGAAAGGGTTTATTGGAGGTGTGAAGATAGGGGCCAGCCTGTGAGTAAGTAAGATTGTAACCATGGGCTTCAGGAGAGCTTATTTTAGCCTCTTAAGGTTTATTGACAGAATCCCATGGGAAGAGGTCCTGCAGGGAAGGTTGATACTCAAGGATCACTTCCTCCAAGTTCAAGAACAGTGCATCCCAAGGGGCAAGAAGTCAGACAAGGGGTCAAGAGACCTGTATGGATGAATGAAGAACTGTCATTACTCAACTATTAGCAGGAAATACACAGAAGGTGGAAGCAGGGTCAGGCCCCTTGGAATTAATATAGAGGGGTTGTCAGACTAAGGAGAGACGAGACAAGGAAGGCCAAGGCCCTTTTGGAATTAAATCTGACCAAGGATGTAAAGGAAAATAAGATGGGTTTCTTCAAATACACCAGCCAAAGGAAAACAAAGGATAATGTGGACCTGTTACTAAATGGAGGGGGCACTCTGGTGACAGAGGACACAGGTAGGGCAGTTACTGAACACTGCCTTTGGATTGCTGCTCACTGTCAAGACCAGTCCTCAGGAATCTCTGACCCAGGAAATCAGGGTAAAAGAGCGTGGGAAGGAATATTTTCCCTGGGTCAAAGGGGATTGGGTTAGAGGACAGCTAGGCAAACTCAAAATCCGCACGTCTTTGGGCATGCATCCCTGTGAGCTGCTAGTGCTGGCATACACCACAGTAAGGGTCCTGGCAATCATCTTTGAAAGTTCATGGCAATCTGGAGACTTGACTGAGAACTGGAGAAAAGCAAATGTCACCTTGGTCTTCAAAAAGGGCAAGAAAGAGAACCAGAGAACTACTGTCCTGCCGGCCTCACCTTAATCCCTGGGAAAGTGATGGGACACCTCCTTCTGAAGGCTATCTCTATCCACATGCATGACAGTAAGGTGGTCAGCAGTAGTCAGCATGGATTCACTTGAGGGTAATGCCTGATTAAACTAATTGCCTTCTACAGAAGAACAGCTGCCTAGATGGATGAAGGGAGAGCAATGGATGTTCGACTTCTGCAAGATTTTCCACACTGTCTCTCACAACATCCTCATAGGCAAACTCAGGGAGTGTGGGCCGGGTTAGTGGGCAGTGAAGTGGATAGAGAATTGGCTGAATGGCAGATTCCAGAGGGTCATAATCAGTGACACAGGGTCAGATTGGATGCCAGTAGGTAGCAGTGTCCCTCAGGGTTCAGTACTGCTGCAGTTATTTCTTAAGGTTTTCATCAATGTCTTCAATGAAGGGGTAGATGCCTCAGCAAGTTCACTGAGGATTCCAAGCTGAGAGAAATGGCCGACACCCAAGTGCTGTGCAGCCCTTCAGAGGGTCCTCAACAGGCAGGAGAGATGGGCAGAGAGGAACCTCCTGACATTCAGCAAGGGCAAATGCAGGATCCTGCACCTGGGGAGGAACAATTCCATGCACCAGCACATGCTGGGGCTGACCCCCTGGAAAGCAGCTCCATGGAGAAGGACCTGGGGATCCTGGTGGACAGCAAGCTGTCCATGGGCCAGCAGTGTCCCTTGTGTCCCCAAGGAGGCCAATGGTGTCCTGGGTGCATCAGGAAGAGCACTGCCAGCAGCTCGAGGGAGCTCATCTGCAGTGCTGTGTCCAGCTCTGGGCTCCTCAGCACAGCAGGGACAGGGAGCTCCCAGAATGGGTGCAGGGGAGGGCTACAAAGAGGGTTTAGGGAGCGCAGCATCTCTTGTGAGGAAAGGCGGAGGGAGCTGGGCCTGCTCAGCCTCAGGAAGAGAGACCTGAGCGGGGCCTTCTCAGGGTCTGTGAGCAGCTGAAGGGAGAGTGCCAAGAGGATGGAGCCAGGCTCTTCTCAGGGGTGCTGAGCAACAGGGCAAGGGGCAATGGGCAGAAACTGATGCACAGGAAGTTCCATTGGAACTTAAAGGAATACCGTGTGTAGGTAACTGTGCAATGGAACAGATTGCCCAGGGAGACTGTGGAGTCTCCCTCACTGGAGATATTCAGGAGCCATCTGGACACAATGTACCATGTGCTCTGGGATTACCTGGCTTGAGCAGGGAGGTTGGACCAAATGACCCACAGTGGTCCCTCACAACCTTACCCATCTTATGATTCTGTGAATAATGGAAATTAAGGGTGCTGCTTATACAAGGATGATATAAGGAAGACCTGCTGTTTGCTTGACAGAATTTGGTATATTTCATTGGGGAAGCAACTGTTTTGTAACTTACTTAGTTACTTATTTAAAAGTCATTGACTTTTTTTGTGAGCTTCATAGACCTGTTTAGTATTCCTTTTATGCATGTTTTGTGTTATCAAATGAAGAAACTGCCAACAGAAATCTAGTTTTCCTAAAACAACTGTTCCAGATTTTGGGCAAGAAAAATATGATATTTTATCACTCATCTCACAGAATATTCTTATGCTTGTATCTGGCAGTGATCAGATTCTGGTACAATGTATATACAAAGGTCTGTTTATTCAAGGCTGCTCCCATGTCAGCTTTTCAACACCTTTTTTTTTCTTCTGCTCATGTTACATATTTAACTCTAAATTTGGTATTCTTTTTTAGGGTTTGAAAAACCAGGCTCGGGTTAAACTGAACATTGTTAGATGTCCTCCAGTAACCACAGTCTTGATCAGAAGACCAGACCTCAGATATCAGTTGGGCTTCAGTGTGCAGAATGGGATTGTAAGTAGCTTCCACAGTTTCTGATCAAGCTTTAACATACATGAAACTTCCTCTCCATTTGTGCGTTAGTTTCAGTCTGAGAAGAGGGAAGCTGCTATTTTCTCCCTTACAGCAAGCAGGATTTTGTATTTGTTAAGTCTGAGATACAAAAGTTGTGTTAGTAAGAGTTATTTTTTGTCTTTGACTCTACTTACTTCACAACTTAACAGTCAGCCAGAGGAATAAAAATGTTGTTTCAGCTTAAAAAACCAAAAATGTGTCAAAAAGTCCAATTTCAGCATGCATCATACATGTCTTTAACCAAGCCATTGCATGATCTCAAAAGAAAAAGCCTGTTCTTGATCCTTCTTGTTGTAAGGCATCTGCCTAATGAACATCATTAAATTGAGCTAATTCATACACTCATAAATTTCTAAACCACATGACATGTAATGTACAACACAAACAGTCTTTTCTGACAATTTGTTCTGCTCTTGGAAGAGAATATCCATTAGCTACTTGTCATTAACAAATTTTGCTTTTGAGTCAGCGATGGATTGCATCTTAGAGTTTGTTGTTGCAAGTCTCTGTTTAAATGTTGTTTCATAGCTTAATATTCCTTTTCCAGCCCATGATAAATTTGTTCTCTCCCTTCCAGATCTGCAGCCTTATGAGAGGAGGTATAGCAGAGCGAGGAGGTGTGCGTGTTGGCCATCGGATCATTGAAATCAATGGGCAGAGCGTTGTAGCAACACCCCATGAGAAAATTGTTCACATCCTCTCAAATGCTGTTGGTGAGGTAAGAACCAGTGTCTAGGCAGTATAGTGCAGTTCACTGCTACTACCAGTTACAACCAGTGGAAACCAGTAATGAGCAGTGTCCTTCAAGGGGACCAGCACTCTGTCATGTCTTCATCAGTGATGTAGACAGTGGAATTAACTGTACTCTCAGCAAGTTTGAAGGTGACATCAAGATCAGTGGTGATTAAGTAAAGGGATGCCATTAGAGGGACCTGAGCAGGCTAGAAAAGTGGCCCATGTAACCTTTGTGAAGTTCAGCAAGGCCAAGTGCAAGGTCCTGCATCTGGGTCTGGGCAATCTCCAGCATCAATAGAGACTGGGGTTGAAGGATTGGAGACCGGTCCTGAAAAGGGGAAGTTGGTGGAAGGAAAGTTGGATGTGGGCCAGGGATGGGCACTTGCAGCCCAAAAAGCCAACTTTATCCTGAGCTGCATCAAAAACAGTGTGGCTAACAGGGAGGTGTATTCTGCTCTCGTGAGACCCTGCCTGGAGTACAGTGTGCAGTTCTGGGGCCCTTAGCATAAACAAAGCGTGAACCTGCTTGAGCAGATACAGATGAAGGCCATGAGAAGGGTCAGAGGGTCAGCACCTCTCCTGTGAGAAAAGGCTGAGAGAAATTTGGTTTTCAGCCTGAAGAAGAGAAAGCTCCAAGGAGACCTGACAGCAGCCTTTCAATGTACAAAGGGGGCTTCTAAGAAAATGGAGACTTTTAGTACGGTCTCCAGTGCAGGACAATAAGCAATGGTTTTAAACTGAGAGAGGGTAGATTTAGATCAGGCATAGGAAGAAACCCTTCACTGTAAGGGTGGTGAGCCAGTGGAATGGGTTGCCCAGAGAAGCTGTGGATGCCTCATCCCTGGAAGTGTTCAAGGCCAGGTTCGATGGGGCTCTAAGCAACATATTCCTGTGAAAAATGTTGATACCTGCAACAGGGAGGTTTGGACTAGATGATCATGAAAGGTCCCTACCAATTCAAGCTGTTTCATAACTCTGTGGTTCCACCTCTATTGGCCTGTTGCTAATCAAATCCAAAAAGCTGAAGTGACAGCAAGCCTGCACACCATTTCTTCCATTGTTTGCCTCATCGTTCTATGCTTCAGAAGAACCGTACCTTTAAAATATGAAGTCCACAATTTTAGGTGGTTCATCAATACTAAACATATTGTTTCATAAAATCATCACCTGCAATACTTTAATAAGTATGTGAAAACTGTCAAGTTCTACCTTTTTTTCTGCCTTATATGACCTTTTTTGGGTCCTTCAAGCAAAGTATGCATGTTTAGGAACATCCATTAACTTGTCTTATTTCTTCTAGATCCATATGAAGACTATGCCAGCTGCCATGTACAGACTGTTGACTGCACAAGAGCAGCCAGTTTACATCTGAAGCTGACAGTTCACCGCCACAGTGTGCATGGAAGATACTTTTCCTCATTAGTGCTTGTCTCTCTAGTGCTGCATTTCTGTGTCTCCAAAGACATTTCTTTCTCTCTCCTCACTTCACAGACACAAATACACTGTTGCTCTCCTTCATCCCTTTTTCCTCTTCTTCCCACTATCTTCCTGCATTTTGGTAAGGGGCAAAATGTATCTATGGAACTATTTTAGTTGCATCTTTTTACAAGTGAAACTTCATACAGCTCCACATTCTAACCAGGAAAATAACAGCAGCATAATTTACAGCAGTATTCACAGATGGCTCTATTTTATGCTACATAATCAGTTTTATTTGTGGCTATAATTTTACAAACTGAGTAAATCAAATGCTGCTGAGTGAAAGATGACTTTACCAAACAGATAGAAGTATAGGGTACAAAGTGTTCTCTTGGATATCCTGCCTGGTTTTTTTGCTTTTCTTGCCCTATTTTCCCACAGGCACCAAGCTCAATACTAAAGGTTTGTGTCTGTGGGGAATGTAGAATACCAAAATAATTGTTTTGCCCTCAGGAAAAATTATGAAGACTCAGTAAATGCTGCTGTTGTAAAATGAATTATCCAAATACACACCTTTTAATTCTTTTCTTTCATCAGTTCTTCATGATAGCAGGACTCCAAAAGATACTCCGTAAGTTCTTCAAGCATTTTATTGTTGCATTACTTACACTAAGAAATTTGGGAGGCATTTTTTACAGCTGCCTCCTCCTCTCTGCCCCCAGGTTTCTATCTCCTAGTTTTCTTCTGCTTTGTCTTTTATAGTTCCTTCCTGATTTTAGAGTTTAAAGAAGTGGAGGGAGAATCTTTAAATATCCACAAGAAAAATAGTGAGGGGATCTGCTGAATAGCTACACTTTTTCTAGGCTCTTAATTCTGATTTTGGTGCACATAGCCATGTGTGCCAGTGTATATAGACAT
>VWYI01040474.1:62169-93271 GCA_013399455.1 Anthoscopus minutus
TTAAAATTGTGCTTCCTATTTATGAAGTTTGAATATAAGAGATCTGCAGACTATTCTAAGTAATTTTGTTCTCTGAGCCAGTTTTAACATATATTTTTGTCCAAAGACCTGTCTAATTTTATTGACTTCCTATTTAGTTCACAATATAGGTAACAGTGGAAAGGATGAGGCAGGAATAAACTTATTTATTTTGTTATATAATTTAGCTTGTGATTTTTTCCCATATGTATGGCACTTATAAGAGATATGTGTGTACTATATGCACTTGTATGAAGATGATTAACTGTAGGGATGTATGAAATCTTGTATTTGATTAGCCTCTAAGTTGCATGCTAGAGACAAAAGGGGAAAAGGGGGCTGGGTTGGGTTCTTTGGTTTTTTTGAGAGGGTTCAAAATAAAAAAGAAGTGTCTTTTCTTCCTAGTGAGAGAATTCTACATTCTCTGTAGTTACTTTTTTTCAGGACTGTATACTGGTGTTTATACTCAAGTTGAACCATGCGTTTAGTCCAGGATAGTATGTTGATTTATTTTAAAGAAACAGTTTGTGCTGCTGTGTTTTGCTGTGATGGAAAGGCGCAGTGAGATGAAAACAAGAGCAGACAACACACAGCCACACGCCACTTCTGCTTTGCAAATGCGGTGTTGTTCATTGTCACTTGTTTCTCACTTGTTGTGACGTGAGCTGTGCAATGTAAGCGTTGCTTGCAGTCCAGTGATGATCCTAGACATTGCTATGGGGATTTATGGAAGTGGGTGTGTGCATGTGCACTTGTTGCAAACACTGCTAAGAACCACTGAGCACTCTTGTCAGGGGTCCCTTTTTTGGCTTTCTAAAATCCTGGATAATCACAGCCTGATCAGAGTTAGAGGATGAACTGTATTTCTGTGGGAAGCCAATATTTAAGGGACATAATGAAGTGGTGCATAAACTGTTGTAGTAAGGGGATACGTTTTAGTGTTGAGATTAATGTACAATGACTTGATTTTACTGCATTTCTTGTTGTTATATAATTTAATCCAAGGCTTCAGAATAGCAGATTGCACAAGAGAATGGTATTAGTATTCCAGGTTAGTACTTAACTCTGCTGCCTCACTGATGCAACAAGATAATTAATGGCTTGTGAGTATATTGTTTAACTGTAGACATCTGGTTTATGGTAATTTGAACCTTTTTTCTAGAAGTTTCCATATATATAGTAATAAATGTAAATACGGTATATAACCATGTACAATTTAGAAGATTATATACAGTGCAGCCTTTCCATACATTGCCTGAGGAAACTTAGTGAACTCTTGAAGACACAGTTATCATGCTCCTGGTTCCTGCCATGTGTATGCCCTCCATTTGTTTCTGTGGCTCTGTCTAGCCCGTGTGGTGAAGCTCACTTCACTGGGAAATGGTGAAGATCTGAACATGCAAATTATTTAGAGAAGAAACAACTATTTCTTCGGAAATCTTGCAGCCCAGAGTTTGTGAAGTTATTGTTCATCCTGAATAGGTGCTTAACATTAAGCAAATGAATGCTTGCAGGACCAGAGCCTAGCAAAAAAAATCTCATTTTTTCAATTACAGCTTGTGCATAAGCTAAACTGAGAGGTCCATAGTGTGTGCACACTTCTGAGAACAGTCTTGCAAACACTCCCATTTTACTCTGTAAACAGAGTTTCAAGAAAATGAAACTCTAAAGGGAAAGCTGGCTGTTCTCTAGACTGTTGCAGCAGTTTGATAGATCAGATATGGGGATTTTTAACAGATGCAAAGGAACATTCCTTTCAAAGGTTTACATTCCTTCTTCAGTGACAGAACTGAATTATTTTTCTTTCATCCTTGCTGCTTTCATACAGTCTAATTAACTCTTCAGTGTTTACATTAAGGATGAAATATCCCTTGTACTTTTTATTTTTGAGAAGTTTCATGTTTGTTTTAAATCTTGTTTGAGTCTCAGTTTGGATTTCCAAGTTTGCTAGCTTTCCTTCTTTTCTAAAAGAACTGTATTTCTCAAGACAGCAACATGGTTGAGATCTCCTGTATATATTTAGTGCAGTACCTAGCCTATGAAATTGTACTATTGTTCTGTAAAGAGGATGAATAGAAATTATTGTAAAGCGTTGGGAAAAGCATAGTAATGTATTTGTAACAATATTGTTCTTTGTAAACATTTAATGATCTCTATATATAAATATAAATATATATATAAATATATGTGAGACTGGAATGTTGATATTGCACATCTACTGAATGTAATTACTCTGATGTTTTCTGCCACAGGTCTCTGACCTCTCTAATGAAGCTGTGCTGATTTGATCTGGGGAGAGACAGAGGGGAGAAGAGTGGGCTTCTTGCTTTGGATGGGACAGGGTAGGGGGTTTCTGACCAGTTATTTTGTTGTGATGTATTTACTGTGCTACATTCCTTTATTTAACAGAGCGCTAATGTCTGTAAGATTTGCAACAATAAATTACAAAACAAAAATACCTCAGACAAGGCTGAGAATTTGCTCATACTGACCTAGAGGCTGACTTGCCAATGCTGAATGCATACATAATTTGAAGATGTCTGAACTTTTATGCCGCTTAGTCTGGAGTGATTTTATCTATGGTTCTACAGGTGTGAAGCAATGCCGTTACCTTTGTTACCTTTAATTTTTAAACAGCATTCTTTTCAGGTAATACGACACTAGTGCTCCTAAACAAAGCTGATTCCTAATCTAAGGTGGCATCCCAGTTCTTACTGTGTGAAATGCCACTGTGATTGTGACAGAAACAATATTTCATTGACTGCGTAACTTTAAATAGGAATTTTTCATAAATGGGGCTTTGATAAAAATTCTTCACACTTAATGTCTGAAATCACTGTTTTTCTTCAAATGTCATCAGCATGGTTTATTATTAAAGACCTAACACCATTTGAATAAATAAAAAGTAGAACTGTAATATGTCTGTCCTTAGAATTAATCCTGGAACTGCCTGTGTTAAGATTAAAAATACTTGTATAATGAGAGATTACAAAAAATATTATGTTTGAAAGTCAACCAAAAAAAAAGTCATCAAGGGAGTGTTTCTTCTGGGGAGGCTTCATAGGATTTTCTGTGCCTCATAGATTGTCATGAGCTCTTTGAAACCACAGAAATGAAGTATACGCCACAGCGTATTCAGAAGAAACCTAACATGGGGGTTCAGCCATTTAGTAGCTGCTCATAACATGAAATAGAAATAACATAAACATGACGGAATTAATTAATTTCACCTTATTTGCTTAAATGACAGACAGAATTGTGAAGTCCCTGGTAAAGGGTGCAGTAGGCAGGCTGAGCTTGCTCTTTTCGTTTCCCTGTGTACCACCTTCCATCCTCCTATTTATTCTTGCCATTAGCTGTACCTACCAATTTCTGTTTTTGCAAACTTTTCTGCACTTTGGTGGATAAACATAAGCCCTTACTTAACCTTAGTTCAGATAAAAAATTCACAGATTTGCTGCATTCATAGGAGACATGAAAGAAACATTGCCCTCTCCTTCAGTGTTTTAATAGTTTGGATCCACACAGAGGACAAGCAGACCCTACCCCAGTTCCAGCACCCTGTAGTGCCTAGCAGGCTGAAGATGCTGGTGACCTGTGTGGACTGACAGTGCCAGTGTCAGGGCTGGGACTGTAATTGAAATAAATGTTCAGTGCAGAAGAACATGGAGCAGTCCAGACCTAAAATCACATTAGAGTTTGTGATCCGCTCTTACCTGAGTAGGGCCAGGCCTTTGCTGGGCTGTGTGCTGCTCCTACAGATGGACCACCAGGAATGTCCCTTGGCTACAGAATAAATTTAGATGGTTGATTATAAGAAGGGAGCCTGCAAGCAGCCCCAGTGGTACTCAAAATGGTAAATACCACCCAGCAGTATGTGAGTCCCTGCCTTTGTCTGAAGTGCAGCAGTAAGGTCCCATGTCAACAGCCCTTTCGTTTGACAGTAGAAGTGATGAACAGAGTTGTTCTCTAAGAAAATTTCTGGTTACTTCAAATGACCTAAATGGGGCAAAATGGTTGGGATCTGCGTAACTTGTGCCTTGTTTGATGCTGCACGGTCTGGTTCCTTCTCAGCACCTGAAGGAATATAAAATTAGCTGTAGTAGCTTTGTTCGTAGCACCTGCTGTAACAAAGAGCATTTTAAATGTGACTGTACAGAGAGTACCTGGGACAATAACAAGCCAGCAGCATCTGCTGCAAAACACCTGTGCTTTTGGGTTTGGTGATGTTCCATAATTAAGACAAAAATAATGTTCTGCCATTAACTGAGAAGTTCACTGAGCCAAAAAACTTACTTTAAGACAGTTTTTATTTTTAGTAAAGTTGGCACTTCAACAACCTTATTTGATAAAGAATAATTTTAGAATTCAGTACTCCAATTTTTTACTAACTTACTTTGTATCTGAAGGTCTCCATTTTATGACAGGAGATTTTAATTTAAACCAAAGTAACAAAAATTTGCCAAGTTCTTTATGCTGCTTTTGACAGCTCCTTCCACAAGGATGATGTATCATCATACCCCACAACTACACATTACCAAACTTCACAGAGATGCTGGGCACTGATGTATCACAAACAGATGAGCTGCAGCTGAGAGCCCAATAAAGGTCAGCTTTCAATCTGCTTAATACTCTTTGCAGAATGATCTTCCCCTTTGTAGTCTGTGCATAAGAGTATTAAAAAAGGTGATTATTGACAAACCCACCCACCCACTTGCCAAAGATGACTTTCCTCTGCAGTATGTATATGTCTGACAGAAGTGCTTCTGCTGAGGAATAACCAAAAAGCCAGCTTAAAGTACAGTTTCCCTGACAACACCAATAAGACTATGAGGCCGTTTATGTTCTGCTCTTTGAATTCTCCTCTCTGCTAGCTGTTCTCCCTCTGTGGTGAAAGTACTCAGGTCACCACAGCTGTCCAGGTACAGCAATCCAGGATGCAGTCTGAAAGGTGACACACCACCTCTCAATGTCCTGGCTTGCTGGGCAGGTGTCATCACCTTTAAAAAGAAAAGAGAGGTTTAAATCAGTTTTGTTTTCAGGCTGTTGTTCCACTGAAATAGTTTTTTACCCAGCTACGAAGAAGCTAGTTGTAGTGTTGTTTGTTACGTTAAAGAATAATTTTAAAAGCTATAAAATCCCTAGCTTTTGCTAAGGAGGCACAGGAAAAGCAATCCTAGCTGGGAAGGGAGTGGAGGAATGTTTTGTTTTGTTTTGCTGTTTGTTGGGTTTTTGTTAGGTTGGTTTGGATTCCCCCTCAAAGGTGCACTATGGCATGTCTGGTATTGTTTACAGGGAACCTAAATGTTGCTTCCTTGCAGCAGCCACTGAACTGTAATAATCTTCAAACCTGTGTGATAAATTAAATTATCATAAGGAGCCTTTTTCCCTCCTGTCTCTGTCAAAATTGTCAAGGCTTTTGTTGCCTGAAGGCTGCAGTGGGAAATCCCACTTTATCTGCAGAACCTAAATGACACATGCATTTTGCATCAGAACCCAAGCCAAAAACTGTTGTTATAGCAAGTCACTTGTACTGTACATGAACCAATTAATATACCCAAATCTGGTCTGTAAGTTACCAAAACATTTGTTTGATGAAGTCTGCAGTGTCTGAAATTTGTGGATAGTCATTCCATTAATGTAAGCACACATTTTCTTTTTTTACTTTCTTTAGTGCTAGGTCTTACTTTTATCTGGGAAGACAATCACAAAAAATATTGCTTCTAGTGGGTTTACATAAAAATTACCTTGTCAGCCTCCATTCCTTCTGGTTTGTGATAGCAAACGCTTATTTATAACATCTTCTCCCTCTCGCCTGCCACACTCAGTATAAAATGCTGTCATGTTATTTACAGTTCATGACTCCTCAACAGAAGACTGACTCAGATTTTAAATACCCTGGCTTGTGGCTGATAGAGCAAGAAATGTCACAGCCTCTCACACACTCCCTACCTGAAACTAAAGTGCTGAAGGAAGACCATTTAGTCCAAAAACCCTGACTCACTGACTGGCAAATGTAAAAATATGTATTTCCAAATCAAGGGCAGTGGTTTTCCACATCACCTGATAAATACAAGGAATAAAACTACCTGCTCAAGGAAAGTGGCACTGGCAACAGCTTCTGCCATATGTTTCTCATCTGATTTTAAAACAGACTTGATATTTTCCACCACGTCATGTATGTCTGGCCTCATGCTGCTTGAGGTCTGCTCAAGGATCCTTGCCACACGCTGTTTAGTGTCCATATAAGACTTATAGTCTATCAGAGATTGGGGTCTTCCCCTCAAAGCTCTTGCTCTTGAACTCTTCTGCAAGGTGGCAGCGTTAAGCGGGTTTACATCGAGTGTTGTAGTTTCACAGCTGAGCACTGTCTCTGAAGACAAAGATGAAACAAAGCAAACAATACACATAGTTCACAGTATTCCCAGAGATTCTCCTCCTGATTCAATGAGGATGTAGTGTGTAGTTTAACCTTGTAAAACCTAACAGTTTTACATGTCATGGTCAGGGTGGTATGGAAAGCTCACTCTATTGCATTTACATAAAATGCCTGTACAATAGTCATTCATAGGTATGATTCAGTGCATAGTACATGTCAAAGGGTCTGGAGGGACTCTTCCCTTTTAGAAAGCTTTTTGTCATTTTGTGTATATTGGTTTCTTTTTTCTGTTTCTGTTCTGAAGAGATCTGAAATGAATGTTGAATGTTAATGTACAAAGGTAGAAGGCTTCTATGAAGTCTCCTAAATTCCTGATAACTTTTAGTTATTAGCAGTCAAGAGGACAAGTTGTACCTGAAAATAAAAACCTGTCAAGCTGGAAGCTAGTAATACTATAAAGTAGAAATCCAATGGAAAAAAAACAACAAACCAAATCCACACCAAAACGTTCAAAACTACCTTTCAGGGACTAAAAAAGGGCAATGCAGAATCAATTTCACTGCATTTTGGTAAAATTAAAATTCAGTTATCAAATTTTGACCCCATTAAAGGAAGAAAAAAACCCCAAAAAACCCAGAACCACACCTACAAGTTGGTGAAGGAGCACTTCAATGTTAACTTCAGACCAAAAAATGTCAGGAAGAGATGCAAAACTTCCCAGCAAGAAGTGCACTAACTTGAAGCAAAATCAATTGCTGCAGTGAGTTCTGTAGCACTCATGACTTAACTCAGATCTAACTACTGAACAGACCTAACCTCAGTCGCACTGAGCCTAAAGCTTCCAAGTGCTTCTGACATGGGGTCTCTGTACAGCAGAAAGAAACACTTTGCTTTCATAGCTATGAATAGGCTCTGTGTCATGTAACTATTGCTTCAGCAGCAGATTCTCTGGGCTGCTGTGGTGGAAGTTGATAGGAGGACAAGACAAAGCACATGATACAGCAGGGCCATGAAAACAATCCACAAAAACAGCATGTGTAATCCAGATAGGCATGCTCCCAATATCCAAAATAAATAGCTGTTACTAACATGCCCCATTGGCACTTACATTTTGAGTGCTGGTATGTGTCAACAGCTACTGTGGGGATTCCAATATCCTCTAGTAAAAACTGCAAGACCCCTAATTAATGCATTTTTCAAGAGTGGCAGCAGTGCCATGGACTGCGTAGTCACATTAGCAGTTTTCCCACAGCAACAGAATTGGATCACTGACACCAAAGCAGTTTCATCAACTGTCCACCATGAGCTATGTTGAATTTTTGTTGTTTTTCTTCCTTTGATGATGTGAAGATTGAGAAAAGGGGAGCTAACACCAAATCCCCAAGCCAATTTTGCTTTAAATTGCTCACATTAACAACCACACTTTTAAGATTTTAGATGCCAGTGCACTGAGGAATCCAGTGTGCTCCCCCTCCTCATTTTCCACCACCCCCACCTCATACCCAGACCCTGCTACAGACCCTGTTCCTCGATATGAAAACCAAAAGACCAGCAAGACTAAGGAGCTAGGTGGAGAAGGTTTGGCAAAGCACTGACTACTGTTATGCTCTGAAACAGTAGCTGATTTCTGCAGGCACTAGGTTCAATGTACAAAACTTTTAAAAAGTTTTCTTTTAAAGAACCATTACAGAATTACTGACAGAAAATTGAGTCACCTTGAGGCAGCTGGCTGTGCAGGAGCACAGGGTCACTTTTCGAACATTTCTGCAAGGGATTGAAGGCTTTCCTGTTCACTCCTGCAGGCACACAGCTTGTGTTTGAAGGGGAAAGGCTCACTCTGCCAGAAGGGTCCTGAATTTCTTCAGCTAAATTATTAGAAACAGAAAAGCAGAAGTAGTCAAAATAAAGCTGATCTGTAGAAGCCATTATTAGAGACTGATGTTTTTCCCCATCTCACCTACAAATCTGTAATAAATGGACGCAAAGGTCTAGAGGTGCACGTACATGTGCACAGACCCACACTTACTAAACAGTAACATTGGTCTAAATCCTGTTGAAATGTTTGCAAAAACCTGCTTAGCCTTATGCAACTGGAGTAGCAATAGACCACAGTCTAGTACACTCTAGTACAAAGGTCACCTTAAACTACCTGATCAGAGAGAAGGGAGCTACAGCTTCATTAGTGAAAAACTAAATCTCATAGGACCCCAAATCCTCCTGCTTATAATCAGTTGAACCAAGATGATAGCATATGGTCTGAGAGGTTGGTCAACTTTCGCAATTAGGTATTTTGTAAATCAGTCACCAGTCCCTAAAAAGGAATTAAAATCTTTACTTAAATATTTTCCTGGATTCTTGTGATATGTTGTATCATTCCCACTCTTCCTAAGCGTGAAACCACATTCAGCTATGTAATCAACTAGACAGGAAGAAGCCATGTACATTTCTCACTGAGCTTGGTTCTGTACCTCCATCTAGTGGCACTTGGTATATTGCAGAGAACAATTTTCTTCATCATTTGGGAGTTAAAAAATTTGTAGTGGGCTGCCCTTGGGCATTGCCCCTGGATGCCAGGTACCCACTACAGCCAGTCCCCTCTGTAACTGGACTGGGGAGAAGAATACAATGAAAGGTTCATGACTTGAAATAAGGACAGGGAGACATCACTCATCAATTTACCACAGGCAAAACAGACCTCAGTTTGGGAATATTAACTGATTTAATCCAAAAATGAGCAGGATAATCAGAAGTAAAACAGATCTTAAAAACACCTTCCCCCAACCCCCTCCCCAAGACTTTATCTTCTGCTCTGCAGCAGTGCAGGGAACATGGGTTACGGCCAGCTCATGACACATTTCTGCTGCTGCTCAGGGAGAGACCCCTCCTTCGTAGGCTCCCTCCCACAGGAGACAGTTCTCCATGAATTTCTCCAGCTTGAGTCTATTCCAAAGGCACAGTTCTACATAAGATGCTGCAGTGTGGGTCACTCTTCCATAGGGTCAGTCCTATTCCAGGATGGGTCTCCCAAAGGGTCACGAGACCTGTCAGGAAACCTGCTCCAGCATGGGCTCCTGTCTCTGTGGGGCTGCAGGTCCCTGCCAGGAGCCCGTTCCAGCACAGGCCTCCCATGGGGTCACGGCCTTTTTGCACACCTGCTTCAGCATGGCTCTCCATGGCCTGTGGGTGGATCTCTGCATCCCTGCAGAGGCCCCTGGCTGCAGGGGCACAGCTGCCTCTCCATGGGCCGCACCATGGGCTGCAGGGAACTCTGCTCCAGCGCCTGGAGCACCTCCTGCCCCTCTTTCTCCACTGACCCTGGTGTTTGTAGGGCTACTCCTCTCACATATTCTCACTTTGCTCTTCTCTGAGCACCAATACATCTGCAAAGTAACTTTTTTCCTTCTTAAATATGTTGTCACAGAGGTATTGCCATAATTTCTAATTGGTACAGCCTTCTCCAGCAGGAGTTCTGCCAGACACAGAAGAAGCTACAAACTTTCCAGCAACTTCCCCACCACTACCAAAACTTGGCCAGGCAAACCTAATACAAACCCAAATTCATGTAAACAGTCTTTGATTCATAACATGGCAAAAATCTGTGGTGTCACTCTATCAGGTGTGTCCCAGTGGCAGGACCATTCAAGAAAATTTAGGCTTGGAGGATAGGTACTTGTTGCACACACCACCTTATATTGCCTACAGAAATACATCTTAGAATCTCCGAACAGAAGAATGACACAACCTATATAAAACAGGTACCAGCCTAGCAAATCAGAAAGGAAGACCCAGCAACAAAATATGGCAGACCAAGAATCATGCATGATTAAAGAATCCATCAACAATATAAACTTTTCAACACCAGTGGAGCTGTGTTAGCAGTAAGTCCTGGAGGTACAGTGCTGCTGTTACTTTGGAGAAGTTGTTTGGTATTTTCTTTTAAATTCCTAACAGATTAATGAACAGGTTGTGGTCTTAAGATAATCCTTAATAATGTTAATGTTTCCAAAAGATAATTGTCTTACAGTGGTGTGTACTGGAAATTCATATGCCTACTTTGTGATGATACAGAGTAGCTACCAAGCACTTCCTGCCACCAGCACAAGGTTGCATGCCTGCCTACTACAGTCAGCAGGGGAAGTCCCATTCTGCTTGACAGAAGTGATTATGAAAACAACTTCAGCTGGCATAGAGATGCTTACAGCTCCTCCTGCAGTCAGGACTCCCCTTGCTCTGCTGGCAGAGTGGTGCACAGCTTTAACTTCCATCAGGAGCTGTGCTAAGCAGATCAGCCCTGATGATGCCAAGGGTATCACAGCATCATACACAAACGCCCTGGTATGACAGCCTGCCAGCATAAACTGAAAAGTTCAAGTTTTATTTATAGACTGCTACACTGCACCAGCTAAGACATCCCAGTGACTTTCTCCACCACAATTCCAACATAAGCCCCCATTCTGTATCTCACTCCTGCAGTGGGTTTAACCCCAGCAGGCAGTTCTGTCTCTCACAGTCACTTTCACTCTTCCCCAGTGATATGGGGGAGAACTGAAAGACAATAGTGGGAGAACTCATGGATACAGGAGGACAGCTTATCTGGAGTGAGGTGGGGAGAAAAAACCCCAAGAAACTCAAAGGAAAACAAGTGATGCCAAAGTGGTCACTCACCACTAGCTGACTGATGCCCAGATAGACCCTGAACAGTGACAGCACTGGAACACTCCCCCCAGGTCACAAATCCAAACCAGTACCATAGGCTGCTATGAAGGGAATTAACTAAATTCCAGCCAGATGTAGCACACCTCTCCAAATTAAAATAAAGGAAGACACTCTGCTCAGGGTTTTTTTTTCTTAAATTCTAGGAAGCCTTGGCATCTAGAAGAAGCAGCAGTATTAATTTTCCTTTTTAAGAGGCTTACTTTCTTTTTTTATCTGAATTTAGCAGGCAGGATGATAATTAAACACCTCTTGACAGATCTCTTTATTTAAAAAAATACTGGACAAACCAGTTAAGATGATGGAGAGGAGGGTACACTTTGCCATATGTGCTCAGGTAAGTCTGACTCTTGCAAAGGAAATTTTTAAATATATGTCTTAATATCTTAAATATATGCCTCAATGTCTTATCAGAGCCTTTTAAAAACAAAACAAACAAAAAAAACCCAACCAAAAAAAAAACCACAAACATCAAACAAACAAAACAAAACAAAGATTTTCCTGACTGTCCTTCACTGCAGGTCCATTTCCTGTGCTACTTTTTTCCTGTTTTCAGCCCTCATAACTTCAAGCAAGTCACCGTGTATCCTTGTATTTGATAACCTCTTTTTGTTTGAGTTCAGGAAGCTCAAAGAAAGCAAAACAGGACTTTTACCAGTAAAAAAGCTTTGAGAAAGAAATCCAGAGAAGCTGTAGCAAAAGTTTTCATTCTGGTTACCACAGCTGGCAAGACACCAGAAACATCCAAGTGCTTGTTTCCAGAAGTTTCAGGTAGGGGACTTTGACAGTTGACATTTGACTAAAGCATGATTTTATGCAAACTCTTTTTTCCCTGACTCTACATAATAGAAACAATTTCAACTGATACAGTTCAAACCCGAGGGGTTTTTTTTGTAAGTTGGTAAGTAGGTTGGCAGAAGAAAGGCCATAATCAAATAAAAGGTTTGAAGCTTTCCCCCTGCCCCAGTCTTTACTCTCTTCTGTGAATACTGCAGATGAGACAATCATGCCATAATGGCCAAGTTCAAATGACAATTGGAACATATTTTCATGGGCTGTACAGGAAAAGCTGGAAGTTAATAATGTTTAGCCACAAGCATACATTGCAACAAACATTAGGCTAAAAACAACTTGGAGCTGTAAGGTATGGTTTTCTAAAACAGAGCAGAGAAAAGCTTGATGTGGTCTCTAAGAGTAGTTTAGCTATCTCCTGTACCAGGATGCAGAAACTATTTAGTATTTCTTCCAGCTAAGGTTGGATAATGGAGTAATTCCCAGTTTAGCTCTACACAGTACAGCATTATTCTACCCTTTTCCTATTTTTACAAGCAATAAAATGTTAGCAGGCACCATCACATACACTAAGCAAATGGAACTACTGGAGCTGGACATAATTTCTTGCAGCATGCGGATATAGTGTCAAAAACTAACTTCTAGATTACTAAAAGGAAATATATCCTTCTTTTTGTATCTTGCAAGAAAACATGCTGTTGTGCTTTTAGACATTTTAAATGCTAATCCTTGTTCCCACTGACCAAAACAATCACGATTCTTTATCTCTGTTTTGCAGTATGGTGGCTGTCTTTCAAAGAACTAATAATGTTGCTGCTGCATTAAGTTGTATGTGTTGGAGAGAACATTCTAGAACAAACTCTGAAATTACTTTTTACCTTGAGAGGTCTGCCTGTCACTTACTTCCCTTGAATCACCTTCTTCTGTGCCATTTATTTGAAGTGCACCTCCCTGGAATAAAATGAAAAAGTTGAAAAAATTACAAGTCACCATCTTTCTCTGGCATTTCCCAAGAACTGAAACATCCACCTTAGAAATGAAACACTTGTTCTTAACTGCACAGAGACTGTGTCATATGAGTTTAATTCCATGGCAAAATCAAGGCCAGGGAATATCGAATATCCATATTCATAATCCCGGTCAGTCAATTTTATCCTATCCAATAGTTTCTGGGAAAAAACACGTCTTTCGAAAACATCAGTGAAAAGGGATGATCAATGATGCCAAAACCTTGACCTAGTCCCTCATGGGAGAACTGCAGGTACTTAAGTGAAGTAAAGCGAGGAGGTCTTTTAGAATAACCAGTAACAGGTGTGCTCCACACTGCTTTTTGCTCCTTCTCCCATGCCTGGGCAGTTTTCCAACTGGAGAAAACTTTTCAGTTTTAGAGATAAGTGATTAATTAAAAGCTTTGGTGAAATTTACATTCGTAAGCAAATGTATCCTCCTAACTTACATTTACCATGCTTGAGTGCAACCTCTCCTTTAGAGTGGAAAAAACAAATCAGATATTAAACTCCTGTGGCCCCTACCCACTCCGAGCTCTTTAAGTTGCACACAGCTTCATAAGGAGGAGGTGGGTCCAGACGGCAGAACACTTCAACCCCTTTGACTCGCGTTCCATAAATATAGGACAGTGAAATCACATGAGAGACAGGTGTGCTGCAATAAATAACACGGAGCAAATCTGTCAGTAGGGCTTTCCAGCTGCAGAAAAACATCATTTGCTACCAAACTCCACTGGTTTTCCTGCGCCAGCTCAAATTTTGGGACCTAAGTTACAGATACTGTACTCGCCAAGATCTGCAAGACATTGTCTCAGAAGATGACAAGAGTAATTTCCAGTTTAGCTCCTTAGGACCTGCCTCTCCAGTGTGTTCCCCAGAGTTTCAACATCTTTGGACAGTACGGGGCCTAGGAACTCATTACAGTTTTACTTCAGAGATTCAGCTTTGTTACAAAAGATGAAAGTACAGGTTGTCACTTAAAATGTAACAGCATAGCTCCGAGTTTTGTGAAACACTGACGTCTTAATTGTAACCTAAATTCAAGATGCTTTTGACCTGGTGCTTTGTGTTCAGATACAGATGCACAGAAAAAGACAAATTCAAAATAAGGCTGTTTTTGTGATGATGCAAGAATATTATTGTTGATCAATTCACAAAGGTTTGTATGGGGCAAATTCACCTCATGGCTAACCTTCTCAGTTTCCACAGAGCTCTCCAAAACCTTTAACACAGCAGAAATCCCAAAGACATTTTGCTGCAACATCTTTCTCTTCGGAGGTAGCTCTGAGAAGGAAGAAACCTGGAGAAACCCTAATTTTGATAAATAGACATTTACACTGCCCCAAGAACACTGTAACAAACTTGGGTGGTCAACAGCAGAGCTGGCAAGACCACCTTCCCCACATAATCCTGAGAAAAGCCTGTGACTCAGAGCATCTCAGTTCTTTTCTGCCTTTTTTTTTGCTGGTTTTTTCTTTTTAATATTTCAGTTGCTGATTTGGTGCTGAGGAGGAACCTCAAGTAACATGCAGAAACAAATATTTTGCTCTCTGGACTTTGGTCAGATTTCATCCACTGTCACTAGTGGATGGTACTTTCTACAAAGCAAGTCCTTCCACCCAGAATTTAGCATTTCTCTGGACACTGGCTGGAGGGAACAAAGACGACTGAAAATTTTTTTCTTCCAAGCTCAGAGGAAAGGACAGAATGACAGAAATGACTATGGAAATCTTCTTGCACAGAGAGGAAAGAAAAAAACTATCAAAATGAAAACCTGGAACTCCTCTTATGAGAGATTCCTGTGACAGCAATGGAGGTAACACATGGAGAAATCTGAGGAAAGGAAAGCAGATCTTTTGACAGCTAGTCATTGTCTTTTTTAGTCTTAAAATGGGGAAAATAAAATATGTTTTAATAGTTTTTAATTACAATCTACTACAGCTGTTCCAAAAGGCTTCAGGATAATTTTGGAGTGCAATGGAGATGTATCCCCCATCAACATCACTTCTTCACATTTTCCTAGTATGTTCATACTGAATTTATATTCAATATCAGCCACAAAGTTATATTTTAGTTAGGTTTGCTTTTAAACATGTCTGACCTACCCAGCTCAGTCAGACCTCAAAACTTAATGCTATGTCCAACAATTATTTAAAACTTACGGAACATCCAACTAGAAAGCATTCCCTTGAGTCCCTTAATAATAAAAGTAATTTCCAGGATGTACCCAAACAATACTTTAAACTGAACTGAGGTAGATTTCTAGGCCTTGCTGCCCAACATGCATCACACCTTTTTCCCTTAAGTTTACATATCTTGCGAAACTTTCATAGAATTGCAATAATATCCTGAGTTGGAAGGGACCTACAAGGATCAAAGTCAACCTCCTGGCAAACTTCACATTTTGTTTTTCACCTGGAAACTCATCTCTCACGGTTTATGTTGTGCCAACCCTGAAAAATGCTGTAATTGCTATTTTTTAATGTATGAAATAACATGAGTAGAGGTAGAAATTGACCAGACACTTATAGTGCTAGTTTGTTTTTTGCCATTAAATAAGACAATGTAAAAGCTTCCCATGAACAAGTGAGAAAATCAATTGGCTTTGATAGCTGGGTCTCTGACTTCAATTTAAAGGGTAGCAGAGAAGGCCTACACATTTCAAGCATGTCTTTGTCACAAATTTTGATGACTGTGGTGTTTCCATTTCCAGGGTATCTATCTGTCTTGGAGATTGCAGATGTGGCTCACCTCCCTGGATGTGGTTCCTGTCACACCCTCCTGGCCCACAAAGGTTTGGGAAGCAGGGACCATGGAGCTCAGCACAGAAACCCAGGGCACGGGTGCTACATGGAGTTCAGGGTACAGACTGGGAGGAAGAAGTGTGAGGAAGCTGGCTGAGAAATGGCCACATCGCATCTCAGCTGCTCTTGCAGGATCCAGCCTGGGCTAAGTCACAATCACTCATCTTCCAGAAACAGAAATTAAGCCTGTCTGTTGCTTTAACTTCTGTCCTGCTGAACTACCCAGAACACCCTGAAACAAGTAGCCTGACTTCAGAAAAATGTCATCATCACTTAAACATTACTATCAACTAGTTTTAACATAGTCACAGGCAAGGTAGCTACTGAATTTTAGACCACAGAAGCCTTAAATACTGTTCAGCAGCCCCTCCTGTCCCAAATTAAAAAAAAAAAAGGAAAAGGAAAAGGAAAAAGAAAAAGAAAAAGAAAAAGAAAAAGAAAAAGAAAAAGAAAAAGAAAAAGAAAAAGAAAAAAGAAACACTGCTGCTGGGAAAGAACCATCTAGAATGACATGCTAGACAAAGAACTGGTCCATTTTAAAGCAGGGGAACTCTGAAAAACATGTTTTAATAAATAATCATTATTCTAAAGAGATCATTACACATTCCACTCTGTTCTCATAATCACCTTGAACTAAGACATACATAGAAGTTTTTAGTAATATTTTTAATTCATCTCCAGTCTCAGGTCTTTCAGAGGACCTGTTCATTCTAAATCCTATTGCTGTGTCATTTTATCATTTTCTAGGCAGTCCCAGGATCTGCAATTACCTTTGCCAGGAATATATAGTCTTGAAAGTCATGCATGCTATTCCTGACGAAACAGTGAAATAAACTAAACACTCTTGCACACTGCAAAAAGGAGGAATTTTAAACAAGAGTCATACATATTTTATGTATAAATATTTTAAGTTCAGAACTGAATAATGCAGCCCCACTTGAGCCATAAACTAGTAAAGCCAACCTGCAAGCTACTTTTAAGAGCAAATAACCACCTGCAGGGTAAGGGATTACTTTTCTGGGCGGTGCAGTCAAAGCACTGTCAGTCAAAACCTTCAGTCAGCCCTAACAGCCCAAGAGGGAGAAGAAGAATGTCTCTGGGAGAAAGGTCCATGGGGGAACACCATTCAGAGTCTCTGGCCTGCCAAATGGTTGTGTCTGGCTTCCCACTGCCACCCTCATTTGCTCTTGACAGCATTGTGTAAGTTTTCAGCTGTGTTAAGCAGTAGCATTTCTCTTACCCAGAAATAGTTCCTACAGAATCTAAACTCAAACCCACAAAATTTTACTCCCTTACCCACAGTGTATTTATGCTGTCTCCAAACTAATGGGTTCTTTATTCTTTCTTTTAATCGTCCTAAAATCACAAACCTTTTTCACCAGAGAAAACAGTCTTAAAAGCCAGATTAGGCAGTGTTTCAAAATGCACTAAAGGAAAGGAAGAGAGTGTACAGTTTTACCTGTGACTTGTTTGTGGAGTACAATAATTAAAAGTTGCAAAATAGGAGGGAGGTGGGGCAGGTGGGACAAAATCATCAGGATCCAAACTGTGATCTTCGTCTTCAATCTCCCACTCACCCTAATCAAACAAAACTTCTGTTAAAACCCTTCTGAGCTGTAAATATTGCTGAAGAGCGTAATCTATTAATACTGTTTGTACCACTCTTTATGGCAGACAATGCCTTGTGTGTCACTTACTGCACAGGATCTTCTTGGTGCAAGTATCTGTAAGTAATGCAGGGCAGCTGCTATGAAGCAAACTGTAGCGGTGAGAGCATCCAGGGCACTAAGAACTAAGAGAATTTTCTGAAGAACATGAAGGTTATTAAAATTAAAAATTAAATAATGGTATTTGTAAATGTCAAAATAACAACAACAAAAACAATAATAATAAACTAAAACAAATTGATAAAACACAGGGATGACCATGGCAATTATTTCTAAGAAATGTATGGGATGAAGTCTTCAGCACAATCTTCAAGACTAGAGTAATTGCAAAACTTGTTTTACATTATTTATTATCCTGACAGAGAGATCCAGAAGGGTTTAATATAGCTCAGATATGATTTATCCATCTATTCATCCAAAAATCATAACCTTCCTTATAACTCTTGTGTGGGAACTCCAGGTTCAAGATGATTGCCACTAAAGAAATGTCAAAGCTTTTTGATATTTGAAGATGGTGTTGGTTGGGTGTTTTATTTGAGCAGTTTGTAAGCCACAAAAGGCTGAGGAGTGCAAAAGACCAATAAAGGCATCAAATCATTAGCTACAATTCAGATCCTATTCACCTCTGTAATCTTGTCTGGATTCAACTGTAGTTTTGGTTGCACTAAACACATAAAAACCGAGCAAGAACTACTTATTGGCTCAGCAATGCACTGGTCAAAACCTAGACATGAAAAAATTCCCCCACATATTACAGAACCATGAAAAGCTTCCCACCAGTGTGGAAGAACAGAAAAAAAAGAGAATTTTTCCCAGTACCTTGAGAAGAAAGTGTGCAGCACTGCATGACTTCACACGGTATAGCTTCAGTACAGCCTCCACTTCTGTGCAGGTAGTGGGATGAAGTTCTTCACAGCAGAAACAAGTCTTGTTGTCATTCATATCCATCTTTAAAAAACAAACCTCTACTTTTTAAACTGTTTTATGCAATATTTTTACCTGCATAATATAGAACCTATGTCTTAAACTAAACCCATGGCCACAAACCAGACTGCAAATACAGGATCATGTAACTGAACAGTTTGGTATGCCAAACAGTTTGGTATTCCTGCATTATAAAGCTGTACTATATACTTCTTATTTGAGAGAAACTATTATGGGTAATGCGTTAACACATTTAAATACAACTTAGTTGTAATCAAAGCTGCACTAACTACTAAGAAATTTTATTAGCTATCCTCTTTCTGATGCATAATAGCCCAGAAATTATTTCTCTGACTGTTGTGGAAATCACTCTATATGGACTGTACACATTTTCTGTGGTTCAAGAATATATCCTGCATTTCTATGGATGGGATGAAATCCACTATTATCATTTCAACCCAGTCAAATCATTAGTAGCCATATCTGCACACCACTGTCATTTGTAACTTTTACTTTAAAAAAAATAAATTCAAATTTCAAATCTTATCATCTTAATTCTCAAAGTAAAAATTCAAAGTTTCCATATCTAGAAATAATTCAAAGTTTTATCTTTTCAAATTCCAGAGTCAAAATGTTGACACTCTTCCACCTACAGAAGCTACCCTACAAATAATTAATGATTTCAGGAATGTCTTTTAAATGTACCCTATACTTCCAACTACAGACAGCACAGAAACTCCTGCAACATTTGACCACCTCATCTGGAATATCATTATTAATTCTCATTGTGGCTTTGGTACAGTGGATGAATCTAGATTGCCAAGCATTTATAACCTTGGACTTTCACTCCAATAACCAACTGGCATGTCAAGGAACCAAAAATAGCTTTCTTGAAAGAGTAAATGAATGAATATAGATATTCAAAGATCTTTCCATTAATCCACAAAGTCCTTCAAGCTTTTACACACAATCATTTTCATCACCAAGTGACAGTCTATTGTATCCTTAAATTTCAATAACTGCAGTTTCCATAAATAGTGATTCTTCTATTTCTCATGACAGCCACTTGAGAAAAATCTTTTGCATTCTGCCCTACCTTTTACAGATTGCATCTTCCTCAAGTGGAAGTGTTCTGAAAAGCTAGTATGATTTCATCTACCTTTTTTTTTTTCTTACAGCTTCTGCTGTAAGGTATCGCACAGTGGTCCTCACCAGATGAGGCAAAACAGGAAGAATAATCCACCCACAGATTACAACAGATTGAACATTTTGTGGGTAGCTCACCACTACCCACACTCAGGCTTTTTTCAACCGTTTGTATTTTTTCCATTACTACAAAAATCCTTTATACTACTTCTTAAATTACTTGCTGCAACTCTACACCAGGACATTTTGTGATCTCAGGACAGCAAACTAATATTCCACAATGAGAAGACATCAGTGTAAATCAGTACGTTTGCTCACCAAATCGCATCTGGGTACCCTGGACACAAATTGAATGCCTTGACATCCTAGTATTAATCCAGTCACGTTGAGCATAACACTGATCATAGACAGCAGAACAAACAGGTTAACCTGGAAAACCAAAACAAAGTTAACTGCACAGGAACCCAGCTCAAGGAACTTATCACAGAGCAAACCCTACTCACAAACGGAAGCAGGGAATGACTCTCCTTTTTCAAAACTGCCCAGGACTTCAGTGCCCCTAGGTGTCTTAACCTATTCCCAAAATTCTTTGTCTTCTCATTCCTTATTCTCCACTAGTTATGAAGAAATAAAATATATGCAACTATTGAAAATGTCAGTAGTTATGAGTAATTAAAGGTTTTGCTGGACTGCAAAGTATGATCTGCAAGTTGCCCAACTTCCACAGTGTGTCATACTCTTCCATGAAGTTTAGCTCTCAACACATTCAGAACAGTAAAGAAATTGGAAGAGGAAGAAACATCTTAAACCAACATCCACTCTGCACATTTCCAGAATTATTTTGCAGCACAAATAAATGAAAAATATTTGTCCAGGTACAGTAAAGATTAAAACACTTAAAAGACTTCAGTTGCATGATTTTATTTCCTCCTGGCTACTAAAACCAGAATATTCATATATCAGACAATACTTTCAGATTTATAAAACACCTGAAATTGAGCATTGGCAAGAGTAATAAACACAAGCAAAAAGGCCAAGCAGAAGTAGTGGACAAAGTTATGTCTTGCTTTCACATACGTCCTTACAATCTGTGCTTACAAGACTTTGAATATGGATTTTGAACATATGAAAGAACCATCCTGGTCCCTATTCATACAAGCAAAAATATTCTGTACTTCAAGAGCAAGTACTATGGGCAAGACTACTACTTTAGAGACAAATAAAAATAAGATTCCTCCTTTAAGCATTCAATCCTACAAAGAAAGTATCAGATTCTTAATGTCCCAAAGCATCCTTTTTAATAACAATGTGTTCATTCAGGTTTCTTTGTATCAAAATGGTCCAAATTAAAAAAGCAGAACATGAAAAAAAGAGGAAGAGAAGGACACTATGAGGAGCATGAGTTCAGTTCTGTTCCAGAGAGCTTTACAGGAGATCCAGCAGCAAGGACTTCCTATATGTGCAAACCACACCATGGCCTTCCAAATAAATTTAGCTGATGCACCATGGGGTTAGCTACCTGGAATCTCAAGCACAAATAGGTAATAGATGCTGCATAAATTATGTTCCCATTTTCTCAGGTTCAGGGAAATAATCCCCCATGAATGGACAAGAGCCAAAGAGCATTTCTGTGCAAGCTAAACTCTTCAATTACAACATTCCTAGTCATTACTAGTTTGACCATAACATTATCCCATAAGGTAGATTTTAACCCCAAGAGCCCCAATAACTGATGCAGTTATTAGTAAATCTCTGAAGAGGACCGGGACTACTTAGTGTTAAACACGCTAAGAACAAAATAATTTATAAATTATTAAGAGGAAGAGTATTTTATCTTAGCTTTGTACTAATCACAAAACCACAGATAAGAGGATTTTATTTCTAGAAAGCACTCTGAGTGTAATTTGCTTTTCCATACAAACAAGAATCAAATTACTTTTTTTAAAATTAACTTCCTGCTCAGCACGTAAATGAATCAAACCCATTCCTTATACTTTTACCTAAGTTACTTTAGTTAATCTTCTGACAAAAAACTGCTTTGAGGAAAAAACAGTAATTGGCACACACAATATTTCATAAAAAGAAAACTTTTCAACTGGGTTAAACAAAGGGCACCAACAATTAGGAATTAGCCAATAAGTGAAATAGAAGCTGTTTCAACACAGAACATCTTTATAGCACAAATCTAATGAAATGAAACTAAGAAAAACAAGAGGTGTATTTGTCCTTTTTCAACTGATGAACAAATGGAGAAAAGTTACATGGCCAAAGTAAAGAAAAATTTTTTTAAAACCACAAAAACCAAGCAAACTCACATGTAAGTTGTCTCCTTTGGTACACAAGCTGCAATAGAAACAATTCCATCTACAACTATACAAAAAGTTACAGTTAAAATCCAGAGTTCCAATCCAAAATTGTAAAAAAACAAAAAAAATGAATATTTTTCTATAGAGGTGTCAGAAATCAAAGAACAAAGAGGAAGAGAAGGAACATTATCATAAATATGCAAAAGAAAGACTATAATTTCTGCATTTATGCTCTAATAAATTCTACCATGCACATAATCTTGATCAGTTTTTTATTATATGTATGCTGTATTTTCGTCTGTGTAATCCAATATTCAGTAAACCCTACCAAATGAGCAGAAGGTAAGAATAATTCCTCTACATACAATCTAAACATAACCACAAAATTCTCTACTACACACCTGACAGTGGACAAGACATACTTGACTGTCAAGAGAAAAAAATCTTCTTTTCTTTCTGCTCCATCACTGGTCAGCATTTTTACACAACCACTGAGATTGGAAGGGACCTCTTGAGACCATCTAAATCCAGTCTCCTGCTCAGGTAGTTGTCACAACAAGGCAGCTGGAACCATAAGATCCCTTCCAATGCAGGCCATTTTATGATTTTATGACCTACAGCAAGCTGTTGAATATAAAGTCCAGTTAGTTTTGACTGTCTCTACAGGTAACCTACACCAGTTTTTGATCATCATAACAGAGAAAAAGTCATCTTCTGTGTCCAGATGGAATTTTCTATTTTCTCAGTTCTGCTCACAGCCTCTTGTCCTGGCAGTGAGCATTATGGGGAAAGGTCCAGCTCCCTAATTTTCCTTCCCTCCTATCAGCTATTTATAGAGATGCAGGAGATTCCAACTGAGCCTTGTCTTATCCAGGCTGAACACTCAGAGCTTTCACACTTCTCCAGGTGTGGGAAGGATCAAATCCCTTGATCTGTTGGCAGGTCTCAGCCTAATCCAGCCCAGGACACTATTAGTCTTCTTTGCCACAAGAGCACTTTGCTGTTTCATGGGCAGCTTCTTGTCTACCAGGATTCCTAGGATTTTCTCTCCAAAGCTGCTTTCCACCAAGTTATTACCTCCCATGTAACAGGATAATTTCCCTGTGCAGGCAAAACTTCTCATTCCCCATGTCAGTGCTTCAAAGATTCCTCTCGGTGTAATCTTCAGCCTGTCCAGGTCCTTCTGAATGGCAACGTTTAGTGTTACAGCTATTCCTCCTGGTTTGGCACTGCCTGGGCTGAGGGTGCACTTGGATCCACTATGCAGAGCACTCACTTGAGCAGTACTGGCCCCTCAGGTTCCACCCCTCAGGTTCACCCCCTGTCCTTGGCTGGCTTGGCTTTCACCAGTGATCACAACCCTCTGTGCCCACTTATCAGTCACTCACTGGCCAATATAACATGTATTCTGTGAGCTTATTTTGTTACTTATACTTTCCTGCAGATGCAAATTTAAACATCTGCTCCATCACTGCTCACCTACAAGTAAAAACAGGGGTTACACTTAATCCCAGTGACAGAAGATCCTACCCAGAGGAGAGAAGTACTTCTCAACTTAGAAAAAAATAGAGAAAGGCAAACACGGTATTTCCAAAACCAAAACAGATGAAACTGGTTTCTACTGCAGTTGTAAAAATGGGAGCAACTCAAATTATGGCCTTAGTTTGGCTACCAGCTTCATTTTCAGAGCATTAGATACACATGGACTGTGAGTAGCTGCAGAAAGCCATGAAAAACCTTCATAAGAATTAAACTGCATGCAAGTGAAGTGTATTTTATTCATATTTGCTACTTGCATGTATGATCTCTTTCAGGTAAAAAAGTATCATGATGCCTTTTGAGGAAGGAAGAATAAATATGCATAGTAAATCTCTGACATTATATTTCATTCTGCATGGAGAAGTTCCTTGTTGTCCTGCTGCTGCTGCCATTGAAGTGAGAATCTAATTTAAGAGAGGAACTGCTTTCACTTGAATATGCATATGCAGGACTGCTGCCCAAGCAGGCACTTAAATGAACGAAAAAACAGTTGTTTTCACAAACAGCAATTCTTGTATCTGTTTACAGCCTACATATATTCTTTATAAACATCCTGCAGAAAAGAGTATGTCTGTTTATTAATTGTCCATATGCACAGCAGCAATAGTAATAATTAAAACTCACAGGACCTTACAAGATTTCTGTCAGTAAAAGCTACCTATTGCACCAAATGGAGACCCACAACACAACTGCCAACACAGGAAAGCCCCACAAGAAGAGACAAATTAATTCATTTCATTAAACAGTCACATATTTCAAATGCAGCACTAAAATACCCTATGTATGAGAGAAAAGCCTTTGCAGCAAAAAATTACTTTAAGCTTCTAATGGCTTTTCATACTTTCTCTTTTAAAACCATACTTCTATTTGCTTATGCTGGCATTAAAACCTTTGCATAATCACTGCTTATTGACTTAATGCTGGAGTCTGAGTGTAAGCAAAGAGATTAGTACTGAGCTACTTTACTTCTAAAATCCAGGGGAAAAAGATACTACTATAGCAATTTCCACAAGTAAAATGACTGCTTGTCATAAAGCACATACCTAGGGAGAGAGTGTTTTTCAGGGTTAGGGACAGGATACTGAGCTTCTCTTCACAGTTTACTGTTACTAGCAGACCTAAAGTTTAAGATCATTACTGGAATGAAGTATCTTGACCTATACATTAAATTTTAGTTAAATTCATGAAAAACTGTCAAGGTGTAGATATCATAGCAGAAGTCAGCCCTCAGAAATCTTTATTTATAGTTTTCTGGAACATGTTTTAATTTGCATAAAAATTTTCTATTAAATACAAGGTTTACCACAAATACATTCTTCAAAAATTACCAGGTTATAAATAAAGGCTGAAATTCATAAACTTTCCTGTTTACAAAGTAAGATCTGTAGATATTTGAAATAAAACAAAAACATTAACACATTTAAAAGTGTTTCAATTAAAAATTTCAAATCCTTATGTGACCACACTGTAAAACATGAGAAGAATCCAGACTGAATGACTCATGCTGCACATGCAACTCTGACATTTCTGTCAAACCCCTCAAAGCTTTATATGAAAACAATGACATGTATGAACACAAAAGCTGCCACACAAGCAAGTAACAGAAGCATAACGTACTTGATGCAGCCAAAAGCCAGGGTCACATTCAACCAGCCTGCATATGTTCTGTTGACTTCTTGGTCTCATTAATTTTGCAGATACAAAAGTGCTCCCCAGTACTTGCAGCTACAGCAGCTAAACTCTGCACAGCACAACAGGCAGCTCAGTCTCTTCAGTAGCAGGAACCCAAGCACCAAGCAGACTCCAGAGAGATACTTAACTTGAAGTCTTTGCCTTAGTTGGTGAAAAAAAAAACCCCAAACCAGAAACAAACACAATCAGAGAGTCACCTAAAAAGCACCCTACAGGATTGCAACTAATTTGTGAGCAACTGAAAGGAAAGGATGCTTCACTAGCTAAGGGCTTCTGCATCCAGCAAAGCATGTACAGCTCCTGGCACCTCCTGGGAATGCAACATGAACTCAAAAAACTCAAATTACTCAATACAAGTAAACACAGAGGCCCTAACAGCAAGCATCACCTGTCAAAGACATGAGCTGCCCTCAAAACATACACAATGAAACTAACAATGGAGAACTGATATACTTTCTGAAAGAATTTAGGTTCCTTCAGGTAAAACTAAGATTTAAAGCCGTGTGAAAGGAAGGAGTTTAGGAGCAGAGAGGAAGGAACCAGATTCTTCCATGCATGGAAGGCAACATTGAGCCCAGAACAGTTCAGAGTCAATACCCAAGTAACTTGGAGGGGTAGATGGTGGTGGTGGCGAGTTTCCCTTCCCCCATTAATACATTGGGATAGTCCTAAAGAAGAAGAAACATAGGATCATTAACATCTCCAAGATCATTGAGTCCAATGTTAACTCAGCATTACCTCAAAGAAAAATCAGCTTCAAAGCACAAGCACTACAAGCTGACTTCCAAAACTGATTGACAACCGATATCCAGAACAGATATTCCTCAAACATGTAAGAACAAGGAAATCATTCAGAACACAGACTTCTCAGCAGCTGTACTGCTCAAGGCTAAGCCTCCCTTGCAAAAATGTCCTTCAAAAGATAGGACTGTAGCTTGATTTTGCCTTTCAGTATCCTATCTCTAAGATATATTATTTATCTAGCATCATTCCACAGTGTTAATACAGCTGTAAAACAGCACAGTTGACAAAACCCAAATAACAGCTGTCTATTTTATTTACTAAAATGTCTTAACACAACCTTCTCTTCTTGACTGCTTTTTCACAGATAGTGCTACTAAAGGTCCACTACATCTGTAACTTATGTGTTTCCCTTCCTTCCTCCCCTTCAAGGAAAAATACAAGTGGCTGAAACACCACAGCCCATCCCCAGCTCCTTTCTCACAGCATTGCAGCCTTGTGCTTTCTGCAAGCATCATCAGCAGCACAGTCTTGTCAGCACAGAGAAAAACCTACAATCTGGTTGTTTTTCTCCATGAGCAAGGCCTTGGATTGAAGCGGCAGCCATGACAGCCTGTCCCTTCACAAAAACCCAAATACAGATAGTGAGAAACCATCACTGGCAGTGCTAAGGCCACACATAAGGAGTTAAAAGGAGAGGACAGTCACAACTCACAAAAGGATATGTTTTAATTCTGAATGAGTTTTTTAGTTTTGCTTATTAATGTCATAATTTAAAATTATGACTGTATAATAATTCTCATTGCTGAGACATTTAGGAAGCTTGCTTTTTTAATTCATGTAATTGTGCATTTAATTCATGAAGAATTGTGCATTCTTCATCATTCTCAAGAGAAAACATTCAGGTTACTAGGGGGTAGACATAACAGACATTTAGCTGAACATAAATATACTCACAGAAACTAACAAGCTGTCCTTGAAAGACTGTAGCTAGTTTAAGGCATTATTTCCTCACCCTCAAGAAGAGTTTAATGTTTATTTCCTTTTTGTTTTTATTTTTCCACATAGAATTGAATATTTCAGTTGGAAGGGACCTACAACAATCGTCTAGTTCAATTGCCAGACTAGTTCCTGGCTCACTAAAAACCAAACCCCAGTATCAAGGGTATTGTCCAAACTCATCTTAAATAGCTTGAGGCATCAACTACATCTCTAGGAGTCTGCTCCAGGGTTTCACTGCTCTTTTAGCAGAAACACTTCCCAGTGCCAAGGCTGATCTAATCTGGCTATCCAAAATCAAACCTCTACAGAACACACATACAAATAAGAAAAAAAAACCCAAACAGTTTCATAGAATCACATAATAATAGAATAATTGTGGCTATAAGAATAGCTGAGGAAGACTCCTGTGTAATCTCCTGCTCAAAAGCAGGGTCAGCTCTGAAATCATGGCAGGCCGCTCAGAGCTTTACCAATTCCACTTTCAGAAGTTTCAATTCAGAAACTTTCCTATCTGCTGCACAATATCCCAGGGCAATATCCTTCATCATGTGACCATCCTAAGGGTCATTTGAAATAAAAGAAGGGATCAAAAAGAGTTTGTGCTTTCTATTTAAGTAAAATAAGGAAAGGAAAATCAGGTTTATATAAAGGAGAACATTAAAGAATGAAAGAGCAACAACATGCTATAGAAACAGCACAGAACACAGGCAATACTGATGCAGGAGTGCTCTGCAAGTCTTAGGCAGTTTGAGACTGATAGCACGTATATTCATCTCGATGAAAACACCGCCCTTCCAAACTGGGAGTCTCTAACACCAGGGTCCTCTCTATATCCACAAAACTCCTGAAAACTTTGCCTGTGGTAACCAATGCCCACTGAGATATAACAATGGATGTTGGGGGCGCTGGTTAACAGCTAGCTGCACATGACCCAGCAGTGTGCCCAGGTGGCCAAAAAGGCCAGTGGCATCCCAGCCTGTGTCAAGAGCAGCGTGGGCAGCAGGACAAGGGCACTGATCATGTCCCTGTACTGGCCACTAGTGTGGCCTCACCTCAAGCCTGTACTCAGTTCTGACCCCTCACTTTAAAAAGGACATTGAGAGGCTGGAGCCCATCCAGTGAAGGGCAACGAGGCTCCTGAAAGGACTACAGAGCATCTCTCATGAGGGACAGCTGAGGGAGCTGGAGTTGTTCAGTCTCGAGAACAGGAGGCTCAGGGGGCTCATTGTTTTTTATAACTCCCTGAAAGAAGGCTGTGGTAAGCCAGGAGCCCGTATCTGTGATGGTGTCTGCAGCGAGAGGAGAAGAGGAAATGGCCTGAAGCTAAGGCAAGGGAGAGCCAGATTAGATACTAGAAAAAGCTTTTTTGCTCTAAGGGTCGTCATGTATTGGAGTAGTATGCTGCAGGGAGTTGGCGGAGTCACTATGCCTGCAGGCATTTAAGAGGCATCTGGATCTGGCATTGGGTAGTTCAGGGGTTCAGCACAGTGCTGGATAGACATTTGGACTTGATGATTTCAGATCTCTCTTCCAGCCCTGGTGATTCTATGATTCTATCAACAGCTCACACATCTAATCCTTGGTACTCCTCACTGATATCCATGTGGATCCCAAAGGAGTGCTGCAGAAAAATGAAACAACAGCCTTGGCTCACAAAAAGTCTTCAGAAGTGATAGAAAGGCAAAAAATTCCAAAAAAAGTTAACAGAAAATCCCCAAATCAACCAACCAAACAAAAAACTCCCTAAACCCACACACAAACAAAAGAAACTCCAAAACTCTTTTTCAAATCCCAACTCTGAGACACTAAGAGCCACATAGCTTCAGATTTCACTTCCAAGTGGAAACAGCCTACACACCCTGCACATCAATCTAGTCTCACAGCAGTGCAATGTCAGCTGTATATGAAACTAGCACTGGATCCGGCTTTAAGGTGTTAAATTCTAAAATCCATTGTCAAAAACTAAAACATTACAATGAAGCTAATATTTAAAATCATCTCCTTCATTAAAGTTTAAGCTGTACTGCCTCAGAGAACTAACCGTGCTTTAAATAACACTAACAATTCTTCCAGACATGTTCCACTCTTGCCCTTACTGGGGACTTCATCCATGCAGGAGAGAATATGGCTTTCACAGTCTTTGACTTCTCTTTAAATAATTATGACTTTACAATTTGAAAATAAAGCCTTGACATTATTTTTTTAAAAGGAGAAAGGGGTGATAACATTTTTTACCAATAACTGTTAAATTAGAATAATTTTTAAAATAAATTTCCTAACAAACTTTAATCCATACTTACCAAAAGCACCATTGGCCTCTTCCATGTCGTTAACCCTAAGACTCCACATAAGATTGCCTACAACATCAAAAAAAATATTATCACCAAGAAGGAAAGAAATACCATTTACACTGGTTTTATTATTGTAGTTTGGAGCACTACAGCAGTGCTGGGAAGCAACAAAGATGCAGAGAACACCTCTGCTGATGAGGTTCTTCACTCCTAAGAGCATCCTGAGAAATAACAACCAAATTAAATCTGTTTGTTTCTTATTTTTATCTCCCAGAAAATATGCATGGGGACAAGCAGTATGTCAGCAATTCCAACCACCATGTTTGCCTTAAACAATTGCTTTCAGCCAATGGAGTGCTTGTTCTCTGCAACATGGCTACGTAAATCTAAAAACTGTCCTTTTCCTCCCCTCTCTCAATCACTATCTCAGCACTTCATTAAGTGCCTACTCCTTTCTTCCCTTTTGCTGACTCTGACCACTTCTTTGAGGTAAAACCCAAAACATGAAACCTACCGAAATCAATAAAGCGCACTAGCACTACCACTCTGAAACATTTTGGTGTGTAATCAGATGAATGCTAGTATCAGTGCAAGGAAAGAATTTAAAAGCACATCCTTCTGCAACAGTTGTTAGACCAATCTTGCTGAATTACAGAACTGAACCCTATCATTCCTTCTTTACCTTACAGGGCAAGACAACTAAGAAACAAAGAAAGATTGCAACAAACAGCACACTCAGATACTCTCTCACAGAAAAATGGGAATCCTATAAAGAACGGGAAATAAATTTCTCAGCACGCCCCTTAAATCAGCAAGTATACTTTTAACTCACTGGACTGTGACTAAGTCAGTGGACACCAAGCTTCTATACCAAAAAGAAACAGGAAGACTGGAATAAGCAAGAAGTCATCCACTAGTATTTTTAATAAATCTCTTCTGTAATTTCATTCACCTGACATGATCAACCTAATCTAGCATAACACGCATCTATGACTTGGCCAAACACCTACTGATATCATCACTGGTGTTGCAAAACCACATACATAACTCTGCAGTTTCATAACAAAGTATTTTTTTAATTCTCTGATAGCAAAATGGACACATGATTTTAAAAACAAAGCACATCAATACTGATGTAATTTTTTTTTTACTTAAGGACAACAAATTTATTCCATTGCTTCTGTTAAAGATAAGAAAAGGAAGTCTTTCTCAAAATTTTACTGACGTGCCCCTCACAAGTGAGCATGTTGCATCCATAACAAAAAGAAAACCAAACCAAAAGGCACCCAACCAGACACATCAGTCAGCTTTTAATGGCATCTGCTTTTCCACGTTGCTTCTGGGCTAAAATTTTGACTTGTATTTTTACATACAAATAGTATTTCAGTAACTTTCATGAGCATATTGTTTCAGAAGTAGAATTTTAAAACCTCAAACAAAACCAACACCTTCCTTGATTATTAAAAATACTGAATATCTGTATCTTACATGAGTAATTTTAAAGCATTTTAAAAGCATAAGCATGGTTCTGTGTGCAGAATTCAAAGAAAGTCTATTGGTTACATATATTTAACTTCTTTTAACCTAAATAAAGAAAAAAAAAGAAAATATGAAAGATCACAAGAGAGATACCAAACATAGACATTTGGATGGTATCGATTTCCCCTCAACTCTCAAAGACTGTGTACTTTCAGGGGTGAACATTGCATTATACAGATAAATCGGAACTACTTGATCCCCAGATTACTATCATTGAGAGCATTTTCACAGGTGGCAAACACTGGCAATTTAATTGAAATGTTTAAAGTGAGGGATAAGCTGATACTGCTCACACAGGCAGCAGGAGCTGAGTGTTCCAAGTACATGACTTGCTGATTGCTGGAGGGCCCACAAGCTGGAGCCAATGAATCTGACTCTCCTACACTTACTAACTTCTGCTTACTACTGCCTAGCTTCTACAATACAAACTCTCATATATATTCTGTATTTATAAAGCTGTGGTTTAAAGCAGGGCCCAACAGGAGATGGAATAGCTGCACTCAGTACTCCTTACAAAACTATCCCAAGTCCATCCATTTTTT
>VWYI01040475.1:0-20347 GCA_013399455.1 Anthoscopus minutus
CTTGAGTAGGAGAACCATCTCCAGCTTTTAGTTTTAGTTCTGAGCTTCTTGAATTTAAATCTGCAAATTTTGGGTGTAAAACTCAATTTTCTTGAGTAGGAGAACAATCTCCAGCTTTTCATTTTAGCTCTGGGGTTCTTGGAGTTTAAATCTGCAAATTTTGGGTGTAAAATTCCATTTTTTTGAGTAGAACAATCTCCAGCTTTTCATTTTAGTTCTGTGCTTCTTTGAATTTAAATCTGCAAATTTTGGGTGTAAAACTCAATTTCCTCGAGTAGGAGACCCCACCAGTGTGTCCCTCCACAGGGGTTTCCCACCAGAGCTGGTGGTACATAGAAATATGAATTTCCTCCCAATTCCTGGGAACTCTCCACCCTCGTGCCCTTCTGCTGGGAAGGGCTGGAAGCAGCTCCAGGTCCCATCACTGCTGCTCCAGGAATGATCCCCAGGAACTGAGGGAGGTGGGGATGGGATTGTGCTTAACCCAACCTCCTGTGATCGATCTTGGGGCTTTTCTTGATGCTTGAAGTTTTTCTGTGCCCTTCAAAAACGGCCTGGAAGTTCTTCTGGGAGTTGGTGAGTCTTGGCAAAAGTTCTGTGGATCTCCAGGGACCTGACATCGTTCCTAAGAGAATCTGTGACTTCCTCCTCCTCCTCCTCCTCTGCAGGGTCAGGCTGGGATAAATCCTCCTCCCATGGATAAATCACCTGCCTGAGGATGGCTTCAAACATAATTACTTGGTTACATGGAGACACGGGGTTTTTATAAAGCAGGGGAACAGACAGCGGGGCAGGAAGATGAAGAGCCTGACGATTTTTTGTCTTTCAAGTGGTCATTTTTCACATCAGGTGAAGCCAAACGGGGCTTGAGTGGCATTTCTCTAATGCAATTAATTATTTATGGTTTCCTGCAAGCAGCAATCAAGAGGAGCAGCACTGAAATGGGATTTATATCTCCACTGATCTTTAAAGAGAGGCCTGCAGTGGGTGCAGGGTCTGTGCCAACCCCAGCTGGGTCTGCCTGGCTTTAACCCCCCTGGCCAGGAGCTCCAGCACAGAGCAGCTGCTGGGTCTCTGCCTCTGGGGGTTCCAGAAGGCCAAAAGACAAAAATTATAAAATCCCAGAGTGGTTTGGGTTGGAAGGGAACTCAAAGTTCGCCCCATCCCAGCCCTGGATGGGCAGGGACCCATCCCAGTGTCCCAGTGTCCAACCTGGCCTTGGGCACTGCCAGGGATCCAGGGGCAGCCACAGCTGCTCTGGCAATTCCAGCCCAGCCAGGAATTCCCAATTCCCAATCTCCCACCCATCCCTGCCCTCTGGCACTGGGAGCCATTCCCTGGCTCCTGTCCCTCCATCCCTTGGGAATCCTCTCTCTCCATCTTTCCTGCAGCTCCTCCAGGCCACACTGAGCTCACCCCAAAGCTTCTCCTCTCCAGGGGAGCATTCCCAGCTCTCCCAGCCTTTCCCACAGCACAGCTGCTCCATCCCTCTGCTCATCCTGGAGCCTCTGGGCTCCCTCCAGCAGCTCCAGCTCCTCCCTAGGCTGGGGGGCCATGAGTTAATCCCAAAATAACCAAGGCCATGCCATGGTAAACTCCCATTTCCATAGTTCAGTTTGGATGGGGCGCTTGTTCTCTTGCACATCTGGAGCTGGAAAAATGAAATTCCTCCTGACAGGCAACGTTTGCTGCTCCCTTGGTTGTGTTTTTGCCCCATTGACTGCAAGGGCTTTGGTTGCGGAGCTGCTGCCTGGATTGCAGCAGAACAAAACAGGAGCAAAACATTTTTTTGCCATCTTTTTATTCTTCATGTTCTCCGTTTCTGTTTTAATTACAGTGCTGCACGGCTTTCAGACACATGAGGGAATTTGCATTTGATGGTTTGGATGTTAATGATGATGTTGTGTCTGGTGTAATGAAATGTTTCCCATATGCTGGCTACAGTGGAAGAGCTTTCCCTGGAGATCTCTGGATGAACTCAGCTTCCAGGTGCCAGAAGGAGTTTGTGTGCTCGAGCTTCACAGGACAAATAAATTAATTTGATCTCCATGGTTTTAAATACCTCTGTTTTCCATGGGATGAAGCCAAGCACGTGGATCTGAAGGGATGGAGCAGGCTCAGCTCCAGGCCCAGCAGGGGCTGATCCCAGGAATTCCCCGGCACAGGAGCAGAATTTCTGCCCTGGGCAGTGCCCAGCCCTGAGCAGAGCCCAGAGAGGGCTGGAGGCTCCTCCCTGGGATATTCCAGAGGCACCTGGACACAGCCCTGTGCCCTGGGCTCTGGGATGGCCCTGCTGGAGCAGGGAGTGGCACCAGTGACCCTCTGGCGTCCCTCCAGCCTGGCCCTGCTGGGATTCTGGGATTCTGGAGCAGCTTTGGAGCTGTGCTGGAGGACAGGGAAGGCTCTGGGGAGCAAGGTGACAAATCCTGGCTCTGGGTTCTGCAGTGCCACAAGTGCTGCAGATGGATTGAGTTTCATTACGAAAGGAAAACTTAAGAAATGTGAAGATCTAAAAGCACAGGAAAAAAGTTCAGTAGTTTTGGACACAAAAGCTACAGAGCAGGTTGAGTAAAATTCCTTTAAAATACCTGTAAAATTACTTTAAAATACTAAAATTCCTTTATTTCTGGTGCTTTCTAGTGCCTTGCTTCTTTATTCTTGGCTTTCTTTCTTCTTTATTCTTATATACTTGGCTTCTTTATTCTCAGTTTTGAGCACATTTAGGTCTGATTCCATCCCATTCTCCAGGATTTTAGGGATGTAGGAACAGCCTCCTAGGGGCATTCCTGAGAGCAGGAATTCTGCAGTGGAGCCCTTCTGAGCTTTGCTGGCTGCTTTGCTGTAAATCAGGGTGAGCTCCCTGTTTAATTGTTCCCTGGAACGGACCCAGCTTTTCCTGTTCTCTCTGCACACAGTTCCAGCTTTGTGCTGTACCAGGAAGCCCGACTGGGGGGCTGTGGAGGGGATAATTCCCTTTATTCCCTGAAACCCCCCTGAGTCACAGTCCCAGCACGGATCCCTCTGCTCCCTCTGCTCTGCTGGGTTTGGGTTTTTCTTTTCCCTCCACGCTACCAATCACTGAATCCATTCCAATAAAATCTGCTGGGGTTGTGGTTTTCATCTGGAATTGCTGGCGGCAGGATTAGGAGCAGGAGGAATTCCTTCCCTGAATATCTCTGAGGTTCTTTACCCACAGCTTGGTGCTGGCTGGATGGGGAGGTGCCCATGATCCAGGGAATCTCTCCCGCTTTGGAACCCAACACGTGGCCTTTGGATTCTCTTCTGCCTGGGAGGGCTCCGTTTCTGCGATAAGATTTGTGAAAAATAAGGATTTCTTAGGGCAAAGGCATGGATGGGATGGAGCAGGAAAGGGAACAGAGCTGGGAAGGGGCTGGAGAATCCCTGAGGGAGCCGGGAAGGAAATGGAGAATCCCTGAGGGAGCTGGGAAGGGGCTGGAGAATCCCTGAGGGAGCTGGGAAGGGAATGGAGAATCCCTGAGGGAGCTGGGAAGGGGCTGGAGAATCCCTGAGGGAGCTGGGAAGGGGCTGGAGAATCCCTGAGGGAGCTGGGAAGGGGCTGGAGAATCCCTGAGGGAGCTGGGAAGGGGCTCAGGCTGCAGCAAAGGAGGCTCAGGGGCCCTTGTGGCTCTGCACAGCTCCTGGCAGGAGGGGACAGCCGGGGGGGTCGGGCTCTGCTGGCAGGGAACAGGGACAGGAGCAGAGGGAACGGCCTCAGGCTGGGCCAGGGCAGGCTCAGGGTGGGCAGCAGCAGGAATTTCCCCATGGAAAGGGAGCTCAGGGTGGGCAGCAGCAGGAATTTCCCCATGGAAAGGGAGCTCAGGNGGAATTTCCCCATGGAAAGGGAGCTCAGGGTGGGCAGCAGCAGGAATTTCCCCATGGAAAGGGAGCTCAGGCCTTGGAAGTGCCCAGGGAGGTTTGCAGTGCCCATCCCTGGAGGTGCCCCAGGAATTCCTGGGGGTGGCACTCAGAGCTCTGGGCACAGGGTGGGCATCGGGCACAGGTTGATCCTGGAGCTCTTTTCCAGCCTAAATGTTCCTGGGATTCTGGGATTCAGTTAACTTTGGGATACCCAGCTCATTTTCCAGTCTAGAGCCTGTTGAAGTTAATGAGAGATGATCTGCTTGCTTTTATTTATTATTTTTCCTGATTGCCCATTAATTGTGTGTAAACAGCTTGGGGTCAGCACAAGTTTGTTTATTGGGATTTATTTAAAGATTCATTTTGGTGATTCATTTCTCCTTGAGCATTTGGAGGAGATGATTTCAACCACTTCCATTTGTGCTCCGTTCCTGGATCCTGACAAAATGGAGCTGGGATCTCTCTCGTCCCTGGAGGTGTCCAGGAATTCCTGGAGGTGGCACTCAGAGCTCTGGGCTGGGGACACATCCAGGCACAGCTGGGACTCAGTGACTGTGGATGGTTTCTCCCCCCGGCCTGTCTCCTGGCCAGGAATATCATCCAGGTGATTTTCCCTGATTCCCTCTAACAACTTCCCTCAGCTTCCACCTCCCCAGCCACAGCACTCGTGCCTCATTCTGCCTCTGAGACTTCCCAAGGAGAAATCCCAGGATGTGAGAGTGGCCAAGGAGCGCTGATCTCTCCATGGATTTTGGTGCTCCATGTGCCCCTGCTTGGGTCACTCTGGATCCCTTATTCCACTGTTACCACTGCCAGTGGCACCTGGGGAATCCAAACAACTGAAGTGGGCAATTGGCTTAATTTAAGCTTAATTAAAACATGATCCACGCAGGGAGAAAAGTTTGCTTGTGACCAAAGGATTCATTTCAGTAAAAGCTCCTGGCACCACGCTCTGAGGAGGGATTGATGAAGTGCTGGGAAGTCAGGGGGGATTCCATGATCTGGAATTAAGGAGGAAAGGCTGGGAATGCTCATCTGGAGAGGAGAAGGATCCAGGGAGAGCTGAGGGTACCTGAAGGGGCTCCAGGAGAGCTGGAGAGGGACTGGGGACAGGGATGGAGGGACAGGAGCCAGGGAATGGCTCCCAGTGCCAGAGGGCAGGGATGGATGGGAGATTGGGAATTGGGAATTCCTGGCTGGGCTGGAATTGCCAGAGCAGCTGTGGCTGCCCTCAGAGGCATCAGCACAAAGTGGCTGCTGCACTGACAAAAGCCATTTCAGGCTTTTTCAGTTATTTTCCTTTTAAGAAATTCTGCTCTCAGGATTTATCCCGTGTCACATGGAGCCACCTAATGCCACGAGACTGAGATTAATTATCACCCTTGCTAAATTGCAGAGAAGTTGAGGAGTGTCTGCTGCCATCTCCTCTCAGCACTGGCTCTGCCATGGATTTTTGTGAGAGCAGGAAAGAAAAGCTGGGAATTGCTGCTTTTATGCGCACGTAGCTTAAGTGAACCCAGAATTAAAATGATGGGCGTATCATGGCTCCCAATTAATGGCCTTAGCAGCTGAAATGACACATTTGTAAGTGAGTTAAATATCATCTGGCTTCCTTTTGCCTCTGCCCTCGGCAGCCTGGTATTTTCCATCGTCTCACAGACAGTGATTCCCGCAGCATTTAATGGAGCTGGAAGCAAAAGCACAATAAAATCTGAGACAGGAGCGAGCTGAGGAGTGAGGAAGGGGATAATGGGTGGTTAATGCTGTTAAATACCTTGTGCTTAACGCTGGCAGCTCCATTGCTTTTGCCAAGGAAAAGTTTTAAGTGGTTGCAGCTCCTGACTGCTGGAAGCTTTCCCTGGAAATCGTCCGCCTGCTGTGCTGATGTGTCAGTCTGGGAGCAACCCAGGTGGGGATTTAGGGCTCCTTCCCAGCTGCTTTTTTTTGTGTTTTAAGTGGTCCTGTGTGTTCCCAGGGCTGCTCTGTTCTGCTGGAGCCGGGCTGAGCTGGGAAGGGGGAAAAGGAAGAGACTGCTGGAGCCTTGGAGTGTCCCGGGCTGCTCACGCCTGGCTGCAGCTGCCTTGGGGATGTGAAAAACAAAGTTCACTCCTTGAAACTCTTTAAAGTTTAATGAGGGATTAAAAGGATAAAATCCAGCGCTGGGGTGTGATGCTTTAAGATTTTGGGTTTCTGTTCTGCACTGGGGTGTGGCTTTTGGTCAGGGTTCCTGGGATCTTGCACTGGGGCATGGAGACACAACAATCCTGCTCCAGCTGGGACTCAAGGACATTTTTCCAAACTTCAGGCTCAAAGTAAAACAGCCTGGAAGGAGGAGGGCGGGCAAGGGGGACTCCTGTGTGCAGGTGGAGCCAAACATAAAAATGTGAGCTCTGGGGCTGGGCCCTCTCCCTTTGCCCCCAGTTTGGAGCCATCCAGGCAGAGCCTGATTTGTAACTGGGGCTGCCCAGCTGTGGCCTTTGAAGGCCTCAATAAATCTCCTTTATTGCTCTGAACTCCATCCAGCCTCTGTTCCAGCTCCTCAAGGCACTCGAGCTGTCTGCCAGAAGCAGCCCCTTAGTTTAGACCGATGTTCTACAGGGGGCACATGCATATTCATAGGAGTTTACACATATTCACACATTCCTGCGAGTTTAGGTCTTGTAGTGCTTGGTTTTAACCTTTGACTTGCCTTCATGCCATCCATTAACCCAATATATTGTATCTTTTTCGTGGTTCCAGCCTGTTGTTTTTACACTCCCTGATCACCAGGAGTCAGGCAGGCGGGTTCTGGTTTTTGTCACTGTTGTCACTCAGATAATCTACAAATTCGAGTAGCTACCCAATTATCTTACACCATTCTCCGAGTCAGCTGCATAAAAGCATTTTAACATCGCATGGTCTCTGGTTTACTGTTATGCTGTAGCCTAAGATTTATTTATCAAATTACCCTTTGCTATTTATATAAGCTATGCGGTGCATACATAAACTCGCAGATGATACTATACCAAAAAGCAGTTAAAATGAAATATGAATTCTACCATATCAACATCTTTGTGATTAACCATAACTTACAAAAACTAATCAATAAATGTGAAAGCCAAATCTATATTGTCATTTTTAACAGGGAGCCTGGTGCAGCCCATGCCCAGCTTCATTTTCCTCCATTATGAATTCCCAAACTGGTTTGGGTTGGAAAGGACCTTAAATCCCATCCCTTTCCAGCCTCCTGCCATGGGCAGGGATTTCTCCAATTCCCAGGTATCAAAAGAAACACCTGGATCAGCACTGGGATGAGTTTCCCCATCCCTGCCATGCCCAGGGTTTCCTGTCCCAGGTGGCCCAGCTGGGACCAGTGTGTGAAAAACAACTTTCAGCTTTTTGCTCTAATTAAAAGGTTTAATAACAAGACAATTAGGGGACAGAAATAAAGCAAAGGGTTAAAATGGCCACTCAGCCCAGAGCACACCTCACTGACAGAGAATTGTTCCCCAAAGGCACCAGCCTGATGAATATTAATAGGTTTCTTATGCATAATTCAAACATTTCTTTAAGTTTAGATGTTCTTTTGCTTAGTTCCAGCCACTCTTTCTCCAGCAGGTCAAGCTTCCTTGTGGCTCCATGTGTCTCCTACCCCTGATAACAGAGGTTCCGTGAATTCCTTCTCTGGGGCTCTGCTCACTGCCATCTGCACCTGGAGAAGAGAATCCAGGAGTGCAGGGGAGGTTTTCTGCTTTCCTTTCATTCTCTGGGTTCTATGTACAAAAACACTCTTTATTTCAATCTATTCATTTCAAATAAAAATTTATTTCAAACTTACTGTAGCCTAAGAAATATATATATGTGTGTGTCACTCGACTGAGTTTCGTTATTAGCAGAGATAAAAGGAATTATATGAGCACAGCAAAGTTTGTCAGCATTATACACACAGCATCCCATTAATATTTATGAAAAGCCAGTAATATAATATAATATAATATAATATGTATTTATAACAGCCACGAGGACTTTGCCAGCCCAGGGGCATTCTCCAGGTCAGGAACCTTCCCCAGAGGTTTGGGTTCATCACCCCTGGGAGAGCCAGGGAGGCCTCAGAGGCAGCGATGGATCCTGGAGCACATCCAGCCCTGGAGCACGCCCGCGGCTTTCCCGGCTCTCCCGAGCATGGAAAGGAAGGAGCTGAGTCCATGAACAGCTCCAGAGCTCCGGGAGCAGCCCCTGACAGAGATCCCGGCCCTGGGAGAAGGGAATTGCGATCTCTGGCCCCTTCTGGGGCTGCCCCTGGATCCCTGGCAGTGCCCAAGGCCAGGTTGGAGCAGCCTGGGACGGTGGGAGGGGTCCCTGCCCATCCAGGGTGGGATTTAAGGTCCTTTCCAATCCAACCCATTCTGGGATTCTGTGAATTAAACCCGCTGCAATTCCCGAGGGTGCAAATGTGGGAAGCTGGGGTTCAGCAGCGCTCCCGGAGCAGCTTGGGCCAGGCTCAGCAGTTTCAGCTTTGCTGAGCTGGGTCTCCCAGATCCAGGCTGCTGCAGAATCTCACTGCACTAAAGCTGATTGATAAACACTTAAAAATATTTTAGACTCTTTCAGCCGTTGCCATCGGCTCCGTATTGTGAAAAATGTAAAGAAATCTGAGAAACCTTTCCTTGCTCTGGTCAGGTGCTTGGAAGGTGAAGTTAAATAAAAAAGGGAAAGCAAGCGGCCTCATTCACAGCTCGTTTGCAAGGAGCAAGATCTAATTAAGCACTTTAACGGGCGGGACACTGAGGTGTGAAGTTTATTGAGCACTTGGTTAACTATTCAATTAGTCTGGGTGTTTTGCGAGCTGGTATAATTCTAATTCATGGCAGGATCAATGGCTTGATTTAGAAGAAAATATAACATAAAAATCTAATTCTGAGAGCGGTGGAAGGTAAGTAATTCTCCCAAATTGATTTTGTTACCATAATCATTACCTATATTCTTCTAATCAGGTAAATACTGTTGGAGAGCTCTGAGACTTCAGGATTTGCCGTTAAAATCAGCTTTGCTTCCTCAGATTATTATTTTAAGCGGTAATTGATAAGGTTAATTAAAATTGGCTTAAATATCAAAGGGTGATTCCTTCAGAAACACCAACCTTGTGTTCCATGGGCAGCGACACCTCCCACCATCCCAGGCTGCTCCAGCCTGGCCTTGGACACTTCCAGGGATCCAGGGGCAGCCACAGCTGCCCAGGGCAGTGGATGAGGGGAAGTGGACCTGGGATAACAGGAGGAAATTCCTTCCTGGGAGTCAGGAACCATCCCCAGGTGCTCTGAGAGCTCATCTGTGCGTTTCCAGCTGGGGAAACTGAGGCACGAGGGGCTGCCAAGGCCTTGGAACAGGGCTTTGGCAAGGCTGGGATCCAGTGCCAGCTCCCTTTTCCCAGCTGCTCTTCCCTGGCTTTGCCAGACCCCTGTCACCTTCCAGCCCCGCCAGGCAGGGAGGGAAACAACCCCGGCAGCCGAGACAGGGATCTGGGAAAGAAACTGCCAGAGGGTTTATTTAAGGAAAAAGCCTGAATGGTTTTGCTCTTATTCCTTTTTTTTTTTTTTTCCTCCAGGAGAAGATTGAAATGAAGGGCAGCAGAGATTTGGGAAATAATCCCCTTCTCCACGGAAACTGTTCTGATGCTTCCCGTGCCATAACAAATCAGTGGGGATTAAAAACCCTGTCACTTGTGTAAAACGTCCTGCCAGGATTGGATTCACCCCTCCAGCTTAGCTGGGACAGAGGGATGAGCCTGATGGACACCCCTGGAGCTGTCCCCTCCCTCGGGCACGGATGAGCCCTGGCAGCTCCCGGCCCTTCCCAGGCAGGCGCAGGGAGCTGGAGCCATCGGCAGGAGGAACTCAGGGCATTTCCAGTTCCTGAGTGGCACAAAGTGGTGCGACTGCACCGAGGAATAAATGTGGATACCTAAGGAGAGCAGGAGATGGGAGATCAGGGAAGGTTCTTCCCTCAGAGGGTGGAACAAGCCCTGGAAAAGCTCCCCAGGGAATGGGCACGGCCCCGAGGCTGCTCCAGGAGCGTTTGGGCAGCGCTGCCAGGGGTGCCCAGGCTGGGGTTGCTGGGGCTCTGGGATGATCCCTGCGGGTCCCTCCAGCCTGGAATACTCTGGGATTCTGTGATTGCCTCACTCAGGGGAGGAAATCCGAGTGGATTTCCAAAGCATCCATTGCTGTTGATTTCTGGGGTTGTAATGGTTCAAACAGCTCTGAATCGTCCTGGTTCTGTTCCTGTGGAGTTCAAACTTCCCCAGGAGGGTGGGGAGGCCCTGGAAATGAATTCCCACAGCAGCTGTGGCTGCCCCTGGATCCCTGGCAGTGCCCAAGGCCAGGCTGGACATTGGGGCTGGAGCAGCCTGGGACAGTGGGAGGGGTCCCTGCCATGGCTGGGGTGGCTCTGGGTGGGATTTAAGGTCCCTTCTGGGGGAATTCATCAAGTCTTGGATGGCCCCTGTTTGTCAGGGGAGGAGGAAGCAGATGAACTCCCAGTGCCGCTGTGTGGGAAGTTCTCCCTTTGCTCCTCGCAGACAAAATGACCCCAGAACTCAGCAAAGCCGCAGAGCTGCCACGGAAACCAGGACCCCTCAGATGGGGCAGTTTTAGGCTCATAGCTGGATAAAATCTGGGATGGGATATTCGTTTTTGCCACGGGTCCCACATTCCTGACTCCATCCTGAGCGCTGGAATCCAGGACTGAACCCAGCTGTGCTCCAGCCCCCTCCCCTGAAGGTCAGGAGCAGAGCAGCCACTCCACTCCGAAGAGGATTTGGTCTCTTTGGTCTGGCATTTCCCAGGCTGGGAGGTGATGGAGAGCTTTCTGATGGATTTCTGTGAAGGACAAGATGAGAACATTGAAATGTGGGGTGAGGAAGAGCCCGGCAGCAATCCCGGAGCTGGCCGGGGAAGGAGCAGCGGGGCTGGGATTGATGGGCAGCACACGGATCAGCAAAGGAGCTCGGAATTGCGAGGCACGAAAGCTTTTGCCTGGCTGTGGTTTGCTGTCAATCACTCGCTCTTCCTTAGGCTGGGAAGGGATTCCAGGCACTCTCTCCAGGGAATCTGTCTGTCCTCAGCAGCTTTTGTAACCTGAGGATTGTGTGGGGCTGGTTTGATCCCACACTTGAAAGGCATCCTGTGTTATCCTGAAGTTCTGAATATCCGTACATTAATGAGAGGGGGAAAGAGGAACAGCAGAACTTGTGTCTCACTTCTCTCTGCGTGTTTCAATCACTGCATTTAGCTGGGTGAGGTAAAATTCATGTGATAATTACAGCTGGAGGACAGAAAATTCTGAAAGAGCTTTCCTTGAGCTGCCCCAAATAAACGCCAGGGCAGGGTTTGGAACTGGACGAGCTTTAAGGGCCCTTTCACCCCAAACCCTTCTGTAACTCCTTAAAAACAGAGCAATTTATACTTTCCTTTGGATATCAAGAACTTCTTAAGAAAATTACCTGCACTGCTGGAGGAGATACTTTCTGGTGCTGTCTGACATGACTTTGCTTACATCAAATCCAAAATCATTAACAGAGGATCGTGCTTGGTAAACTGTGCCATCCTTCCCCTGGAATTCCTCTGCCAGGCAAATACATTGGGATAAGAAGAAGAAAAGAGTCCTGGATCCGAGGTGCCAAGGAAACACAGCACATTGTTGAGTATAAAGTTACAGCTCAGCCTTTGGCAGCTGATTTTGCTTTAATTTTAATTTTAGTTTTATTTTAATTTTTTTTTTTGTTTTTATTCTACATTTTATTTTGTTTTACATTTTATTTTATTTTACATTTTATTATTTTACTTTTATTTTTCTTTTATTTTTACTTTAGTTTGGTTTTATTTTGGATTTTTATTTTAATTTTTATTTTACTTTTATCTTATTTTAATTTAATTTTAATTTAATTTTACATTTTCTTTTATATTTTATTTTATTTTATTTTATTTTATTTTTTCCTTGCAGCAGTTGCTCTGGCAGCTCATTTAGTGCATCCAAAAGCTTTTAGCAAAGCAGGGTCTGTCAGAAAGGTGCAAATCCCAAGGAATGACTCCCAGGGTGCTTGGACACCTCCTTCAATGATTTCATGGAATTCCAGACTGGTTTGGGTGGGAAGGGACCTTAAAACCCACCCTGGATGGGCAGGGACCCCTCCAGTGTCCCAGGCTGCTCCAGCCCCAATGTCCAACCTTGGGCACTGCCAGGGATCCAGGGGCAGCTGCTGTGGACATTTCATTTATTTCTGAATCATTTCCCCACATCGAAGGGAACTTGTACAAATATTTGNTTATTTTTCTTTTATTTTTACTTTAGTTTGGTTTTATTTTGGATTTTTATTTTAATTTTTATTTTACTTTTATCTTATTTTAATTTAATTTTAATTTAATTTTACATTTTCTTTTATATTTTATTTTATTTCATTTTATTTTATTTTTTCCTTGCAGCAGTTGCTCTGGCAGCTCATTTAGTGCATCCAAAAGCTTTTAGCAAAGCAGGGTCTGTCAGAAAGGTGCAAATCCCAAGGAATGACTCCCAGGGTGCTTGGACACCTCCTTCAATGATTTCATGGAATTCCAGACTGGTTTGGGTGGGAAGGGACCTTAAAACCCACCCTGGATGGGCAGGGACCCCTCCAGTGTCCCAGGCTGCTCCAGCCCCAATGTCCAACCTTGGGCACTGCCAGGGATCCAGGGGCAGCTGCTGTGGACATTTCATTTATTTCTGAATAATTTCCCCACATCGAAGGGAACTTGTACAAATATTTGTGCATTTTTAAGGATCAGGAGGTACAAAACCCTCCCAGAATTGCCGGAGTCTCCCCAAAATGCTGCGTTTTCCGTGCCTGGTTGGTGGCAGAGCCCGGAGCAGGCCCTGCCCTCCCCACTCCTGGATAATTCAGGTGAATCCTGGCTGGAGAGGGCAGTCTGTGAAGTGACCCCCAGGAGCAGAGTTCCCATTCCATGGAGCTCAGCTGTGCCTGGAATTGAGGATTTGGAGCTTTGCCGGCGGGGCTGAGAGGTCGAGTGCTGGGACACGGAGTGAGGCTGCTCCAGCGCCACAGCGACCCTCACCCGGCCTTGTCCGGAGCATCTTTTATTCATTGCTGATTTATCTTCATCTTTTATTCATTGCTGATTTATCTTCATCTTTTATTCACGGCTGATTTATCTGGGACTGCCAGGGAGGGCTTGGGAAGGGGCTGGGTGCTGGCAGAGCTGGGCTCTGGCGCTGGGATTTGCCAGCTCCAGCTCCAGCTGCTCAGGTCCAGCTGTGTCGCAATACAAACAGAGGGGACTCAGTTTCTTCATGCAGAAAAAGCCAATCTTCAATGGCACAGCCCGTTTTTGTACAGTTTCCAAGACCTTGTGTTTAACTCTGATTGTTCATAACCTCCTTGCTGTTCAATTCATCAGTCAGTAAATGGCATTTTCCATGTCCAGCAAACCTCTCTGTTTCTGCATTCTTTCCATGTTTTCTTCACCGATTCCCATGGGCCAGGTCTCTTGCATTTCCAGGTGTGCTCCAGAACAGATTGTTGAGCTCACTGCTTCCATTCCTTTCTCACATGGGAAGTCACAAGCTAACTGTGAGCTCAGCTGGAGTAGCAGGGCCCAAACCATATTTTATAAAGACTTTTTTTTGGTAACATCTCTGTGTGTGCAAGGCAGCTGCGTGTGCTGAGAGCCTCTGTGCTGCCGGATCCTCAGCTCTGTGCCACTTGGTGGGGCTGGCTGGAGACAGGTGAGGTTGGGGTGACTGCAGGGTGACATCAGTGCTGGCTGGAGAAGGGCTCTGCAGCACCAGGAATGTCACTGCACAGAGAAAATGGCTCTGCTCAAGCTACCAGAGATCACAGAGCTGCTGGCACCACCAGCGTTGTTGCTTTGCTCATATTTGCCTTTAGGAAGTGCTGGAAGAGTTTCTGTTTCAAGGAAAATTCTTGCACGGCCAGGAGTAAACAGGGGGACTTCTCATTCTGATCATTTATTTGTGGCTTCTGAGCAGAAAAGAGGGAGGAAAAATTCAGGGACACCTTCTGTGTTTTGGACCCTCCTGTCCCCCACTGAGTGCTCTCCTGATTTAAAGGGTTAAAGGGCACAAGGTCTCATCCTGTGTCCAAAGCTGCTCGAGCTCATTGGACTCCATGTCCCAGAGGTTTGTTGTGGTTTTAATTTATGGCCATTCCTGGGAAATGCTGCTGCCCAAAACTCCCTGAGGAGCCTGGAGTGAGCTCTGGGGGCGTCACACTGCGGTGTCCCAGGCCTGGCTACACCACCTCAAGGGAACAATGGCCAGCTGGGAGGATTTCCCATGGGATTTATCAATTCCCAGCCATGCTGACACAAGGCCCTGCTGCTCCTCTGGCTCAGGAATAGCCTGTCCTCACCTGAAAACTGGGAGAAAGCCAGGAAAACCCCAGCCCCAAATGCCTGGGACAGTCATAGGGACACAGGGAAGCTCTGTGGGCAGTGCAGATTCCTGGCTGGCGGGTTGGGAATTCTGTCCTTGGGGCTGGGCTGACTGTGCAGGTGAGGCCAGCCCAGGTTTGGAGCAGAGTGCTGAGCATTCCAACACTCATCCTACAGGGATGGGCTTGCAGTCCAGTCTGAGCTCAGACAGCAGCTGTCAGCAGGGTTTGGGAAAAGCTAATCCAGAGTTTTGGGGCTGTTGGAAAGCAGAATTCACTCAGTGCCCTCACACAACCACTCCTGCTGTCCCTCCAGAATTCCTTCTGGATATTTACCAGCAACAGCTCCTGGTTTGTCTCTCTGGTGGCTCCAAATGGGATCTCTGCTTAAAACTGGGAAAACCCAGCCTCATCCATGAGGCAGGGTGTCCCCTAAGGAGCTTCCTGCTGCTCCCCCGTCCTGTGGCCTCGTAAATCACGGATCTGGACACCCTGTACGCATCTCCTGTGGAATTTCACAGAGTCACAGAATATTTGGGGTGGGAAGGGAGCTGGGAGACCAGGGGGTCAAAGCCCTGCTGTGGGAGGAGCTGCCCAAAGGGATGAACATCAGGATTTGGGAAACTCCTGTAGTCAGCCAGACCCACTCTGAAGTCAGGGCAGGCAAGACTCCCACACCACTGCCTCATGGGAGGAAGGATGTTAATGGGGTTTCCTCAATGGGGTTCCAGTTCTAGAAAGTTCACAGCTCTCTTTACTCCCATTGCTTGTGTTGCCCCCACAAGGTTTTACACATTCCTAATCCCCGCTTCCTACTGGATCCTCACCCTCAGGGAGGGAGGAATTCCCTCAGGGAATGGCTCCTCAGGTTCTGTGGGAATTCCAGGCACAGAAACTCCCCAAGTCTTGTGAATACCAGCTTACACATGGACATGCACACAGGGTTTGATTTAAGGCCTGGGAGAAGGCTTCCAGATTTAGAGTCGTAAGTAAGAATGAGAGTTTAGATAGAAAGACATTAAGTTGGGTTTGGGGAAGTTTTAAGGTTAAGATACAGAAGTCATTACAAAGGTAATAAGAAGTTTAGGTTACCACAAGCAGTTTTGTGTGCCGTGATTGGGTAAGGAAGGCCACACTGTGGCAAAGACACAAAATAATTAATTGTCAGTGTGAAAATAGAAACCTTTGTTTGTGGCAGCAGTTTATGGGCTGATTAACCCTTACAAACCCTTGTGACCTGTGCCCTTGTGACCACTGACCATGAACCCGTGGTGAATGAGGTGAGGACGCTCTCACTGCTTCACCAGACTGTGAAAGAAGAAGAATAAATCATATTTTGAAACGTCTTTAAGCGGTCCTGTCTCTCAAAATCCTGATCAGGTTCCACGCTTTGCCCTACTCTATAAATGTATCCTGTTCCACCCTTTGCCCTACTCTGTAAATAAATCCTACCTACCCCATTTCGGGGTCTTTGGACATGTCTCACGCTGTGTTTTGGCTTTTGCTGTTATTTTTGTCAACCCTTTTACTTTTGTCAATTACATTTTTGTCAATTAAATTTTGTCAATTTTATTTTTGTCAACCCTGTTATTTTTGTCAATCAAACCCTTTTGCTTTTCAGAGCGCTCCACCGACCTGTCCTTTTATTTAACACCAACGCCCCTTCGGCCCATATGGTCCTGAGGGGGTGGTTTTTGCTTATTATATTTATTTTAATCACTTTTTGCATTGTAAAGTTGTAAACCCCCTCGTTATGTTAATAGTTTAGTCCCAGTTGTGTCCTCCTATCCCATTGTCAATCCGCTCTGGAGACTTCCCCTTGTTCCCAAATGTTCCCTGTTCCTTCTCCCACTACCTGTCAATCCCCCTTCACACAAACCCTTGATTCCAGAGAGTTCTCTGTTGTTCAGTCCCTCGCTGGGTTGTGTAACCTGTTCTCTCCCACTGTGATCCTTTATTGGTTTATATTTTGTAAACCCCTCCTTGTTCTCCTCCCCTGAGTTTCCCTCACGGGTTCATTCCTCCCCTCCCCTCGCTCCTTCCCCACGTACCAGCGGCTGTGCTCTGGTGCCTGGGCTCTCTCGTGGCAGAACTTTTCGATGCAATAAACCCCTTCGGCAATCCCACGAGAGGCCTCTGTCCCCTCCTTGCTCCTGCCCTCGGTGTTTGGGTGTTGCCCTTGTGTCCAGACCCTGCCCAAGGCTGCCCCGCTCCAGTGCGAGTGCTGGGGACTCCTGCCTGCTGAGCCAGCCCCGCTTTGCTCCGCACCTCCTCCGTGGCAGGTGGGGCAGCTGGAGCAGCTGTCCTGGCTCCCAGCAGGCAGGCTCTGGCTCTGATCCGTGCCCTGGCACCCCGGAGCAAGCCCCGGTATTGCCAGCCCACACATCCTGGCAGCCTTAATAACTGAGCTGATTTAGCCAGCGCTCCTCGTCACTGCTCTTTGTCTCCCCCGAGGGCTATTGCCTCGCCTTTTATTAGCGCTGGCGAGCACAGGGGAGGGGCTGGCCTCGTGTGGGTTTTGGGGAAGTGAAGAAGTGAAGATTGTGGGACATTTGCTTTGTGTGATTGGCTTTTTTGATGTCACAGAGAACAATAAAACCGATCTGTGCTGGCACAGCCTAGGAAATGTGGAGTTTTATTGGGGTTTCTCTGAGTGCAGACTGACCTGGATGAGTTCGTCCTTGCAGGTGCTGCTGCAGGAATTCTGTGCCAGAGGAACGCCCTGGACTCAGCTTCCTGATTTCTCACATCTAACCAGAACTCAAATCCTTCCAATTCAATTCCAATCTCAAAAGACTGAAGGTACCTTGAGTGACATCCCTGGAACTGCAAGGATCTCCTAGCACCCAGCAGCTTCCTTGGCTGCTGGGTTTGGGGCAGAGGAATCTCAAAGGGTTGTGGAATATCCTAAAACCTACACAAGGTTCCCTTTCCTCTGGTGGCTTCTCCTTTTTCCAGGAATATCTGGGAGGGGCACAGGAGCTCAGCTGTTGTGCTCAGTGTCTTTACCTGGTTCTTGGTCTCCAAAATTGTTTCCAAGCCCTGAGTAACTTTTCCACCGCTCTTCAGCAGCTCCAAATCATTTAACTCAAAAGCATTTGATAGCCCAGAGTGTTGGTGCTGACAGATTAAAGTGTGGGATTCCAGTGTTTGAGCACCACAGCTGCTCCTGCAGCAGGCCCTGATGTTCACACCATTGCAAACACGAACAGAGCCACAAGATTTATTTCCATAATCCAAATGGCAGTGAAACGTCTCTCTCCAGCACCAATTTGTCTGTTTAGTCGGGGATTTCTGTGCGGGAAGCTCATTTGTTCCCCATTTCTTTGCCACCCCTTTGGGGCAGCACCTCAGCCCTGCCCAGCTCCTCCTGGCGTTTTTGGCAGGCAGCAAATTCCTGCCATGGCTTGGTTTGTTCCACCAGCAGTGGCTGCTTTACACACCTGAGAGCTCTGGGAATGCTCATGAAATCCCACTAGAAGCCAGAACAGCCTCCAGAGCTGGTGCTGAAGGTGGGGGTCTCTGGGCAGGGCTGCATCCACAGGTCTGGGCTCCTCTTGCTTCCATGGCCTTCAAATGCCTCGGAAAGAAATCTTTGTGTTTTGGAGAGGAGAAGGGTTCCCTCATCCCCGCCCCGTGCTGGGGCGAGTGCTGCCGGTTTCTTGTTGCCCTTGGGGTCCTTGGTGCATGGGAACCTCTCCGTGATGGAGATCGGCCCCACTGCTCCAGCTGGGCACAAATAACTGGGAATTCCTGGCTGGGAGGGTGGGCAGGGGCTGGGCTGGAATTGCCAGAGCAGCTGTGGCTGCCCCTGGATCCCTGGCAGTGCCCAAGGCCAGGTTGGACACTGGGGCTGGAGCAGCCTGGGACAGTGGGAGGGGTCCCTGCCATGGCTGGGGTGGCTCTGGGTGGGATTTAAGGTCCCTCCACCCCAAACCATTCCATGATTCTGGGATTTGTGGATACAGCTTTAGCTCTGTCAGGTTTTTAAGGATGTGTGGCCATCAGCTCCTTTGGCTGATGAGATGAGGAGCAGCTGGACTCCAAAGAGTAAATCCGTGAATCTGAGTGCTGCTGGTAGGGAATACTTTAAAGGGAAAGGAATAACCTGTATGGGGGAAATCGACCTCCTCTGATCCTGAAAATGCCTCTCTTGTTTTCCTTTGAGCTCCACAAAACCAGTGCAGCTGCCACTGCTGCAGTTGCTACTCCTTTTTGTTTTTGATCTGTGACATGAATTAATGCTGACACATGTGGCTTTGGAATTTTGCTTTTCCAGTCCCAGTACATGCAAACAGTGAGTTGTGGCTTCTGCCTGTGATTTCAATGACTGATTAAAAAAATTCCTTGCAAAGGATTGCCTGGGAAGATGCAGTCCTGACTTCAGACACATCAAACAGGAAACATTGTTCTCTTTAGTGGAGGAACACTTTATTCTGACCCTTGTGGCTTTGTCACTGTTTTAGGGCTTTTTAATTGAAAAATAAATACATTCTGTCTCTGCACTCAAAACGTTCCCCTCGCTTTCCTGGGAAGTTTTTCTTCTTCACACATCTTTCTGAGGAATCTGACAGCTGAAGATTTTTTGGAAGCAAATCCAAACCCTTGTGCTCTCTTGCTGGCAATAACCTCCTGAAGTGCTGGGAACAGTAGGAGGCGGAATTAATAATTCCCTTCCATCCTGCCCTTCCGAGGGGAGGCGAGGGAGCTGGAGCCACTTTGTTTTAGTCCTTGCATTCAGTGGTTCAGCATCAAAGCAGAACCTGAGAGAACTTTCCCCGCATTGTTCAGCATTAATTGGTTCCTGGTATGCCATGGGGAGTGAGCAGATGAAATCCTGGGAAATGGCTGGCAGTAAATCCTACTCTAAATCCTTCACCTGGGAGGGCTGGATGTGCTCCCCTCGTGTGAGCTCCGTGTTTCTTCCCTCCTCAGGATGAGGATACAATTTCCAGCCTTCTTGGCTTGCCCAGGAGCCCCTCAGCCCATCTGGGTGGTGACTTCTTGGTTTTGGGAGCTTGGATTCATCTGGGTCAAGACAAAGCTCCTGGAACTGGGATTTCAGTGTTGCTGTTGCTGTTCAGCAGCTGCGCTGGGGAGGTGAAGGCCTTGGAGCGGCTCAGGGCAGGGTTGCAGCCTCTCCTCAGGTGTTTCCTCCTCCAGCAAGGGTCTGATTCCAAGTTCCTTCCAGAGGGTGAGTCCAGGAGCCCTTCATCCCTCAGAACCATCAAAGCTGGAAGGGACCTTCAAGAGTGGAGTCCAGCCATTAAACCAGCACCACCAGAGCCACCCTCAGCCAGGCTGCCACATCCAGGTGCCCCTTGAACACTTCTGGAGTGGAACAAGATGGGCTTTAAGGTCCCTTCCCAGACCATTCCACGATTCCATGGGGAAATTCCTGCTGCTGCCCACCCTGAGCCTGCCCTGGCCCAGCCTGAGGCCGTTCCCTCTGCTCCTGTCCCTGTTCCCTGCCAGCAGATCTGTCCCGTGCTGCTGGGGCCAGGCGTGCCCAGGGGGACAGGAATCACGTGCCGAGGAATCACGGAATCATGGGACCACGGAATCATGGAACAACAGAATTATGGAATCACGGAATCGTGGAATCAGGGAATCAGGGAATAACTGAAAATCCACCTGGCTGTCTCCTCCTGCCAGGAGCTGCGCAGAGCCAGGAGATCTTCATTAATGGGGGTGATGGCACCAGTGAGGGATCCCAGCCTCATCCCACAGCCTGTTTTGTGGGAATGCCACATCCTTGGAGTGGAAGAGGCCATCTGGGGTGACCTCCTGGCCCAGCTGCAGGCCCGGGGCCCATGGATGTCACGGAAGGTCCCCTCATGGCAGGCAGGGCTGAGGGGCAGCGCTGGGAGCAGCCGGGGAAGGGCTCGGGGGGCTCTGGGGGCACAGCAGGAGCTCGGGGCTGCATCCCAAATCGGCCTGGTGGGACAGAGGGCAGGGCCTGCACTCCCCGGGTCACTGATGAGGGGTTTGGTGACTTCTCCGTGCCCTGGGAGCACACACAGGGAATTCAGCAGCAGGAAAAGG
>VWYI01040482.1:0-48241 GCA_013399455.1 Anthoscopus minutus
AAATGCCCCCGGGAAATCAGCTTGATTATACAGATGATTTCACACCTGTCCACTTTCACAGAAACTTCTTGAAAAACTCCATCAGATTTGTCAAGTAAGAATTACCTTTTCTAAAAATCAGCTCACATCTGGAATATACTCTATAATGCTATTTACAACCCATTTAAAATCATAGATTTAAGATTCCTTAAGGTTTAAATTTAAATGCCCTACAGCCAGAAACTTCAAGTTAAAAACTCAACTTTATCATTCACTCTTCTTCCTCATTGTACTTGCATTAAATGACATCTGGCTTTTAGCAGTCTTTGTTGTGTGAAACTTCTTATAGTGTACAAAGCACCTTCTAAAAAATAACATGCAAGTCACTTTTAATACAGTACAGGAAAAGATTTCAAGTCTGCATAGTAACAAAATATCAGTCAGCCACAATCACCAAAATTTAGTGCAAGGCACACATACACAATGGCTGTGGTCACATGTCCTGCCATTTCAACAGCAAATGTGCTCATGGTACAACTCATCTGATCTCTGAAGCTAAACAGTGTTCATGTGGGCCTGTGAGAGCATTCAAAACGCAGAATAAGATATGAAGTGTAGAGAAACTCTGGCTTCTGGAGTACTGGCCGAAGGCAGCTTTTAAAGAACATCTAAACGAGTTTGCCAAACACAATGTATTGGAACAAGGAGCAGCTGGTCTTTGCTGCAGCTTAGGACACTCGGGACAAGTACGTGTGACAAACTGAGTGCCACAGCTCTGCTGCTGTGCAGGACTGCCCAAGTTCCCTTTTCTCCTGCTCTACCAGACAGGGACTGTGAGAGGGACCTGCTGGAGGAGAGGAATTGTCCCTCCTGCCTGCACCGGACTATTTTGGAAGGGCTAAACTGAGGCTGAAATGGTACTCAAGCAAGCCAGGTAACTTCTGCCTCCTATGTGCATCTCTCTCTCTCTCTCTATATGTATGTAACTATATATTCTATATGCCTCCTCGCCCACCTGTCTCTCCTGCACGCAGCAGATGAATGCCTCATTATCAGATTCTTCTGCTTGCTTCCCAATAGACTTAAATTACCATGTTAAACGGGATAATAATAAACACTGGCCTTTAACAACAGCACATCCTTGTTCACACAGCAGCCTCCCTCTAATCTGATAAAGGGTCTGTAAAAGGCTGCAAGCAAACATGGGGTCAGTTGTTACATGGGTGCCTGATCCTGCTTTCTGCAGTGTGATTCCTATGGCAGCACAAACAGATTCAGGCTCACAAAGCTTGTTTAGGGGACCTTGATCCCTACAAGAATTATCAGGTATTGAAACAGAGGCAAGGTGCCAAAAGGACATAGTGGATCTGGCCCAAGACTCTTCTGCTGCATTTCAAAAGGCAAAAGGAGCCCTGTGCCATCTGCTTGCTTCAGCACTTGGACTTCAAAGTAGCCAAGGAAATCTTTCCGGCTTAGGAACACAGTGGGGAGGAAGAGAGATCTTGGGGGCCGTGTATGCTGCCTTCACACAGAGCTTGCTGCATTTGAGGTATTAGAGAAGCTCTTTTTAACAACCCTGGAAAAGAACAACTACCTTGGAAAAAAGTCATCTATCCACCCAGAATAAATTATATAAAAGGAGCAAGCTGGACTGGGGACAGAGAGGGTTGATCTGCCCAGACTTTGAATCCCCTTAGCCCCTAGAAGCCAAAACTGCCATTTATTTAAATGGTACAGAATTTCCTGACCTGTTGCTTTCTTTTTTTTATTTGTATTTAATTTACCTAATCCCCCAGATTTCTCTTGTTGCAGAAAGACGAAACAGTCTCCCAAAACAACAGGAGATAAAACCAAAGTAAAATAACTTTGCTCAATTCTTTCACACATGCAAAAAAAGCAGAGAAATGCAAGCTCTGGAAAAAATGAGGAATTTCCTAGAATGCAGCCATTCCTGAAGGTCCCAATTAATAAAGCCTAGCTTCAACGTTTGTGGTAGTATCAATATATCTGTGGAATTAACATGGCTTTCCTCTGGTTTTCCAGAGTGAGGTAAACTTGGCTTTCTACCTGTCTTCCTACAGCCTCAGCTTTGCAGAGCTGTCAAGCAATACAAAAGAGGAGGAAAGATATGAACTAGGCTGTCTGTCGTTGGAGGGTATGAAAGACAGTCTGAGTAACAGCAGGAGAGAGAGAGATGCAGCCTATGGTTATTTTTGACAGAATTGGGAGAGACTCACTTTGCAGCTTCATAAACAGTTCATCAGGGAAAAACTTGGTGCAAATTAGAGGCGCCCCTTTGGCCAAGCTCACAGAAATACACAACCCTTGTCTGAGAAGAGAGAAATCTTTCAAGAATCAAAATGCTTTTCTTTAAAGAGCAAAACTTAACTGCTCCCTGCCATGTGGAGTAGTAACACCAACTTGCATTCCTGTCATTGCAGCTCATGGCTTCCAGCATATTCAGAAAAAAAATTCTGTGTGACACCAGGCTGTGAATGTTCTGACACACAGTCCCAACCATGCAATGAAATGAAAAATGGACTTTCTTCTACATCACCCAACCACAAGGACTCATTGATGGACAGTTCTACAAAACTGGAGGTGATACAAAGAATGAGCAGGCAGAAAAATTCCTGGCACAACCCAAATCCATCCAAATCAAATAAAAAATGGTTGTTTTGTGTGGAGGAACATGGAATTTCGCTCTACCACAGACATGTGATTTCTGTTGTCTTATACAGAGCCAGGAGTTGGACTCCGTGATCCTTGTGGGTTCCTTCCAGCTCAGGATAGTCTACGATTCTATGACCTCCAAACAAAAAATGAAAACCCAGTTTCTTTTTTAAATGCCCATTAGATAGTACAGGTGAAGTATATCTCATGCATTATGATGAAAAGAAGACTGTAGGATGCTCCTCAGGGCAATTTTCCAGTTTGTTTGTTTCTAGCATTCTTAACAATCACACAGAATCCTTTGTGCAACTGGATTAAGAAAATAAAGATCATTCCCAGTCAAGAGATATCCACCAACAACCTTGCTGGCAAAATCAACCAGAAGGAAAGATAGAGCCAGCATGGAGACACACTCATCCAAAGCTTCTGAGGGAAAAGCTGACCACCAGAGTAGCTTGCTGCTGGTGCCAGAGAAAAGTAAGTCTGAAGGTTATTCTACCTGTCTTCAGGATTAATTTAATTTACTCATTAATTAACACATAATACCTGAAGTGACAAGCATAATCTCTGCATGGCTAAAAAGAGTCCTAGCAAAAAGCATCCCCAAAACCCAGCCACCTTTCAAAAAGAATATAGTATATGGGGACTACAAACATCAACAATTAGCCTACAATTATTTGCTTGACCTATGCTTCATCCTTATGCCTTCCAGCTGCCTGATGGACAGGTAAAGTGATTCCCAGAAATAGGTATCAGTGGGTTTCTTCTATCTAACCACAATATCATTCTCACTTCATTTACTTCTTAGTGGGAAGTGACCCAAGAATCAGCTCCTTCCAAATGGACAAGTCTCAAAGTTCAGCATTTTAGTGGTTTAAACTAAGGAGGAGTTTGCTCATCCATAGCAGCCTGGACTGCAGAAAATCCAGTTGTTTGACCTCTTAATGCTCTCCTATCCAGCATTACAAGAAAAAGACATTTGGTGAGGGCTCTGTGCTAACACAGTAGAGGGGTACATGCTGCAATACATCAATCCTGGGAAATTTGTGGGGCTGGAAGCAGAACTGCACCGAAACACTCCAACCAGAAATACCTTGTACTTCTGAATCACAGAACCGTGGTGTGGTTTGGGTTGGAATGGACCTTAAAGAGCACAAGAACACCTAGTGCCAGTCCTCTTGCCATGGACAGGAACACTTTTCACTAGAGCAGGTGGCTCACGCAAAATAGTCTTGGATGCTTCCAGGGATGGGGAAGGGGAGAGTGATCTAGAACAGACACTTGATTAGCAGGAAGGTGCAGTGAGGGACTCCCTCCCTGACACTGGTGTGAGACCAATGCATCAAGTCTTTTGCCCAAAAGTGAGAGATGAAACAATACAGAATAAACCTCAGTCACTCAAAGCACCCAACTGCTTAAACTGGGCAGCAACAAGAAGGCACTGAGAGGATCCTTTGCCCAGCACCAGGGCAAGAGAGATATGCTGAGCCTTGGCAGTGCTTTGCCCAAGAAGCACCCGAGTCTGTGCTGTGTGCCTCCCACGACGGCAGCCTCTTCTCATCTCCAGCAAGGGCTGTTCTGCACTGTTAACTTTGCTGTGAGCCCACAAAATCATTCTGTGATATTCTCCAGAGCATGTGTGCTCTGAAGGTTTTTAGAGTCAGTGGCAGGGGTGCAGTAAGAAGGAATAACTGACTAGCAGCCTTACAGCCAGGCACACACATGCACATCCAGTTCTGCCTCTGAGCCACTCTAATTATTTTTAGAGGTAGCAATGCTCTCATGTACCAAACCTGAATGAAAATATACAGCTAGGAAGGGAGGAAAATGCATTCTGTGAAATAGAGTACTCACTTTCAGTTTACATGTGAGCACGTGTCACACTTAAACAGCAATAATACACAGAACTCTCACATGCCTAAATAAGAACGGATATATTTAGTGAAAGGAAGGAATATAGTTAGGGAGAAATACTTTACATGTGTATAGAAAAAATGCAGGAAGGAAAACTAACCCTTTCATTCAGAACAACATCACTGCCAAAAAGCAATCCCTTAAAATGACTTCAGAAAAAAAAAAATCAGATTTTGGAAAAAGTGTAGGGTGATTATTTGTAATTTTTATTGGTGCTGGAGCAATGATGTGGCAAGAACTCATCACTATAATTTTTCCCCTCTATATCCTTAAAATAATTCCCACCTAGGGTGCAAAGAGAGGAAACAAAAAGAAATAGAAAATTATATTTTTCATGAGCTAATCCTGGGAAGCAACCGCTCAGGTTTCCACATTTTTGGCAATGATAATTTAAATATGGAGAGCGATATTTTCTTAGTTTTTGCACAGTTGGAATGCATGCTTCCAGATACCAGACATTTAAACTTCGTTTTAAGAAGAGGAGGAAGGCAGTATCTGATAGGATTCAGGAGTCCTCTCCTCTTAGGACTGCTGCATAGCTCAATACAGCATACTACGAAACAGAGAGCCCAGATGCAAACCTCTTTAGAGATGCTGAAGGCAAGCAAAATCATCGGGAAAACAAGCAAACTGAAAGCAAAAAGAGCATAACTACTGTACCTTTACTTTGGGGAGGGTTCTGACTTCTGTCTCGGAGAACATTAATCTGGTAGACAGCTCCATAAGGCTCAAAAAGTTCTTTTAATTCTTTTTCTGACCACGAACGGGGAATCTGTCCAACAAACATCTTAATGGCATCTGGGTCTGGTTGGTCTGAATGATCCAAAGCTCCATTCATCTTGTTAGCTGTGCCGTTACTAGAAAGTGGAAAAGGAGATTAAAAAGACAAGTTAGGAGACTACGCAGTTTTCATGTGCACTAGATGCAGAAGATGATGTCAATTGGCACAAAGCAGAAAAAAAAAATCAGTATTTAATTAATAGCATAAGTATTATGAACAAAAAACAATGCGATTACATTTTTCATTGAGTCTGGTTTTCTCTGCAGGCTGCTGCTTAATGTCATTATATAAGATGAGAGCAGCACAACACAACCCAGGACTTCTGCATTTTAAAGCAGAGGATAGTGGCAAATAAGTGCAGATTTCTCTCCATGGCTGTTGTAAACAGAACTGCAGTGAATTCTCACTAAACTGGCTACTGGCAGAAACAAGGCAGTGCGTGTGTCTATGTGTGTGTGTGTTTTGTAATAAAGTCACATGAAAGGAGTATGAAACACTTGGCAATCTGTCAGATGACTAATGCAAGATGCCAGCGATGAATCTGCAGATTGTGTGAAGCATCCATGTGTGCATCAAATTAGAATGATATTGCCTAGAATGGAAAACACTCCAGCTATGTGGCTGGTTGCTGCCGATTAGATGCCCACGCTCTTTAAAAAGGAAAAGCAGTCTGGAGAGACCCAGTTTAAAGCACACTGTTTATTGTTGCCATAGAAAATAAAAAGCATAATTCAAAAAGAGACGGCAATGGCAAAATTGTCTACTTAGTTTTGGGAAATTAAAATGCTGCTTCAAAAAGTTTTCTTCCCCTGCCAAAGGAGATCAAATTTTTGAACACTTTCACCCCCTGTACATTTTTAGCCTATCTGATCTCCAGATGTATATCCTACATCCAAGTTCAAAACAACCACACTTGTGCAGGGGAAAAGAACTTTGGAACAAAAAATAATCTGATCTGGGAGACAAATGATAGATCATGATTTAGGAGAATTCATACTCTTACCCAGAAAATATATAATTTTAAAAAATGAACAAAAGTAAAAATACATCACTCTCTCCCCTCTCCCCACCCTTGCATTATTGATAATTAAGGACAGTAGTTTCAACTAATTACTTGGCTAGAAATTCCAAAAGTGCTGATGATTTTTGGATGTTTCAGTTTCAAGAAAGAACGCTAATGATGCATGAATTTTCAAGCATCCCTCCATCTTTCCACCAGGGAGAGGGGGCAAATGGCCTGTATGCAGCAATGTCAGAAGCTGATCCTGGCAGAATTCAGGCATTTCAGAGCCACCTGCCACTTTCAAAAAACTTGGCTTTAATTAGAATTTCTCCGTTTGATGATTGTTCAGGAGTGAATGCCCACTGGAGGACTCGGAAGAGCTCAGAATCTGCACAACCAGATGAAAATCATATTTTACATGTGAGAAAAAAAATTCTAAGAGTGGCAAGAAGAAAACAACACTGTACAATTCCCTACTCACAGCTATAACCTGTGTGAAGACAAATTATTTAGTTTCAAGTGTTTCATCTCCTTGAAAGCATAATACACATTAATATCCCCATATTAACTCCAGCACTTTCCCTGCTTACAGGCAAGAAGGAGAAAGTTGTAGTAAAGGCACATTTTACACCACAAGCAAGAAGTTGGATCATAAAGTGCTTTCAACATGGATCAGCAGACAACAGCATTTACTGCACTCATAAACAGCTAAAATTCCTATCTGTTCTAGCAGTAATCTTGCCTGATTAAGAGACTAAGATTTGGTCAAAACTTTTACATTACATTTCATGTACAAATATCTTGTCTTGCAAATGCTCTTCTTTTTGAATAGGTTCTACAGGTCACAAGTTCACCTGCAGAAATTGTGACTTCTCCAGGCTTTAGAAACTGCTTTTCCATACAAAGACAACATTTAAGCCAAGCAAGCCAACCATCCAAACAACCACCCCCTTAAAATTGCCAAAACCCAGAAAAACCATAACTGACTCACTTGAGTGATACTTCACGGGAACAACTTTCAAGACTTTAATGGAGCAGCAGGCACCTATGTGACACTTAAACCTCTCACAAATCACTCCATTATTTCTTTTCAATTCCTATTCCTTTATGTAAAACCCAATCTGCCAAACAACCTCCCTACTAGGGAGGTTGAAAAATTCCTCACCCATGGCTTAAAAAAACTGGGGAAAATGCTTACATGTTATTGTGAAAGAAAAGGTAGAGGTTTAGTTAAGATCCCAGCTCTGCCCTGGGCTTGGTCAACTATTTTCTTTCATAAATTGGTTTGACTTTTCACTTCATTTATTCTCTGTGTTGTTTATATTGAATTCAATTTTAAATTATGCCCTTCATCTGTTCTCTTTGTTGGACCCCTTCTTTAAGAAATCCATACACAATTGCTACTTCAGCCCAAAATTACAGCTAGGGCCCTATTTAATAAAGAATAACAAGTTTATTCCTTTGCTTTTTCCTTTACCAAAACCACCTCTACCACCAAGAGCCCTACAATTTCCATTGCTAATCAGCCAATTTTTTAAATGCCAAACACTAATACCTGTTTTCTCAGGTTAATGGCTCTATTAGTATCAAGTTCTTGCTTTGAGCTAGAGGTTTAGGCACAGGCTCTCTTCTCATTGCACAAAATGTTTAATCCCTTTCTTTATTTTGTTGGGACTGAAGTTGAATTACATTGATCATATTCTTTAAATGCTTTATTGGCTGAAGATGGTTGAAAGCTCTGACTCAAGGCATAGGTACCATAACACTATGATGCAAAGCTCCAGGTGACAGGTTTTGTCACACACTGCATGAACTTGAGTAAGTCATTAAAACTTCTCCAAACTAAATTCTGCCATCCATTGACAGCTCTGTCAATCCATTAAATCCTGCAGAGTTAAGGAAAAAACAAGCATAATTTAGGCTTTTCTTTAAAATACTTTTCTACCACAAGGTAGGGACTTGACTGAGCTGCCAACATTTTGGCAGTTTGACAGACAAGTTCAGGCCACGGAGAGGGCACTCATTTCTACAGCCCAGCTGGGCTCCTTCCTAAACTGTAGTTTGTTGATTTCAGTGCAAACCAAGGCTCTCAGACACCTCAGAGGGGGAATCCATGTCTCACTGTTGGGATTTTGAGGAGCTCAAGAACGCTGTTGCAGCAATGACACTTGCAGTAGTATCCTCACCCAGCTTTGGCAGCTGGTGTAGGACAAACAGCCAGTGCACACAGAAGGAACAAGTGAAGAAAACAGCAGAGAGAAAACAAAGGGGAAAAAACATCTATTTTATAGATTCTATGGATCTGATCCCTTCAGTGCACTTGAAGGCTCCTCTGAGGGAAAAAATTATACATCACACCTGCCTGATATTATTGCCTGAAATTATACACACACCTGGTTCAGCTGTCACAGAGCTTGTTGGGTCCATACAAAACCAGTCAAATATGCTTGAAAATGATCTCTTTTAAAGATGAATTCCCTTATCTTCTCCCAGCTTTCATCTTAACCCAATGGACATTAGCGCTCGGCATCGAGACCTCTTGGCTGCTGTAGATGTTTTACTAATTTCGCTTTGCCAATACAGTGGCTCTCAGAGGAAGTGGCTTCTTCCTTCTCCTATCTCCCCTTCTCCTGTACCCATGAAGTAATAAGACAGAAGAGAAACTACATGTAAAACTTTCTAGAAGGAAGCAAAGCAATCACTGTGAAAGCTTAGGACTATTTCTTGAAAGCAGAAGTGTACAGAGATAGCTGTGTCTAGGGGACACTAATGAGAATGGGATCCCTTGGCACTTACTGTCAGTACCCAAATGATGATATACAGTAAAAAAAAAAAAAAAATTAGATTATGTGGCTTGCTGGCTCTACGCTGTAGCAATCCTTCCCTCCATGGCCAATTTAGCCCATTGGACTCAGGGGTGACCCAGCACATCATCTTCACTGACAAGGTGTCATCTGTATCATAGAGAGCAGCCTGAGGGCAGAGATTAAGACACTGAGTCGCTGGCTGCTTGTGGTTGCTGCCAGAGCATTCTCTCTCTCAATTTGTGCCAATTTTTCTTCTAATAACCTAACTACCATTCCATCATTTCAGCAAGATGACAGGGCCACTCTTGAGGAACTAGAGATTGTTTTAATATCCCTGCTGCTTCAGCAGGAGCACTGGGAAAACCTAGGAGATGCCCTCTTGGTCTCCCCCATTCATATATTTAATTACAGCAGGACTGCTAAAAGTGAACTGCCCACTCAGGACAGAGAGGTAGCCTTCAGAAACGTCTGGATCAAAACAGACTCTCTTAAATTCATCACTGTTAAGAGCTTTGGCGTTAATCCACGTTCATTTCCATTAATGATCCCAGTGTCAAGTCAGGTGCTGAAAAACAGCTGTTAACGGGGACCAAATGCATTTACATGAGACCTGTTTGTCAAATCTGTTTTTAACCCTACCCGGAACATTCATACTGTTCTTCTTTGGTTAATTCATATTGCAACCTTCACCCTATTATTGTGGTTTTACCATTTTGCAGGGGATTCGCCTTTTTCACGTTCCATGGTATATTTGAATTTCCTCTAAGAGCCAACAGAACAAGAACATGATAACAAACTTGCTCCTAGTGTAATGACATCTAAATCAACCAGTGCAGAGGTATTTACAGGCACGAAGGTTTCACAGTAATAATGCATTTACATCTGAGTTGTGGCATCACTGCCAGGATATCACACAAACTGACAAAAGGGACAATACCAGATTGAAGGTTTCTGACTGCTGTCAAGAGAGACAGCCAAGCATCACCTTACTGTACTCCAAAGATCAAGACTGCTGGTTTACGAGCAAATTTTATCTGGAAGGACCCAAAAGGGCTTTATAAACTCTTTGTTTAGAGAGGAATGACTTCATCGTAAGGTGACAGACGGCAGCTGTTTAATGACATGGAGCATTATCGCACAACAATTTCAGCCAGGAAGGGTAGAACAATACCGTACCCAATTGAAAACTGCAGGGGGCTGCAATTTATAGACACAGAAGGTAATTACCTACATTGGATTTTGGCCAGCAAAACAAGGGCCAGAACCTCTGACAAACAGGAAAAGAAGTTGTGCAACATTTTTAAGCTGTAAATGACCAGATCTCTGTGTTTTGGGGGGAAAAAAAGTCATCTCCAGATGCTTTCTGGCCCATCAGCATTTTTGCAGCACACTTGCTCAAAGGCAGCTCAAAGGAAAGATGATATTTCAAAAATCATTAACTGCTTCTGCTGTAGCGTGTTGTAGTTTTTGGCAGAACTATTAGACTCTAATAACACTTATAATTATTATTAAGTAACACATATCCTAAACAGCAATTGCTAAATGACCCTGACATCATGCCCAATGAAAAAAACCCTTGTATGGCAGGATGTTCAGTCCTACATAGGCAGTAAAGACTACAAAATAATTGTCTCCAGGCTTCCCTGCACCCATCAGCAGGGCTAACAACTGAGCAGCTATAAGTCTTGCAATCCATCTTACAGCCCCATAAAGACTGTAACAAAGAGATGAGCAATTCTTCATCCACCCAGCAGAGAGCAACCACACTTGCACTCTCACACATACATGAATTACAGGAAAATCCTGATGGCTTTTAATACCTGACATACATTGTGCAGATTTCATTCTTCTCGGTAGCTAATAATACTCAAGCTCTTGTGTACGCACTCAGAGGCAAATGCAAAGATGTTTTTCCTTTCAGAGGCAAAGGCAAAGATGTTGCCTCCACATTGGCAGAAATGATCTCTAAAATGTAGTTTTTCTTATGACAATGAGTTACTTTTTACTGCCCTGATAATTTAAAATCCACAGTCCTTTTTCTGGTGAAATCAGAGATTTCTTGTAGCTCAGCTTTGCTAACTCTCTCCCTACAGTAGATCATACAAACTATGGCAAACCATTGTTAGTATAGGGAATACTTGTTTTCTGATTAATTCAAAATATAGCACATGTAATCACTTTAGTGCCTCTGTTGCAAATTTTAGGTAAGGTAAGAAGGTATTTTATCCCATAGGAAAAAATATTTGAAAGTATGGGGAGAAGAAAGATTCCTACCTTGAAAATGTTTTGATAGGTAACAAATTTGGGCTAAGAGAAAGAGAAGCAGATGGAAGCTGCCTTTCACAGAGATAGGTCAGACTGCATGATACTAAGGGCAATATGAATTGGAAAAAGTACTGAACAAAATACAGACTAGAGAAACATCAGAAGAAAGCTGATCCTACCTGAGTTAAAACATGTTATTTCTTAGAGGTATAGATGCAGATTCCTCACCAGTATCACAGAAAGAAATCAAGGATACAAAAGGAAGTCTTAAGAAGAGCTACATTAAAATGCAGTTTTCTTTTCAGCTGGAGGTGCACATTGGAGCACATACACTCCTTTGCGTGTTAAGGCTTCTTGCCTTCCTAAAATCAGCCCTCAGAGTTCTGCTCACCACAGTTAAATATTCACCTCCAGAAGGGGGTGGCTCTTCAGGTGTTCAGCCTCTGTATTCCTGCACCACTTCTATTACAAACCAGTTTGATTTAAGGTAGGGGTTTCAACTTAAACCATGGAAAGCCCTAGTGCACACGTTTAAATCTAAAAGATGCTATTCTAATGTTCTACTCTTGGTAATGCTTCCTGGAACCAGAGAGTCAAGCAACAAACTTTGCAAGAGCTTTGTACATCTGGTACATCATACCTTCAAAAAAAACCCCTTACATGCAAACACATTTTCAGAAAACCAAAAAAGTCTTACATATTTCAGATGATCTCACCTCTTACTGCTGCTGTATGGGCCTTTTTGTTTTTGTTTTTTTATTAAGCAAATTATTTTTTAGAGCATGCAGTAGTGCTTAATGTTGTGCGTGTGCTATGAGTGGAGCAACTCACACAACTTAAAATACATGCAAACAAGAGTGAATGAGTGCAGAAGAGAAAGCAAACAGGGAGGGGTAAGGTTTGTTTTTTTTAGTCTTCTATTTTGGGAACCAATTAAATATAACTGCTAGTTCATCTAAGAGCAGAAGCAAGCAATTAAACACACCATTTATACAAGTCTGAGCTGGGCAGCATCTTTTTGTTTATGCTGATAAAATTTACAGCATCCTGTTTTCAGTATCTTTAGAGATTTGCCTACAGTGGCCCATAGGTTTTACTCAACTGAAATTAGCAGAACCTCAACAGCCAGGGACAGATGCCTGCCCTTCAATGGCTGAAGAAAGTTAAAGCCACTACACCTCAACTGCTTTGAATTAATTTCCCCTCTTATTCAAGTAGAGACGAGAATCACAAATTTCTGGGATACATTATAAGAATGACTGAAAATAAGCACTTGAAGATATAAACTAAGAGCCTATGCAAGCCCCAACCCTTGTTCTTCCAGGCTTCTGTAGGCTTTGGCATAGAATTAGTTCAGGGTTTGATGAGGTCTGCTAAACAATAATGTTCTGCAACATAAAGTTCAGCTTAGGCAGCCACCCAATAATTCATTTCTGCTTTCTGGGCAGAATTTGTTGTCTACATTAAATGCTTAAATAAGATTGGGGCTGTCTTCATCAGGTGTAAGGTAGATGCATTTCCAAGAAAAGTCCCATGAGAGCTAAGAGAATCACATAATGGTTTGCATTGGAAGGGACCTTAAAGACCATCCATTCCAACTCCCCTGCCATGGGCAGGGGAGCCTTTAACTAGACCAGGTTGCTCTAAGCCCCATCCTTGTCTTGAACACCTTCAGGCATGGGACAGACAGAGCTTCTCTGGGCAAGCTGTGCCAGTGCCTCAACACCTTCACAATAAAGGATTTGTTCCTTACACCTAACTGAACCTGTCCTCTTCCAGCTTAAGGCCATTTGCCCTTGTTCTATCACTATATGCCCCGTGAAAAGTTCAACAAATATTGACTCATGACTTTTAAATATCCATTTTCTGCTGACCAACTCCTAGATGGGCATCTGCACATCTTGTTTTGACCTGGGATGTTAAATAATAACAAAGGCTTCTAATTTATCATTTTTCTGTGTCTAAATAAATCTCTGTTATAGCAACTACTGCAACTTACTCTTCTACTCTTGTTATGCTCCTCAACAACTTTTTTGCTAGTAATGTCTTTAGGGCATTAAGATCTATGCTCTGTCTAAAAGGGACTCTACCTGAAAAGGGCTTTTTTCCTGTCTGCATCACTAGACAGTAACATGAAAGTGAGCTTGTGCACCTGAACAATTACATTACAGTTCTGGAGCATGGATTGATGCACTTTTTCACATGAAGTTGAATCTGGAGTAGCTGACTGCTCAGTATTAATGGTGTGGATTATTAATGCCTTGCCTTGCTGATTTACACACATTTGGAGTGAAGCACACTTCTTTCTGTGTGGCAGGAAACATTTATTGGTATTATTTTTTTTAAAATGCACAACAGTATTTGATTACACCCAAATGGTTATGTATTTGCAACATGTCAACAACTGAATTAGAATAGTACCAGGTTTTTAAAATTCAGGACACAGAGGACCATCTGTTTTCTTGTCAACAACCTCAGTCTCTCTCTCCCCATTCCAAACACTTACTGCTCCAAATTTACAAAGTTGTTACTCAATTCTCTTCTTCCTATGGCCTCAAAAAAACTTCAAAGACAGCAATGAAGGCTTCAAAACTTTTTTCTTTTACTTGATAATTACTGATATGACTATTTCAGTAGGTTTTGTAGCCAGGCTAGCAATTATCTCTAAGTTCTTATAGTTTATGGCAAACTCTGTCCTGGAGTTGTGATGGAGGGCATAGGAAAGGTGTTCTCCAAACATTTGTTTTGAAATGCAGACAATTTTGTGTGCTGAAATCAACTGATTATTGAAGATGTAAATTACAGTCCAGTGGTTTTTCAAGACTGGCACTCACATGTGTATGTACACACACACACACACACTCAGGCCTGATCCTAGCTGAGCTCCACAGAGTGCAGGGAATCATTTTCATGGGCCCAAAAGCCATGTCCAAACAGAAGGAGGCCAAGAGCTGATGCCTGACATGGCTGCTTTACCTAAACAGCTTCTTTAAAAAGGGAATGGAAGATAACAGCCCTGCTGGTTTTAAGGGTGCAGACAATTTTGTTTAGATCTCAAATAGACCATTAGAGGAAGCTGTGACATTGAATTTTCTTACTTAAAACAAAAAATCCCATCAAGCTCAGCCGTGCTCTCTCCTTCTACAAATCTGAATATAAGAAAAACTCATTGTTCAAAGTGTGATGCAATTGTGATTTCAACAAGTTAGGCATCATTATAGCAAAATCCCCCTCAGCTGATTCCTTTTTTTAAACCATTTCTTCATTTTTTTGACACCACATCTGGCATATAGGATACAGATGATCATTTGTTTATATATCTGTCTAAATGCCTTTTCCAAACACAGCCAGATGGAGCCTTTCAAAATCAAATTAATTTCAGATTAATTCACTCTGGACCCACTCCAGTTTCATGACTCTTTGCTTTGAGGCACCATCTAAATTGATTTAGAGTCACGAACTTAAGAGAGCTCAAGTCCTTAGGTACAGAAATAAAGAGATTCTTCTTGCACACTGAAAGAGTCAGCAAATCAAAAGGGTCCATGATCCTAGATTTTGATTCCTAAAAAACCCTCCACCAAATCAACATAAGAATGCCTTAGTCTATGTAATGCCAAATTCATATATAAAAATCTTAATATCTCATTCCAGGAAAATCACTTTAGAATTTACATCTTCAATGCCTCCCTTGCTTAGTCCAATAAAATTTATTGCTCTAATTAAAAAGCAAAATAAAAAAAGAGTTGCTCTAAACCTTGCAATAAGCAGTAGTCATGGAAAGATAGGAGACAAGTAATAAAAATCTCCACTGCAAGGGATTTATCTAAGGAACTATAAACAAATGTAGCCTGCAAACACTGTGGGCTTGCATACTGTCAATCCTCTGTGGATGCCTTTATTATCTCACTTGTTTCAATTGCAATTTGGGTTTCCATGGAGATGTAACAGTCAACTCTGGGAAATTATAAGATAAATGTCAGGCAGTGATAACGGTGTTAATGAAGCTTCATTGACAAGCAGAACTATGCTTCAAATAATAGGCATATTTCTATTAGCATATGTATAACCTGTCCAGAAAAAGAGAAAAAAAAAATCCCCAACAACAGGGAAAGACAATATTAAAAAATTAAAAGGAAACAGTGTATATAGATGATACAAGACACACAATGGAACATTGCATCTATGTGAAAGGATGAATCCCTAACAAACAGAAGAGAAGCGGATTGAAAATTTAATTTCCCAATTCCTCTTGAAATTTTTGCACTCGGCTACCAGGCTGACAAGGCGCTTTGCTGACACACGCAGCCACACTCCTGCACGGTGTGACTCCTGCTTCCTTCCAGCATGGGGCTGGAAGGATCTGCTTCACCAGGCACTTTGAGGCTGCGATTTCATAATGCGCAAATGCAGCTGCACTGGGCTGTTAGGAAGATGCCGACCTCAGTGGAAACACGAACAACGCACACACCAGCACGGCCTCCTGAGCTCTCGGGTGTCGTTCGTGCTCAGATCAGGGTGGCTGCTCCCCCACATCCTGATACATGATGAGTTTGATGTGACACTGCTGGGGCAACAGCCGTCAGCGCCTCCGATGACAGCATGGTGTGGTCTCGATACGCTTCTGTGTTAACCAAGCCTGTAAAAGCTGGAGAAGCTGCCAGTCACCTGTGAAGGCCTGTAGCCAACTTTTTTCTTCCCACAGATGGAATGGTTTTGGTGAACTGGAGGTCAGAGAGGTGACAAAGTGGATTTCTGCAGAACAGAGGGAAATGAAGCTCATCCTGCTTTATTTCAGTGAGTCAAGTTCTTCGTTTGGCCAGGCCAGACTTCCACCCAGCCAGGGGAAGGGGAAAGAGTTTGGCTACACCTGTACTTGAGGGTTCATTTTGGCAGTTTATCAGAAGCCAGTAGTGTAGGAATGGGGTAATCCTACTCCAGACAACCACACAGAAATTTTTGTAGGTGGATAAAATAAGCTAAGATATTCACTGCCTATTCATGAGGCAGTATTACCTCTGCCTGGACAACCAAGAGGTGCTAGAGGTTGGTTCTATCTCTTCTCATCCCACTATTTGGCCTTGGGAATTTTAGTCCCTTGCCTGCCTGCGTAACTCTTTCAGGTAATGTCAATCCCCTCATCTCCTCTGTCTTTGAAAACAAGGTTCTGGTATTACAAGAATGTTAGAGGGGCTACACATTAAATGATGAAATGGAAAATCAGGATCAGGCTTGGTTAAGCAGCAGAGGAAGGTGAAATCTTAAACATACAAGCAAACAAAGAAGAAAATCTTAATCCTCCAAAGGCTCAATGTTAAAGCATGTGGGCAGGGAAAACTTCAGGAATTGTGGGAAACTCAAATGTTACTGGGATGTATAATCTTATGTAGCTGTAGCTCAACCAAACATCTGCATGCAGGGCAGGAAACAAGTTGACTTTGCCATTTCAATGAAAAATATGGCTGGGGAGTGGGGTTGGGAGCAGAGCTTTTTGCTCTTTTTCCCCTTCTCTCCTGAAAACACCTCTGTTCCTCCTACCTTGTCTAAATTCTGTTTGTTTAATAAAGGCAAACATGAATGTTGTCTGGAAAACACTTCCCATTTCTCCAGGGAGAAGTCATCTTTGTCCAGACAGGTTTTAGGGGGCAGAAGAGGGAGTTGAAACACGCACCCAGTCTTTCTGCAGAGCAGACTTTAGCTTTGATCAGATTGCTGGACAACAACAAAATCAATAGAGGGTTTTTTTCCTAAGCTGAATTACAAGGAAGCTTAAAAAAAAGTTTCACTTTTTCTGATTCTTTTCCAACTGCTCCTCAATATAACAAATAGGAAAAATCTAGGTAACTCATTAGATTTCCACTAAAATGTCAATAGTTAGAAAATTATTTTCCCCAGTGAGTTTTTCACATACTTATAACTCACTCTAGTGCTTTTTGGGGAAAGGGGAAAACCTCTAAAACTTAATCTTAGTGGTAGCTGATTCCGTGTAGATGGACAAGTACTCCTGCGAGCTTTGTGGAAGACAGAATAATGAGAAAAACCCGAGTCTGGACTCAACTTCAGATGGGCAAGACATACATGCTCCTGCCAGGGTCAAGCTGTGGCAGAACCGGTTCCCTCCAGACATGCAACCACGATTTGTAAAATAAAGAAAAGAAACTGGATGAGAAGACAGAATACTGAGCAATTTTTTTAAATGAAAAAAATCCCACGTGTGCTGTGTGGAAGACATTGTTCATACTGCAAAACAGGCTAAGTTGTCTTAATTTCTCACATATTGAAATCTCTAAATTCCATTGCAATGTGTTTTCTAGCATCTTCAAAGGATCCATTTTCCTTTGTATTTTGGATTAGCAACAGTTTTACGTCCAAAGAGACCTGCTATACAAAAAGGTCAGTAGTAGCACTGGTAGACAAGTAGTCAACAAGCCTGAGTTTTTAAAGTAAACCCTCATTACAGCCTAAGATTTTACTTAGTCCCTTATTTTTCCTCTATTATTGCAAATAAGATATTTTTCTCTGTTGGTTGTGCTGTTCTTTTGAAGCTCACAAGAAAATAAACAACTACACATAATTAGGGAAGGAACAACTTGCCCTTTAAAGGCATCATTCAAACAAACAAAATGAGAAAAAACAGTTTAAATTTTCCTAATAAACATACCCTGAAAAATCCTAACAAAAATACACCCTAGCACACATACATGCACACACACTTCCCAAGTCATATGGCAGTCATTTATGGGGATGCTTCTGACTTCAAAGATCTTTTTATTGTGAGTTTGAAGGACACTCTGTGCAAATGCAGCATTGGGAAAACAAAAGGGGGGGTGCCATTTGGAAGTGTTTTGCCAAATGGAAAGGAAAATACAGCTTGAAAAGCTGCCAACACCCCATGTTTTTAAGGTCATCATAAATAATTGCAGTAGGAAAAATTTAAAATGATGAGATAACCTCTAAACTGTACTTTTTAGAAAAAGTCTTACCCTAGTGGTTATTTATTTGCTCTGGAGGTTTAATTCACAAGCAAAAATTAACCCAGGTCTTAGGGACTTGCCGACACTTTACAGAAGAAATGGGAAAAGAGGAGATGGAAAAAACCCAGGAATACCATCCACATAAATTTGACCCCCACGTAATTTACAAAGACTCTTAACTCCAATACCCTTGTGCTAGAGCAAAGGTAGTTAAACAGTTGTGGATGTGTTTTTAAGCTCCCTATAGCATACTCGACCCGTGGAAACTCAGCCAGCTCAGGTTTGGCTGGCTGTCAGCAGCAGTGTGAAACGCAGTGTGATTTATAGAAATCTCTGTCATCACACCACAGGGTTAATTTCTTTCCTTCTTTTTTCTCTTTCCCTCCTGCCCCTGAAAGTGGAAAACTCTTATTTGTGATGACAAGTCTTTGGAAGGCTGGAGGATTAGTAACATCATGTGGTTCCCTAAGATCTCTAGCCCTTTTCCAACTGTTTTTCCATATAACTCCTCTCTGTATGGTCATCGGCACCTCCGCTCAACAGATGGAAAAAGGGAAGAACCTGTCCCAGGGCAGGTGGAGGGACCAGGATGCTGGCAATGGAAGAATACAGACTCGAAGTTCACATGTCTCAGCTGCCTGATACAAGAAACCGAGGGGAATCCAAGCATCAAATATGGGATTTTAATAATATGAGCATTTATTCTAATGATTTGAAGGCTGAACCTGCTGGGCCTGTCACTGTAAGCAAGAGATATGGAGAAAGAAACGATGAAGCCTGAATTTTCATTCTGACTGCCACCACTGGAGAGCTGTGGATTTGTGCTTGTTCTGGTCTGAGGCAGGGAAGGATATCTGTGCCCTGTGCCCACACAATCACTCAGGCTAGGCAGCCACCAGCTGGGCAGCAGGTCAGCTCTGAACACCGAGCACAGAGCTTCACTCGAGCAATTTCAAATTCATTGAGAGTGGTATTACTCACAGATTATTTTAAGGCACATCAGTTTTCTTGCTATAACCATCCTTCACAGAAGACGAAATCTAATAGAAGAACAAAGCTGGGAAGTGTATCTAATGGTAAAGAGCACAGAACTTTGCAACAAAAAAGCTGTTTCTCAGCCACACTTTTTCATAAGTCTTTTCCCTTTGCTGTGCTTATCTCTGTCACCTTTGAATTATGATCCCATCCCAACAAAGAATTCTAAAACACTCAGAGGAAAATGCCAAATCATTAAGTTATTAAAGAAAAAAAAACCAACTACCCTTTCATGATATATTTTTTCTTTTAACTTGATGCAATTCTTATTTCTCTTTTAAAGGCAGTGTTCGAATATTATGAAATACAGCAGAAGTACTTTCCAAAGCCACTATTGCTATTTGCATTGCAAGAGCATCTCTGAGGCTCCAAACAATGCTGCCTGCTTTCTAAGTAGCAGACCTAATTTTATCAGTAAGCCCAGATGTTTTCCTACTATTTTCATATGTTAGGAAACATGACACACTCACAGACTATTTTAATAGACAGTTAGGAAATAAAGGGGAGAAGGGGCCACAGCCAGTCTGAGTTCACTTATCCTACAAACACAGAAATTTCTAATTTACTGGTTTCTATCAAGCACCTTCATTAATGAGTCCAAGATCTTTAATGCTTCTTTAATTGTCGATGCTTCCATCTCTCCATGACTGGACTGAATATCAATACAGTTGGCTGAAACAGCTGCTGCTCTACTAAGAAGGTCAGAGAATCTGGGGGTTTCCTGGACAGAATGGGACTACATCCCCTGAAGTTTCAAGGTAGAAGGGAATGCAGCTCTAATGTGCCAGCTCACGTCTCATTACTCTATATTTTCTAGGCATTTATCCAGTAGATGCCTTGCTATCCTTTCTTATTTAATTCAATGATGCATTCTTCCATAGAGTTGCACTAGGCTGACACATTAATTAAAACTACCTTGAAATATTAGCAGCTACATAGCATTTGATTGGTAGGAGAAAAATAGTTGGGCATGAAAATTAGTATTAGCTTTTACATAAAATAAATTATTATTCAATAAATTTTAATTGCCTGGGGCATTTTTATGAACAACAGGGATTAGCGAATATAGTGTATACAATACATTGTATATGTAACAGACAGAATAATCAAGGCTGACAGAGTTCTTTTGCTTGTTTCAGAGCACATACACAGCTCACATGGAGAAGGAACAGATTACAAGGAGCTTCCCCATAGCCACATGCAGCTGTAAAAGCTCAGAGTCAGCAATGGCAGCGCTCTGACAGTTAAATCAAAACTACACATCCTTGAGGAGCCATTTCGTCTAAATCACAGCTTCTGATTCCTCATCTTATGTGGTCAATGGGCCTGCATTTCTTAAGAATGGGAGCACTGGTGGAACCAGGAGTGAGGCTTCAGGAGAGCTGTTTTTGTGAGCTCTGTTCCACGAGTGCTGCAAAAATGTACACAAAGCTTTACAAATGACCTCATTTTTACTAGGAAAGGACAGCTCAGCTCTGTTCTACATTTTCCTGAACTGAAAGGAAGGCCCCACAGCCAAACTGTCATGTCTAATCATTGTGTTGCTGGAGAGTGTTTAAAACAAACAACTTTTTTCTTTTTTTCCTCCTCTCTTTTAATACAAAGCTGTGGAGCAATTGTTGTGTTTTCAGAGACCGGGAGCTGCGTTTTCTATCACATAGCCAAGACACCAGAACAGCAATTTTTCCCAGTGCAATGAATGAGCTTTATAAGGATAAATTTCCACCTCATTAATGATCTGAGCTGATTATTCCCTTCCCCCACTTATTCTTTTAGGTCATGGATCAAATGTGACCCACTTTCCTTGAATGCCTTCCCACCATCTATTTTTCCCATTAGAGTAGAAAGCCAGTTGCTAAGGACACATTACAAAGCAGTCATGCAACCACTAAATATCTGCCCCCTAAACACACACACGCACACACACACATTTCTTCTCCCCTGCCTTTATGATATTTCCCCCCACTCATCATCCACTCTCAACAAGATCCCGCTTTACATTCAGGAAAGCCAACAACAGAACTGCTTATAAGGACAGGCTTAGCACGAGAATAGGATTTTCTAATGACTACAGAGACTCCTGGGGCCCTTCATATTTAAAAAAATATAAAGGCAGCAGCCTTGGTTTTTAATTACTCCTAATTCTAAATCTCATGGCCTTAAACACAATAGCTCTTTCAACTCAGAAAAAAATGACACTAATCAGTAACAGAGTCCCCTGTGCAACCTGCTAGTCCTCTGCTGGCATTGCAATGCTTGCAATGCTATGATTTTTCAAGGTTGACCAGTGAGTCAGCAAAGCCAGGACAACTTAAAAGAATTCAATCACGCAACTGAAATGTTTCTTTCTAATACAGCATTGGATGGATTGCAATTAGCAAGGGGAATCACTACAAGGCAAATATTGTAAGAGCAGAGAGAGAGAGAGAGAGGGAATTAAAGGAGATGGTGTTTATTTTGCAAAAAATGAGCCCCAGATGTTAAGGTATTTGTGGTTTAATATAGCCCCTCTCACCAACCAGGTAAGGAACGTAATTTAAAAGCATTAAAGTTCAGTTGCTGAAGCTCAACAGAAAAAAAATGAAGATTTAATTCATCTGCCCTGCTTCCCTCTGAGTAGCTGACTAATATTCCTACTTGGTGCAAAGTCCTGTGAAATGGAAGACTTGCATTGTTCTACAGTGCTTTCCATGAAAATTCCTCACCTTGGCATTTATAAAAGAAAAGGTGTCATTTTAGGTGACATTTAGGTGTCACCTAAGTGCCTCATTGAGAAATTAAACAGAAAGTATGTAACACTGCAGCAACTCGGCTTTGTCTGACTGTTTCAGCTTTCGGTGTCATTTATTACACCTCCCAGTAGGACTGTGCACCACCTTGGTGTTTCTATAACCAATACCTCATTCCTTTAGCAAACAGAGGCGCACTATATGATTAAATGTAAAATGAAATACTTATGAATAACGATTCACATCTAAACTACAGTTACAGAGTGGAGAAGGCTGAGAATTTGGTCACAACCAGTATTTCTACTTCATACCACCCACCCTTTTCCCACAGAACATCCACAGCATCCTTTCTCCTAACTCTCACAGAGATGACAGAAATCATAACTGGAATGGGATTTTCCATTTAGCAGGACGATGAGCACGTACATCAGAGCTGAACTGTGCCACTGACACTGTGGAAAGATTAGAGTCACGAGCATCCAAGCAAAATGAACCGTAAATACAATTACTGTTGAACTATCAGCGAGCAAACTAAGCATGGGTTTCAAGCAGTGGCAGTCTAACAGCCTCCCGAAAAGGAGAATAAAAGCCTGTTGTTTGCAGGAGTCCCTGAATTCAGACAAAAATCTCCAGTTTTGGATTACAGGAATAATAGTCTGAATAACAGACTTTTACTCCCAATACCAAGTGAGCTGCCCATAAGAAAGATGACCCTGACACATGGCCAAGGCTTCCAGGCACCTCAGAGAGGAATTCCATCAAGCTCCTTAGATGTGCACTGAAAGCATGGAAAGCTTCCATTCCCTGGAGCAAACTGAAGGGAAAAGCCATCATTTTTCCATTTGAAGCAAGCAACCAAACTTATTTTTCTGGACATTCTAAGAACTTTCCAGATTTTCTTCTTTACACTATCCCATATTCCTCTACTTTCCTTTGTATTCACAGGGTTTATTTCCTGTCACTTCTCTTTTGAACTGTCCTTAACACACCTTTTATTTGCATTTAATCCATTTGTTCATCATTAAACTGATGATTCCACTAAAAATACACCAGTAAGAAAGGCAACCATGGCAGCTGGCTCTTATTACTGCATCAGTTCTGGGCAGGATTCCGAAACCAGATTAAGTGACAGCAACTTCAAAGTGTTTGAACATCAGGTTCCTAGCACCATGTTTTATCATTTTTGAACACTATTTGAATTCCCAACAGCTCCCTTCCAGTCTGAGTAACTACTACCCAAAAATAAATATGCTGTAAACTGTTGATCTCTTTTCTCTTGACTGTTTTTGTAAAATTGCTTTCAAGCACCTGTAGTATTCTCCAGCTGCCACTGCATGTTGCTCCTCTGCTTAATTTCATAAGAAGAAACACATGAGCCATATGCAGGAAAAAGTAATCTTATCCTTGAATCCTTCCAGTAGCCAAGGCAGAACTGTCCTGTGGAGTGAATTGGTTATCTGTTTACTTGATGAATTCTGAAAGACACTCAGCTTCCATATCCCCCAGCTGCCAACAGTGCCTGAGCCCCCACCAGAGCTCCTGTGCAAATCAAAGTAAGGACAGCGAGGCATCAATTTTGCCACTCAGTTCTATTCTGCAAGAGATGCCAGGCAGCAGCATTCAGCTGCTCTGTTTTGTTGTTTAGTGCCTTGCATCATCATTCCACTGGTATATACAAGCAGTGACTGTTTTCCAAAGGGAGACATGAGGAGCCAGGTTACAATGCAGAGAAGGACACTCATTACTGTAAATTAAAATCCTTACACAAATCACCAACGGTGAAACCATCTCTGCTTCAATTACACTCTTAGCTAGCACATCCAGGCTCTTGCTTTGGCCAGAAATACTGAAGGCATGATTGATCTAATCTGTAATCATGTTGTTTATTTCAAATTAGAGATACTATAAAAAGCATAACAGTGAGTATATATATATTCATAGCACCACTGCAGACATCCAAAAGGAACTCTATTTTATCCCTGCTGCTTTGCATTTTAGCCTCATTTCTTCCCCTTTTACAGTCTATGGTAAATACAATATTTGCTTTTAGAGTTCTGACTCTCCGGGGATTATAAAGGAAAAGTACTTAACACAGAGATTATCTTTCTGGTGTTGCACTGTACAAATGAAAATTGTTACATTAATGGCACTATACAGTCATGTTCAAACACCATTAAGTACCTCTCCAGAAAACGAAAGGAATGGGAATGATGAACTCCAGCATAGCTCTGCCTCGACTTGCAAGTGTATTTGTGTTTCTCCCTCCCTCACCATGCAAATGACTCTCTGGAAAGGAATCTCCAGACTTTGTTTTCCTTTCATTAACACTTCATAGCCTGCAATAAGAGTAACAGGAAATATTAATACTTAGGAAGCACAGACAGCAAATTCTCTGAAGAATACAGAAGGTCTGTAAAGAAGGTCTGTAAAACTTTTACAAAACCAGACTTTGAAATTCTGTCCGAATATGGATATACACCATCAGCTCAAACTGAGACCCACCTTCACACCTAAAAATCCCAAGCCTGGGTGTCTGCTCTGGGTTTAAAAGCATGAAACAAGCTGCCTTCAAACACACTGAGACTCATTAGTTCATTCTGTTGTACATTTCTCTTCCTCCATGGGTTTAAGACTTATTTTTAGATGCTTTAAATCTGAATGGGTCAGATACATATCTTCTAATGAGTATTGGTAATTAAGGTTTCAAACCACACAGCAGCAATCCAACACTTTAATGTTGCTGATATCTCTTTATATTTGTGTATATTTTCAGAGCAATGTCTAAGAGTCCTATTTGATTTAATTTTATTAAGTTATTCAAGGCTAAAGTTACTTGTGAAAGCTCAAAATATAACTAAGTGTAGATTTTTGTCCTTTTATTCTTCACAAACCTTTGCAACTGTTCTATATATTAGACTTTCACTTAGGACAAAAATACAGAGATTTATATCCTAAGATGATAAATTCCAGTTAAATTTTTTGTATTTTGCTATTCAATAAAGTGGAAAACGTAAAAGATTATTATTGAGATTATCATTAATATTATTTATGTATTCCAGTGCTTAGAAATACTACAGCAAGAACATTTACATGTGCTGAAGAAGCTTGATTATAAAGCTTGGCTAAACTTATTGGAAAAGCTGCAATCATAGCTCGATTACTTCCGAGAAAACATTTTGGGAAAACTCAGCATATTTCATTTTCTCCTCATAATTTGGAGATATCTGTCTGGCTTTGTCAAGTGCTTTGAAAGAGCATGTGAAAAAACTGGGAGTTTTACAGGTGCAAAATATGTCAAGGAATGTAAAAAGAAATGCTTTCCTTTCCCAGAGATTTCAATTTTGGTTGTTCACAAAAAATGGCCAGGCCTCTATGAGGTCTGCTCAAATTTCATTTGCATGTGTCTGCTACCCCCTGCACAGTATAGGAAATAAAGAAGAAACGAAAGAAACCCTCAGAATATTCTTGAAATTAATTTTCATGAAAGAAGCAATTGAGTCCATCTACTAAGGTACTTATAATTACATTATATTGCTACTTAGAAGAAAAATGGCTGGCTATATTCTAAGAAAATATTAACCCCATCAGCCCAATCACAAATCACTACATTTAATGTATTCTTCCTTCTATTAACACCCACAAGGTGCCCATTAGAGGCACCATCACTGCCATCCTAAATCATTTCTAATTATCAGACGAGCAAAAACATGATGGAAATGTTATTTCACATCTTCAAATGAAAAGCTCCTTGCTTCCAAAAGATATGTCAGCACTGGATGATTTACTCCATGATTTTGTTTACTGCCTTCAACTTTCATTAGTGTTAAAAGAGCTAAGATTGTTTCCCTGACTGCTGAGATTTCCTAGGAGAGAAGAACCACACAAATACTAAACTCTCCACTGCCTGCAGTGGGTCAGGGAAGAAAAAAGGTGAAAGGCAGGGTGCAGCCTCCCATGGCTTCACTGTTTTGGGTTGTTTTGTCACAGTTCTGTCTTTCTAGGGAATGGAGAAGGAAAAGGGCAGGAGCTGTGCCATGGTTTCCCATGCCTCGTCCCACTCCTGCCTTGCCATCCACTCCTCTCCTGCTTGGTTCAGGCTCGAAGCTTTTCATTTGTCCCACATTCCTGCCATCCCAAAACAAAATAAGCAGGAATTTTAAACACATAAAGTGCATGAGCTCGTTCTTTTGTTCCTGGTAGGTGTCTCATTTTTGAGGTTTTTATTTCTAAAGAGTGATTGAAATAAATGCTTCATAGATATTTTAGCAAAATATATTTTGTTACTAAGATTTTGACTAAGTTTTCAAAAAATTCTAGGAGCATTTTTCATGAGTAAAACCTTCTAGCTGAAGAAAACAACGATTTCCTAAATCATCTGTCTCTGCAATATTTATACATGTTTAATCCCATTCAGACACATATTAATACCCTCTCAAACTAAAACAAAGAAGTATGACAACAACACATTACTAACAAGAGGGAATTAAAAGAATTAATCCGGTGTTTTGCTCCTGGAATTTTTGTGCATGATGGCATGAGAAGTCCCTGAGCATGCTGATCTCACTGGATCTGCTTTGATTTAGGGTTTGAAACAGATGACCCCAGAGTTCCCAACTTACATTACTCAGTGGTCTAGATATCAGGACTATGAAGAAAATTTCCTGGAGAAGGAGGAAATGATTGAAAAAATAAAGTGTATTTCCTTGGAGGAAACAGATATTTTTTTTTAATTGGACTGGATATAACTTTTTCTTTCTAATATTATTTATTCCCTGGCAGTGCCATTATGTGTAAGTGGAGCTTGACTCTTCCATACAGAAAAGATGGTACAGACACTGATCCCTCCAATCTCAAAAATGCTTCAAACTTCCAACTCTTTGCTCTTCAGCTCTGTGCCTGCTACTTGCCCCATACACACATATTGCAATATGTGATCAGGAAGCCTATGATACCATTCAATCATGAGAAGCAAGAGCTGGAATTTCTGGGGATGGCACTCATTTTCTTAGGCATTGGAGGAATCATAACCCTTCAATATCTAGAAGAGTTATGATTCTATCTATCCATATCACTGATGTAACATACACCTTCTATTTAGAAGCTCTGTACATGATTCATTACCATGACACAGATAGATAAGAGAATCTATGGCTTATTATCCAGGAATTGTACTATAGTGCAGTTTTTTACTAAAGGAAATGCAAACATTATTTTGCTAAACCTTCTCTGTGCCATTCTGCAATGTTGTTATTAACATTCACACATAACAATAAAAACTTATGGATATTCACAAGCAGTTGTTATATCATTTAAAAGACAATGATAAAGCTGAACACTATAATCGTAATTTGTCAAAATAGAAAAAAGGGTACAAATTGAAACCAAAATCTATTATTTAAACCATTATGAGGTACCAGAAAAAAGAACTGGCTTGTCATTAAAATGATGCAACTGGTGCACATGGATATTCTGAAATCAAAAAGCCAAACACTAAAGTCAAGACTGTTGATCTGCATCTCCTCAGCACATGTTGGAGTGAATGATTAAAAGCTTCTATTTGATGTGACCTATTACAGTATATGAAAAAATACTGCAGTGCTTCCCACTATCATTGCCCTCATAGTGGTGGGTCAGAAAAAGAAGCAAGCAAGATTCCTCCAAGCTTCTCATTTTGATTGCAAACTAAAAACAACTTCCACAACCTTCTTTTAGCTTTCAGCCACTTGTCAATACTTTGCAAGAAATGGTAAATGATTTCCAAGCTGAAATCACCCATTGAAGACAGTAACAAGCTATTAAATTTAGTAACTCTCTTTCACCTCTTTCTCCAGGGCTGCCTTGAGCAGGAAAAAAAGCATGTTGCCAGAGAATCAGCTCTTCTGAAGAATTCAATGGCCAGGATCATGTGTACTACATGCAATTCAAGGGCCAGATTATGCCTCAGTCCAGAAAGCAATGGAAGGGAATACATTCCCGGGCCTGATCTTCTATTTGAGCAGCTTGGGAGCCAGAAAAACCATCATACTGGCTGTATTCCTTCTGCACACAAACAGAATGGACACCTCTAATGTATTGTAAACAAAAGAAGGGTCTATAAATCGTGTTTTCTAAATATCATTTTGTAATCTGCTTCCACTCAGAATACACAATACAGTCCAAAAGTGAAAAGATACACCTCATTTTTCAAAAATGAAAGGCAGTGATGACTTACTCGTATTTAATCTGTTGCTTACATTTTAAAAACATTGTGAGCATTATATCCAAATAAATATTTATCACTGTAGTAAGGCTTCCTCTTGTTGGTTAGACTGTAAACCCAAGCCATACATTAGAAAGATCTTAACTAAAAACAAGCATCTCAGCAGTTCACTACACATGGAAGCAAGTCAAGCAAAAACCAAATCAAGCATCTCCCATCTGAACAAAAATCTGGTGCAATTCACTTCAAACATGCTTCTCTCTTGGATTCTGAAACACCACTTTGCTGCTCTCTTCTCAGTCCCCAGTTGCCTCTTTGCCAAATGTAACACATATTTATAAGAGGTTAAAATAGAAACAAAACACTACCAACAACCAACCAAACAACCCAACACTGCAGAAGGGGGAGGACAAACAGTGGAGCCAGACGTAGCAGCTTGCTTTTACTGTCTCTTTGCTCTTGGGAAAATGTAATAGTGGCTTCTGAATATTAATTGAACAAGGAGCCGTGCAAATTCCAGCTGTTGCCCGTGCACTGGGGTCTGGAAGACGGGTGTTTTCTCAGCCCCCGGTTTCATTCCTGGACTCCCAGAAACTCTGCACATATGTAGCCCTGTGAGTTGCACAATTTAATTCTGTGATCCATCTGTGAAACTCCAGCTTCCCTGACTCCAGTGGCACATCAGAATTGTGGAAACTGTGATGGGATAAGAACCATATTTAGGGAGGTTCTCCCTAAGATATGATGGAACCCTCATTTTTGGGAGAATGGGTTTGACCAAGCTGAAAGGCCACCAGGCAAGTTGTTGGACAAGCATTGCCTCCCCTGAGTGTCATGGGTTTGCTACTGAGTTACTCAAACACAGGGAGGTCCAACAGAAGTCATCACTGTAGATGGCAATTCTGTACTGCCAGTGATGTCCAACATACAGGATAATCTGAAGGGACAGGGACATCACAGCTGGGTACCACTTACACCCAGACTCAGCTTGCAGGCGTCAGACCTGAGGGAGCACAAATCTGTAAGAAGTGCTCACCACTTGTTTTATGGAAAGAAGGAAAGCCAAAGAAAAAGACAAAAGGGATCCTTTTAGGTGTCCCATGGCAAGTCCCTGCATCACTGACCAGTTTGAACTTTAGTGGATGTGTGTTCAAACTAGTAAGTTTGAACTTACTAGTGGAAGTACCAGTAAGTAAAACCAGGAAGGTCTTTAAAACCATTTTTTAAATAGCTGGCGTCTTTATCATGTCACATTTTCTGGGTACTAGTACAATTTAATTTCATTTTAAACTGTACTATTTGATGAAATGTCCTGTTCTTTAGTTCATTGAAGTCAAGACACAATAAATGGATTTTTAATGGATGAAAGTTCAATTTTTCTGGCAGCAGAGGCACATGAGGAAAAGAGACACTATATACAAATGATGCACTCTGTGCTGACTTCCGACCCCAACGATTTCATGACAGGTATAAAAATGAAATACTGAGGGTGAGAGCAGAAGGAAGAAAAAAGAGAGAGCTTTAAATGGCAGAAATGCTAATAGCCAAACAGCATATAAATTGTTTAGAAACAAGAGGTTGATTTTCGGTTATAAAAACAGTGCAGCCGAAAAAGAACTAAGAATGTTATTTTTCTTTTCTTAATCTTCTTTTTATATGTTAGCTACTATTTCTTTTCAGTGTCTGGCTCTCTACTTCAGAGTGTGTGGCTTAGTAAAGTCAAGTAAGGTGTTAGGAAGGGGGAAAAATGTAATGATTTTATTAATCTTTGTATTATGCGGTAGAATCCTTGGTAGAATAAATGCAGACAATTCTCTTCCTTGTTTCTATTCAGCAGGAAATTAGTTCACCATTAGAAACATGGTTCAAGGCCATGTTTCCTCAGTCCTGTTGGAGAAATGAATCAGGAAACAAAAATAGCTCCGATGGCGCTCGTATTTATCAGGATTTGACTGAGCTGCATTAATTAAATAATGAATCTTTAACTGGAAATATGTTGCTCTATATCTAAAGCTCTGAAATGCTATTATGAATTATTTGAAAGCTCCAAAAATACTTCAAAAATCAATTAAATGTTATTAAAACTGAATACAAATTAAAGACCAAAGCATGCATTCCTGCCTATTTGCCTCAGCTAGTTCAACTCTATCTTTAAAACCTCTGCTCACTTGCCAGATATAGATTGTGGCTTTTAACTTACAATGTCAACAGATTGCACCTGCTTGCTCCTGCTCAGTGGCTCTGGGCTAGAAAATGCTATTTTCAGTCTTTTCCCAGAGAGGAGGAGAGCATCAGCATTTAAAGGTATCCTCACGAACGTTTATGTTTGAAGCACTGTCACTAGATCTGCCAGTGGAGGCATTCCCATGGCCTCACTTACTCATCATAAGGCAATATTTAATCTTTCAGCTTCGCCTGGGAGGAGATACTCCACTGTTTCTGTCTTTGGACACCACTTGTCACAGCAATTAATGAATTTCCTATCACCCAGATGTCCCCAACCCCGCTGCTCCTCCTGATTCCAGTGGTTGTGGGGCTTTGTGGTTGGGCTTTTCCATCTCTGCCTCTCTGCCATTTCTGTCCTTCAAACAGAGCTAGTTTACTTCAGCAGACAAGACACTGGGCACATCCTGCCCTGGAAAAGCTGACCCAAGGGGCTGGCACGGGCCTTTGGCTAGCCACACAAAAGGCAGTGGTGTCTCTTGCCCTCTCCCATGAGTGCCAATGGCTTTTAAAGCATCTTCTCATCAAACCTGCATGATGAGGGAGAGAATTTGCTGCTCTGAGAGTGTTGAGAATGCCAGATCTGGAATGAACTTTCTACAGTGAACATTGATAGCACAAAACCAGTTTTGGGGGGGCTCTTATTGCCGTAGCACCCCCTGATTATCAAGACCTTGTGATCTCAAATGCCCCCAAGAAGTACCCTGAGGTTCCTATTTGTTTAAGGACCTGTTTTCTCTACTTGATTAAAACATTTTTGAGCTTTTTAAAAGAATAGTCATATTTAGCCTTAAACCTTCATTTCCCTAACTCCTTCAAATACATTTTGAGCTCAATTACAGTAAACTCACAAACATCAAGTTCCCTTTTCAGATGCATTCATTTGCATCTTGCATTAAATGGTTTAAAACAGAGCAACATCATTCAAACGTTAACTGACAATTATCATTCTTAATTCTATCACACCTTTATAAATTTTTCAGCTCACCTGTCTTCTATTATGAAATGCAATCTGGGCACCTTTATTTTATTTATAACCAACAAAGTGCAGAAAAGCTATGCATAAGTTCTGTCAATATTTTTATGAGGTTTGGTGCCTCCCCTTAGAGAAATTACTGAAGCTTTTTTCATGTTCACAACTAACTTCTTCACAGAAACAGTAATGTCTTTTCCCCTGCAGTCACAGCCAACAGCAACCTTTAAATTGCTGAGGGAAAGACATTTTGAGTTTGAGAAATACTGTGCAGAAGGCACAAATCACTGCCATCCTCAGAATATCTTTGTATATCCTAACCACAGGGAGTTCAATCCTGAATTACTGCAAAAATATTATGCCAGGGGCTCCCTGTGGGCCTCTAGTCCAAAAATAAGTATTGATGTAATGTACACCTAAGAGTTCACAAAACACAGGTGCTACAAGTGTCTGGAGCAGTCGTGACTCTTCGAGATGCTCTGGCAGTGTTGCAATACCTCCAGATAGAGAGGGCTGCACAAAATGAAGTAAAATTAATCATTAAGCTAAATTATGCAGCAAGTTCTGAGCCTGTTGTACACAGTATTGTGCAGATCAGTGGTGTTTTATATTAGTAAGAAGTGTGGATAGAGTCAATGAATCCAGATTGGCAGCAAACGCTAAAGGAATGGGGAGACAGAGTGCTCTGGTGAGCTGCTACACCAATGAGAGGAAAACTCCCAATTTTACTGCTGTGCAGCGCGACTAAGAATTCTGATATCTTTTAATTCTAGACAGATGAAACTCATGGACAGCAGAGGACCACAGTTTTACAGAAGACATCCAGTCTTTGCTCTCATCCTTGATGAGAGGATCAGCTGGGAGAGTAGTTCCTCAAAATCCAAATATTCACACATTTTTGGTTTAGAAAAAGCTTATTATGGAGACTTGCTCCATGTTACACTTGTGTGCCATTTCAGTTTATAGATGATGGTTATCCAGAACACTTAATCCAGAAAGGGGAAAAGTGTAACACAGTGTAACAAATATTTCACCACCTTTAAAAATAAACAGATGAAAGAAAACCTGCGTATAATTATTTTGGAATTAAATGAAAACAAAATTCCTCAAGAGCTTTAAACATTCTTTGTAATGTCATTGAGATCTTAAACTTTCCAACTCTGATGAAGGTGGGAACTGATATCCAGGAAAAAGTAAACTGATATCCAGGAAAAGGTAAAATCCATTCCACAAATGGTTCCGTTCTTCCCTTTCCATTTAAGTGGGATAGTGTTACTCTTAACATTAGCAAAGTCAGCAATTTCTACAGAAATTCAGCCAATCAGTACATTCCCCATTCCAAGAAAAAAAAAGGAAATATTGATGAACTTAAAGTGCATTTTTCTCCTAGTCAAGGGCTGCACATGGTCAGATCTTTAACATCTGCATTTCCCAGAAGGACTCATTTTCTCTGGACTGTCAGATCTTGGTAATATGTCATGCCATCTAAAACATGCAGAGCACAGCACTGCGTGTATGCCCCAGCTAGATTCTCCAGGCAATCAGGTGTATGTCTGGCTTATATTATCCCAGTTTTAAATGAGTTTGCTTAACCAGAGAGTACTGATGTGGTTAACTGCTGGAATCATAAACTCAGATCCCAATCCCACTAGTCTTTAGATCAAACAAGAACTGGTTAAACTGGCATCCTTGCCATGGACCAGACAGTGATAATAATTAGTCTCAAGATTTCTGTTCAGATTCATTCTAAACCCTGCCAGACATAGCTGCCTATTGAAATACATATCCATGAAAATAAATTAAATAGAGCGACCTGCTTGCAAGCTGGTGTGCAATGCCTATCCTGAATCATATCTGTATCTAAATTTTTCCCACTTGTCTTCCTCCTGACTCTCACACTAAACCCCTGAAAGCAGCTGAATTGGTCTCCTCCCTGCCCAAATACTACATCTCAGAACACAAGCTGACAGTCTGCCATGCATGAAAAAGATTTAACTTTTTAGCTCAGGTGATTATGTATGGGGCATCTCAGAGGCAGTGGGAATGGCTTTGGGGCTGCTACCAGGAAGATGATGGAGCCTTGACAAAGCCATACAAACCAAACCCATTAAATGTGGGATGCCATGAATCCCAGACTCCTCTCTTCCTTCTGCAATGCAAAGTAGGACAGAGTAGTATAAAGTCAGCACCTAACACATGGTACAGCTGCATGCAAACCCCTTTAAACCTTTAAAAAGCCAAGTGTCTACAGGCAAGAAAGAGCCACTTGGAATTACAACAGCGAAAACTGTGATCGAGGACATATTCTACCAGCATAACTTCTGCCAAGAACTTACTGAGATTACAAAGTTGTTGGAAAGAAATTTATGTAGGAATTGCTTTTTGGAGTCATCTTGAATTAATAAATAATAGGTACCTTTCTCAGATAGCTGTTTTAGAGCCGCATACAGCTGGATGAAAACTAGCACTATGGTTCAATTTATTTACCATTAGTTTCTTTCTCTCTTTCTCTCTTTAAAGTCTAACACACAATTTCAGAACACTGTGAAAGCCTCCTTAATTTGCTTCTGTATTGTGTAAAGCAGATGTCCTGCCTTTGCAAACTGATTAGTAAGTGGTTTATATTATTCCAGTGGTTGTCATCATTATTGCAGAAATGTTGAGAGAGGCTGCTGTCTGCTGCTTTTAAAAACGTCTAGAATGACAGACTGTCTCTTTCAGGAGTGATTCAGGTGTGCAAAACACACTTTTCTGGAGAAAACAGACCAAATAAAATTTGGCAGCCCGTCATGTTTCAGGTAGAAGGGTATTTTCAGGATCACAGCAGTTAGGGGGTAGAACCAGCACAGGCTCTGGACCATGACTCAGGATCTGAATCTCATTCCAGGTCCTTGTACACTACTAGAAATTTGGCCTTTGACAAATCCTTTTCCTAGCACAAAAAATGTCAGATGTATTATCCTAGTAGTATCCTGAAACATCCTAAAATGTTTGAGGCACCCTTCTGTAGTGCCCCACTCTTCCATCACCTGTGAAAGGCCTCCCATGGATGAACATTTAAGACAACTACAATTGTCTACAAGGTCCAGCTGGGGTGGGTCTTGTCAGGAGCTGCACGAGCAGCTTAACATTCAAATTAACTGTTTTTGTTGAAGAAGGTGAAACAAAGTCTGGGTCTTATATGTTTGTTCATCAAGTGACTGAATTTGATGGAGCTCTCTGAACACTACTACACTAGAAATTAATGCTAATTATAGCTTCAGAAGGTTAGATATGTTAAATCTTCTTCTAGATGCCCTGACAGTCTGAAAAGCTTAAAGAAAGGAGGGCATTTAGTTGATTCTAAAGAAATATTTCACCACTGGCTCATCCCATAGGAACCAAGAAATTCTTCCTTTTCCATGTCCCAACTTAGAGTGCAATAGAAGTGGCTACAAACACTTATATCCTGCAAGAACCACAAATTACTACTGCAATCATTGCAAAATACAGCCATGTGGATTTTGCTTCTGCAGGATGTGACAAAAAAGTCTAACTTGCTCACTTTGGGTCACAAGTTGTGCAAACTTCAGAACAAGGGCATTTCATTTGGGGTTTTTTGGTTTAACTTCACACAAATGGTTCTTAAAGCAGGAGTAACTGACCTCTTCTCTTTTGTCAGCATTCAAATTTCCTGGCTGCATTGTTAAACAGAGAGAGCCTGAGTCAGCACACATTTGCAGGGTAATTTTGGTTGGAAGGGACACCTTGAGGTCACCTGCACAAGCCACCCTCAGAGCAGGGCCAACGAGATCAGGTTGCTCAGGGCTGTGCAGATATTTCAGTATCTCCAAGGACAGTCCCTCTGGATTCCTGTTACAGTGTTTGTCCACATCATTTTTTCTTTTATCAACATTTGCCTTTCCATGCTAACACCTTGTGCTTGTTGCCTCCTGACCTATGTATGTGCACCTCTGTGAAAAGTCTTGCTCCATTGTATTTGTAACCTGTCAATAAATACTTCAGAACACCTTTACGATTTCCCTTTCCCATTCTCTGCCAGGGTAAGCCAGTTCTTTGAGCCACTCCTTCTGCATAATGTATTCCAGATCCCTAATTATTATCTTGGGGTTGCTCCACCAAACTCCCCCCAATAGGCCTTGTACAGCGTCTTGTCCCAGGGACCTCAAAACTGGACACAGTGTATAGACGTGGACTCACAGGTATCAAATACAGAAACAAACCCTTTTCCTAGCCTGTTGCCTATCCTTTTAGGACACCCTAATATTTTCCTTCTGTGCTGACTCCTATGGCACTTTCTGTCCAGTCAGACCCTCTCCCAGGGCTTTTCCTGCAAGGAAAATAATATTAAGTCCCATGGAAAGGGATGCACAAAAATGTTAGACAGCTTGCAATCATTGTTAGAATCAAAATAAACCCATAAACACAATACCTTATGTCTGTATGATGAGATCAAGGGCAGAAGGTCGCAGAAACATTTAGGCTGGAAGGGACTTTTAAAGATCACCCTGTTCCACCCCTGCCATGAACAGGGACACCCTGCACTAGACCAGGTTGCTCAGAGCCCCATCCAACCTGGCCCTGGACACTTCCAGAGAATGGGTGGCCAACAACTTGTTTGGGCAACAAGATGCCATGCCAAAGCAAAGTGTGTCAACCTGTACATAGCTCTAGATAATTAAATATTACAAAATCTGGACAAATATTTCCACCAAATACCTCATACACAAAAGAAACAATTCAATTATCTTGTCTTAGCCTCTAATTTGACTCAGAAATACACAGACTCTATTATTTCAAAGTCACTTTGGGACAATAACATCAAGATAAATTATTCTTAAAACAAAGCAGAAGACATTCTCTATGCCTTATACAGAAGTGAATCAAAGGCCCAGATTCTGACACACTCTCCATCTCTCCATTTTCAAAGTAAAAGCACAGGGCCAAACTTGAGTTTTAAAATGAGTAACTCATAACTAGCAGTTCACAGAATTTTCATCGTGAAGCCTTTCAGAAGTATCTTTAAAGAAAGAAAAAGCATTTTCTAAAACACTTCAACAGAATTTTTATCTTGAGACTCAAAGAAAGCATTAGGAGGTCAAATCTCAATTTTTCTACCACTAAAAATTTCATCCCCATTTTAAAGACAAACAAGTTTTCCAGTTACATACAAATTCAAGAATAACTCTAGCTGCTAAATCAAATTTCTGATACATAAGAAAATAATCTTCAAAATGTATCAGAGCAAACCAAATGAATGCAATCCTGCCTGCAGAGTACTAGAAAAATTCGAGATCACTGTTGTTTACCTCAGATTATCAATTTTCTTTAGAAGACCAATTTCTCAGTGAGAGTGCAAGTTTTTCCACCTACTGAGGTAGATTCAATAAGGGTAAGCACATATTTTCAAGCAACCCTTAATCAACTGAAATTTTGGTGGTTTTTGGGTTGTGGTTTTGCTTGGTTTTTTTGTACATTGATGCATGTTACAAAATTATATCCATGAACCATCCCTTCTATTAGCAACTAACCTGAGGTATATTGCTGGACTGACACCAAAATCTGCCTCGTAATATTTTCCTGGTCTAACCTGTTCCAAGATCAGCCTTTTTGCAGATGCATGTACACATATGTGAATATGTGGTATAAAATACACTCAAACAACCATTTCCACAAAGAGCATACACCTTCTAGGCTGAAAAACATTCTGACTCTTTTCATTTAGGACTAGGAGAAAGAAGCTTTTCTCTAGACATTACTCTACTTGTAAACAACACACCTTTAATAAAAAAAGCCCTGAAATTTAAAGGCTGCCATAAAAAGTGTCAACGTTTTCACTACCCTTTTGTTTCAGACAGCACAAGTAGCCAGCCCAGAGATTTCAGTGCAGGCATTAAATCCGAATGCCTTTTGAGACAGAATTCTATGAATGCACTCTGGCTTATAAAAAATGTATTAGATGATAGCTCTGAAAAAGGCTCTGAGGCGTAACATGGTCTATCATGTTGTGCATGCATGAGTTAGCTTTTACAAGATCAGAACCAGAAGTGAAGATGAATGCTATTCATTGTAAGCCCAAAGCTTTGGAAGTTCAGCATCGCAGCGCTCGGGGGTGAGTACTAGAGCTATTCCAAAAAAAAAGGACATTCTTTAAAGAATTGTCCAGCTTTTAAATGTTTGGCACATGTGCCCACCCGCGGTTCTTGATAGCGTGGAGCTGGGGCTGCAGCAGAAGAGGCAGAAGGCCACTGCCTGCTGACCACTTGTCCCTGGTCCCCACAGCCCCACTGAGCTGATTTTGATTTGAGAAGGTCAGCAGTGTTCTTGTTAGTAGGTTTTAGAAAGTCAAATATCACTTGACAGAAGAAAAGCAATGACTTCACATCGGGTGTAAAGAGGAACAATTCTGGCAAGGACTCATCCACTTACTGTCAAAGAAAATTACATACAATTTACTATTTTGACATTCTGGAGTGTGTTCGACACATTATTAGGATTTGGAGGTCTTAAAGAGAAGCAATTCAAATAAGCATTAAACTAAATGGATTTTCTTTGATGAAATAATGATAAATAATAATACAGATGACTTTGGTTGTTTGCAAAATAGCTTGTTCATAGTCAGCTGTCCACATTACTTTAAAAATATCCTAAAGCTCAGGACAAACCTATTTTCAGCTGCTGGATGCTTTAAGGAGCTAACAATGAGTTATTATTCTTATTATTCAAACTATTACATGTATTATGTGACAACATACCTGAATAAAATTGCACAGAATCCTGAGAAAATGTACATTTCAAAAATTATCTTTGCATTTTGTTGCTGACTCCAAGTAACACAGGACCACAGCTGACAAAAGCCTCAATATGGCAATGTCCCCACAAATGTACCCTCCTCAGATGTCTCCTCTGTGTTTTCCCTTGTGAGCCAATGGCTCCTCTTTGCCACCAAGCTGATATGTCAGCTGTGACTTTCCGAGTAGCTCTGAGTAATGGGATCAGCTAATGTTCGGCACACGGAGAAATTCCGTATCATTCTCCTCTCTAAAAATACCACCGGCTGCCGCTAGAGCTACTCAGCAGTGATGAATAGCTGAAGGGACAAGCAGGTCTCTAAATTTGCTTCATATCTGACAGCCCTTCATCAGATATGGGTAATGGATCCTACTTACTCCAGACTACTGTACACTGCAAGGCACTTTCCCACCGTGAGGATACATACGCTCGCTATGGGCTTTCCTAATGATCGTGATTTTTTTCTTCCCCATTAAGTCAAGCTGATTACACATTAAAAAGCTGTTAGTAAATTTTGAAACGTTACTAATTCAGGCAAAAAAAGGCATGTTCGGTCTTCAAATGCACCTCCACGCCTCTATCAGAGAAGGTCTCAATTGACTTCTAGGGATTTGCCTCGAGTGTTGAAAGTGTGTGCATCTTATAAATGCACACAGCTAATTATCTTCAATGACTTTAGCGAATTCACTCACTTAATACATGGGTATGTCTTTCCTGGGTATACAGCTTTACAGAATTTTATTTCCTGAAGGTCATTTGATGACTTTATATGATTTTTTTTTGTGTGTTTGTGTGTGCATTTTAAATAAGGTCCCATTTCTGAATCAGGAGAAAGAGCATTCAGTGAAACAAAGCGTATTTACTGCATATCTAGGGATCTCCAGATTGGCAATTATATCATAATTGTTTTTAAATTCTAAAAAAGGGGGTGGAGTGGGGAGGTAAGAGATAATTAAGTCACATGAACAGGACCCAAATTACATTTGCTCTCATTTTTGTTGTGAACAATATCAGTTTAATTGAATCATCTGTAATTCTTCATACTTATTTTTTTTCAGCCTGCAGGAATGCACACGAGACATTATGAGAGGCTGGCTGGCAAATGTCTTGAGAGCAGTGATTGCAAATATCCATAGGATTTTCCAGAAATCAGCAGACACATGTGTGTGTGTGTGTGTGTGTGTGTGAGTGCACAAACGTGCCAGGGATGGAGAGGAGGGATGGCCTCTGCCAAATTAGTGGCTGTCAGCTAGCAAACCTAGATTTCACTATTAATGTCACGGTTCANATTGCAAATATCCATAGGATTTTCCAGAAATCAGCAGACACATGTGTGTGTGTGTGTGTGTGTGTGTGAGTGCACAAACGTGCCAGGGATGGAGAGGAGGGATGGCCTCTGCCAAATTAGTGGCTGTCAGCTAGCAAACCTAGATTTCACTATTAATGTCACGGTTCACCACACAGAAGCTTTCAGTGAGCATCAGTTGTGCTCTACACACACACACACACACACATTTATATTTTTATATATACATATACACACTGGCTGCCTTCAGTCAAGCTGGCCTGTCATATTCAATGCATCACTGAAACAATAGAATAGGCAGAGTCTCTCCTAAGTTGATTAGCAAAGCATTTTTCAGTAATAATTGATTTGACTAACATCAGTTTCTGTGTTTTTAATAAAGTGAAAATCTTCATGATTTAAATGGCTTTGGTTAATGGAATAGACCATCAGTGAACAGAAATCAAATCATGTTGCTTGCAGTTAACACTAGAACTACAGAAAAAGCTAAGGAAATAATAATAGCACCTAATCCATAATCTTTCTAGTGCAAAATGAAGGATTCAAGCATACTTGGGGGCTTCATGAACTGAAACACCATCCTTAAAAAACTGCATTGTTGAATAAGGGCAGAGCAACTGATGCAATCTACCTGGAGCTATGCAAAGTATTTGACACTGTCCCACAAAACATCCTTGTCTCTAAAGTGGATTAGATGGTTGGCCCTTCAGTGGATAAGGAATGGGCTGCATGGTGGCACTCAGAGTTGCAGTCAATACCTCAACATCTGAATGGGGACCAACGACAAGTGGCATTTCTCAGGTGCCAGAATTGTGACAATCATCTTGTTTGGTGACATGGACAGTGGACTGAGTGCAGCCTCAGCAAATCTGCTGAGGACTCAGAGCTGTGTGGTGCAGTTGACACGCTGGAGGGGAGAACATCCACAGGGATCTGGACATGTTGGCCCATGCAAGCCTCATGAAGTTCAACAAGGCCAAGTGCAAGGTCCTGCACGTGAGTCAGGGCAATCCCAATCCCAAGCACAGGCTGGGCAGAGAATGCCATGGGGAGAAGATGTGGGGATGTTGATGGACAAAAAGCTCAACATGACCTGTCAATGTGCACTCACAGCCCTGAAAGCCAAATGTGTCCTGGGCTGCACTGGAGCAAGTCAAGAGGAGGCCATGAAGATGCTCAAAGGGCTGGAGCACCTCTGCTATGGAATAAAGCTGAGAGTTTGGGTTCTTCAGACCAGAGAAGAAAAGGCTCTGGGGCACCTTCCCTTAAGGCACCTTCCACTGCTTAAAGGGAGCCCACAGTAAAGCTAGAGAGGGACTTGTAACAAAGGCTTCTAGCGGTAGAACAAGGGGTAATGGCATTAAACTGAATGAAGTAGGTTTGGAGTGAACATCAGGAAGAAATTCTTTACTGTGAGGGTGGTGAGGCATTGGAGTATATTGCCCAGCCAACGTTTGGGTGCCCCATCCCTGAGGGTATTCAAGGTGAGTTTGGATGGGGCTTGAATTAGCCTGGTCTAACAGAAGGTGTCCCTTTATGGCTGAAACTAGAGCATATTTAAGCATTTAGGTTCTTTTAACCTAAACCATTCTATGACACTCTTACAGATAGCCATGCAGAATTCTTTTACAGACTGAGTAACCTTACCAAGGTAATAACCTAGGTTTGAGGTAAAGGACTGAAATTAATCTGGGTCTGCTGAGTCTCTTAATAGCCCCGTAACCACCAAACACTTTGTCCTTGTATCTTTTCATTACAACTTACTTAAAATACAACTTTTCAACATTGGGCTTTGGCATTCTTGGTTCCCCAGATAGTAAGCAGCAACCCGGTGAAATCTTTAAAATAAAAAGTGCATTTCCTTCCTTTCCCTCAAAGAGCACTAAAAATTATAGGAGTATTTTTACTTCCCTATCTAAAACACTTTAATGAAAATTTTGCTATTCATTGGATAGTTTTGTTTCTTATTTGGTTATAAAACACAAGTCCAGATTTTGCTGTCCTTTACACACAAATGACTTTATAATAATGCAAAGGAGAATAGGAAATCACTACTGGCTCGGCCAGCCTCACTGCCCAGGTAGGATAACATTGCTTCTGGCAGTCCTAGAAAAGGAGTGCAGAGCCAAAGTCCGCACCATAAATATCATCTGTTACAAAGGCCTTTTGTAAGTGACACCTTTAATGATCTGGCTATTTATAGGTTTGAGACCAGGACAAATGATGGATTCCTTGGCAGCCGCTTATCCTTACCCTTGCTAAGTGTATGGGGAGGGAGGAGGAAAAGGTCTAAGTGTATTTTTTCACCTTTAGCTTCTGCTATGAGCTACTGAGCAAGGACTACCTGCTGAGCAAACTGATGGTGAGCAGGATGACATGCAAAGCCTAGAAGCCTGCCAGGAGCACTGACATGCACACCAGCAAGCTGCATTTGGAAAACGAGATCCTGGAATGGGTTTTCAGTGGAATTAAGCACAAGCAGCCCAAGCTAAAGCCAACGTGCTCAGCTCCCAATCAGCCATCCAGAAGACACAGCCAAGTATCAGAAGTGTTCAACATAAACAATCTCAACAAAATCAATTGTGTCTGCTGGATGTCGGATGACCTGCAACACTAGGTTGCTCATTTAGGTGTCTGAATGCAAACCAACAAATGACAGGCTCTTTTGAAGTCAAGTCCTTTGAGTCCCTTTCCCCAAACCTTTAAAGAAATGATTTGGCATTTTTTTCATTGGAACAAGGGAGCTCGAGATGCAAGGAGTAACTCATGAATGCTTCTGTGCTCTAACACCTCGAGGGCAGATTTGTACAGATACTCCAGCCTATCAAACCCCAGCGTAAAACTGCTGCCAGAAAATATTCCTCAGCTTTCTACACTAGGAACTATCCAGTTGTTTCATTAGACTGGTCACAGGCTAGAAAAACATCAAAGGACATCACTGTAAACACTCCTGAACAAACCCATAGGATGGACAAAACTGGTTCTTGCAGAAGAAATACTGGAGTGAGTAGTAGTTAGAGAACAGCTGCAGCACAGAGCATTAAGTCAGCACCACTGCAGTCAGAATAAACAAAGGCTTTTTGCTACACTCTAATACACACACATAATATGACTCGCTTTATTAGAGTCTTTAGAAATCACGACCCTTCTAATATGAGGCAGTGTTGCAACATGGACAAGAGCCCAAAAATCAAACAAGCACACTTCTATATACTCCAGTAATTTGCCATTTTACTTAGCTTAATGAATTTTACAGTGCCTAGGAGAATAGAAGTGATGGGTTATGAACTCAGTGATATATCCTCAGATGCCATTTAGAAAGGCAGACATGCAGCACTCTGTGCTTTTCTATGTTTATGGACAGGAATAAATATGTATATTAATATATATACACAAACACATATATGTTACATATGTGTGTATGTCCATAAATATTTACATAAGAAGCCAGATTCTAAATTATGAAATAAAAGGTCATAAGACACGGTTACAGTCCAGGCCTGATCTAGCAAAGATACTGAAAATAACCCTCAAATCACTCCCAACCCTGAATAGCATTGCACTTTTTAATGCAATATTTAATGCAGTTTAAGTAGAGCTGTTAAGATAATGGTGCTACAGCGAATACTAATAGCAGACAGGACACACAGAATATCAAAATAAACTGAAATCAGAAAATAAGTCAGCCTGTAATAAGCTATGTTAATATTTGCTTCTGCCTTTTTCTGTAGGCAGATGAAGATGCTGATACAGATCATTAATGCTTTTAAATTGTCATCATGCTAAGGTCAGTAGTAGTGTATGAGCTTGTTTGATCATAACATCGTAAAATGCTCCTGAAGTGTGCTGTACCTTTTTTCTTTTTTAATGTCTGGTTTCATTCACCCTTGACCACCTTTGTTCTATTCTAAATCATGACAGAGATGGATTGAGGGAAAATGAAACAAAGTCCAAGACACACCTGCTGCATCTGATCCTTAAAAAGTATTGAAGAAAATGTTTGCAGAGGGCCCTTAACTGCAAAAACCAACAAATACACCAAAGCCCCATATAAATCCCCTTGTTCCCCTTTTCTGTCTCTGAAAACAGAAACTGCTCCCTGAAAAAACCTTTTTAATCTGTGGTAATGGGGTACCAGGAATTCATGTGCTTTGCAGACTGTGACTCTCCCAAATCTCACTGAAGAAGAAAGACAAAGGAGTCAAGTCCAGAGGTGATCACTGGCTACAGAGAACTTGGGGGTTGCACTGGGGCTGGAACAGAAGCCTCTGATAAGTTCAGGGAACCAAGGAGGACAATTCCCAGCACATGAGAGTGGCAATGCTTAAAACAGGCGACATGTGTGCTCTGAGACTGTTCCTGTGCTCCTGTAAACAGGGAGACATGCCCTGGGTGGAAGGGCTCGCTCAGGAGAGATGCTTCTAGCCATGGTGGCAAGAGCATGACAGCAGGGGACCAAGAGGGACAGCAGAGGACAACTGGTAAGAGCAGGCTGCAGACATGCAGGACACTCTGTTATCCCAAAGGGTTTCTTGTCAACTTTCCAGGAACCCAGAAAACTGTTGCCTCAAAGAACTCCGCCCTCAAAACTCATTGTGAGAAATGAAAAACATTTTTGAGCATAAAATACAAATTTTTGGGAAATCTTTAAGCAGACAACCATCAGATCCTGATTGACTTGGGCTTGCAACAGAGCAGCATTAGCTCAGTACTGAACTCACTGTGTGCTGCTGGCTGCCATCAGCAGATGTACTTTACAGGCGTTTAGTTATGCTCACTCATATATAAGTAATTTCATGATTTAAAAATCAAAGCTGATTGACTGAAACAAAAAGTTTGAAAAAGTCCCATTTTTCAAGCTTATTGCAGAAAAATACCTTGTCTTCCAAGAAGCGACTAATGGTATGCATAAATGATTTTCCCATTTCAGGAAAAATGTGAAATCTCGAAGTGCTAAGAATTGCTTCTGATGGTCCAGAAGGCATCTCTTCTCACCCCATATTCATTTGTAACTGTAAAAGCCTTAATGAGTAAAGCATCATAATTTCCAATTTTAACCTTCTTATTCTCTTTCCTGAGGTAAAAATGCAAAAATAACATCAGCTGGCTTCACCCAATGTCTAGAATTTCTGTCTCTCTATATAATGCTGTATTACATTCCTGATAATAATAATTCGCCATATTTGAGCTAAAAGGTGGTCACAGCACCCTTAGGAACCCTAGGAAAATCCACAGTAAGACAAAGCAACACTATATGAGAAGGATCTGTCCAGTAATACTGTACATCTCTATCTCAGTGGTTCCTCACTCTGCTTAACTAAAATGCTCATTACCTATACTTTTAGAACATTCAGCATCTCTAGGATTGCTCTGAACAGTATAACCTTGGGTTTTAAAGAAGATGGAGGACTGTCATAACTTCAAATACCCCATGAGAGAAACCTCCAGTCATAACCCAAGCCATAAGCAGCCTTTGCATCCAGTGCAGTGGAGAGACAACTTCACATAAATGCACCACCACTGATGGCACTATCTGATACTCTGCACACAATTTCACAAGGTGTATAAAACAAAGTATGAAGCAAAGATAGGTTTGTATTTTAAAATTAAATGTTTTTTCTAATTTGATGCATAGAAACAAGTGACATTGGCAGGCTGGCAGTTCCCAGTGGTTTAACCACAGCTTCATTACTAGAACTGGAATGCAGCATAGTTGGATTAAGCTATTTCCACTGTTATTTAGTTTTGCTACAGAACTTTGCATGCAAATACACTGTCTTACCTGTTATGTTCTTAAACTACATTTGTGATAAACTCTCATTCTTAAAATTTGATGCAATTTCCCAGTTTTCTCCTGACACTGCTCCCATGTCTGCAGCCTCTAAGTTCATTACTCATTCTTGTGATGTTTCTTCTGCTGGCTAGGATTATCCCAGAGAGTTATTTGGGTATAAGAAAGCAAATGAACTTGAATAAGAAGTCAAAGGCTAAGACTGGCATAAGCTGTCTTGGGTAAATGACATAACTTTACCTAACCAACTACTTCTCCACAAAAATGCAGTCACAGCATAGACAGAGCCACCTCTTCCAGTCTATCTTAGAACAGGCACACAAGACTCTCTCAGCAGTCAGGGAATCCATTGCTTGGGCTCTGCTTCCTGTCCTTAACTCTCCTTCTCTTGAAGTTCAAGGTTTGCCAGGCTACAATAAAAATCATCCTGGATCTGCTCCTTATGCTAACCATAGGGAATCCTGCAGGTATGACCAAACATAAGAAAAATGACCCAGAAATTACAAATCTTGGATGATGCTCTGAGAAAGGCAGAAAAATGGTTTGGTTTGGGTTCTCTTTGGGTGCTTTGGTTCGGGTGCTTCTCTTTGCTAGATGAACCCTTCTGTCTCTTTGAAGCTGCCAGCAAGTAACTCATGGCATACAAAAGCTTCTGATTGCAGAGAAGGAAGAGCTCGACTCTTGGTCCTGCTGAAGTGGCTCATCTTTGCCTGACCCACATTGGAAAAGCAAGCAGAGAATTCTCTCAGCCTTTCTGACTCAAGCTCAAACTGTTAATTTTAAAAGAGCAGAAGCAAAGAACTTGTTCATACTATAGTTTTTCAGCTGGAGCCAGCAGAAAAAGGTAAAGGAAAATAAAACATCAAAACTTTTGATTCACGTCTCTCAGTAAGCGTGTTTTGCTGTAATATTACTATTATTTTCAAAAGGCCTGAATTTAACTCTTCCAGCTCCCCCAAACTTACAATAGAAATAATAGTTTTCCTCCTAAAGATTTGTTCTTTAATCACTTTAGCTTTAATCATTCTTCTGCACACTCAGAAATGGTGTTCCCAGCATTTGATGGTTCCAACCGTCAAAGAACAATGTAATTGTTGTTTACAGAGTACTGTTTCTCAGCAGAAGAATGGGAAACCTCTGGTTTTATGGAATCTGTGTGGATTACAGAATTTTGTCAGATTGATTGGCAAAAGTTTATGATGGCTTGTAGCATTGTGAAAAACCAAATCAAATAGAAAAGGGCGGGTGAATAGGAGAGGGAGGGAGAATTAACTCTTTATACACCTTGCTTTTAGAAATCATTCCTAAAACACTGAACACAACATTATCTGAACATAAATACAGCCTCAGTATACTTTGTTGGCAGTGACAGCCAAGATCAATATTGGAGACCAAATGCCAACAGTAAAAGGGTATGTCAGTCAGTATTTCACTGACTAACTGCCCTTATCTGAAGCTCTCATGCTTCACTGGGTGAAAATACAGCCATTGATCTTAGTGTCACAACTCAAATTCTTCATCTATCAACTAGTTTCCCCCCATCCCCCCTTCTCAGATGGATTTCTGGGCCACTATTTATTTTTATGATCAATATTTCTATCACTCTCACATGAACTACACTTTTATTATATTAACCTTTAACTACAATTTTTAACATATCTGTTTGTTGTAATGTCATATGTTTTAACTCAACATCTCTTTTACAATTGCCAGAGATACAGATGAAGTTCAGGTTTCCTTAAGCGTTTGTGGCAAAACTGCTCTGATTAGCAGATAAATCCACCCTGTGCAGTGCCTGAGGAGCTCTCTGTGGCTGTGCAGGTGTGCTTTCAAGGATTTGGCTTCCCTTTCCAGGAATTCTCAGCTCAGCTGTAAGAATTTTTTCTCTGAAGAATTTTTCTTAGCAACTGATCTGACTGCTTTACCTTAAAGCATTTAAATGTTGGAAATTAGCATGACAAAAATCCAGCCATGCAAACAGCCCTGTGTCTGAAGGAGATTGACTGTTCTGCTAAACAATCCTGAGTACTAGGAGAGGGTTTGATGTATGTAGTGTATATGGATCAGGCCTCTGGCTTGCTTTATGGTCCCAGAATTTCACTTTTCCTGTTTGTAAATTGCAAATAGGAAGTACAGCCTACTTTGGTTAATTAATTTGGATTTAAAAATCAATGAAACCATATTCCAGAAGAAGTAAATGTAATTGTCTGATCTACATTAAATGCTCTGTGAGAATACTCATTAATAAAGTACTTGAAGTTAAATGCTCCGAGATCTTTAAATAAAAAAGCATTAGATGGATGATAAAAAATATACAGACATTGTAAAATATATTACTTACTCCCTTATAATATAAATTATATTATAAGGGAGTAAGTTTTAAACTAAAAATTTGTCAGAAATTATTAAAAACGGCAATAAAACTCTCTCCTTCTCTGTTACCATAATATAACACTTCTCACTAGCTCGTTCACTCAGCTTATTAGCCAACTATTACTCCTGTCTATCTTGGAATTAATACAAACAGGGTAATTCCTTGATTATTTGATTATTGGAGATTGGATCCTTGAGCTATGTGAGTTTTACTGCTCCAGAGACCCTGTTCAGTCTTATTTTAAGAACTACCAGAAAATCAGTGAGACACACAAAGCAATGCAAAGACTATTTTAACTTTTTTTTTTAATTATTATTATTTAAAGTTTCAGAGTATCATGTCAGGACTACAATTTTGATGCAGAAGTTGATGTCTCCCAAAGGAAATCATTCTTCCCCAAAATGTTTCATCAATTATTGTGTTGTT
>VWYI01040485.1:12886-34840 GCA_013399455.1 Anthoscopus minutus
CCCTGTCCCTGTCCCTGTCCCTGTCCCTGTCCCTGTCCCGTGTCCCTGTCCCGTGTCCCGTGTCCCTGTCCCTGTCCGTGTCCCGTGTCCCTGTCCCTGTCCCTGTCCCTGTCCCTGTACCTGTCCCGTGTCCCTGTCCCTGTCCCCCAGGCCAGAGCCCTTCCCGACCCTGTGCTCACCCTGACCCACAGCAGCTGTGGTGTCCGAGCCCCCAAATCCCAGCTGAGGTTTCCCATTCCCGGCGGGATCCTGGGAGGGAATCAGGGCCATTCCCACCCTCCCGCTGTCACCTCAGCGCGGTGACAATCGGCTGATTGCATTTAGCGCCCCGTCAGCTCCTCATTAGGAGCCTGATTGAATCCTGTCACTGATGACGTTTCCCTTAATTAAGACAGGATGATGGGAGCCGGATGTGGAGCGGGAGGCTCCGGATCCCTGCAGGGCTGGGGGCTGGCAGGACCCTGTCCTGTCCCGTCTGTCCCCTCTGATCCCACTTTACAGAGCCTTAATTAAGAGCGGTGTCCAAGATTCATCTGCCGAGGCTCCTTTCTTAATGAGCGCAGCCGGGAGCAGTGACGCTGTCCCGCAGCCCTCCCGCCCTGGCTGCAGCCCCGGCGGGTCCCGCTGAACAGGAGCCAAATGCTGGGCTTCTCCAGCCCTTCCTGCCTGAGTGTCCCCAGTGTCTGGACGAGGGAGATCCCACCGGTGCCATCTGGAACGGCTGGGATGACAGTGGACACCGAAATATTCCCATGGAAAGCAATTCCTGTCTCTTCTCATCCTCACAAGAAGCCTCTGAAAGGAATTAATGGCTGCATTTTCCCTTGAGCTGCAGGGAGCCAGGAGAACCCAGAAGCCTCCCTGGAGGTGCAATGAATGCCAGCCTCACTTGGGAAAAGTGAAATAATTGAGGGTTTGGCTCCTTGGTCAGCCCTGAGGAATCCTCCCCTCACCCAAAGCACCCCTAGAATTCCAGGTTTGAGAATTCCAAGTTTGGTGCTCCCGTCCCAGGATAAGAAAAGCATCAAGAACCAGCTGGGAGGTCACAGAGCACTCTGGGTCTAAACTGAGAGGAATCAGTTCAGGTTTGAGGTTTATGTGCCCCTTTAAACCTTTAGAAAAGTTACATTTAGGTCACTATCAAAACCCTTTCCAGCCGGGCCCCAAAACCCCAGCCCAGCAGGAGAAAGGCAGGAATGCAGTCAGAGAGATGGATTTGTTTGGGCTGAGACCTGTGATCTCTGCACTCAGCATTTCCAGGGGACAGCAAGGACCCCCCTGGGAATCCAGACACATTTGGGTGTTCCAGAAGGGATTTGAGACAGAACCATGGAATTATGCTTGGAAAATGATCTCAGGGAGAGGGTGGGATTTTGGGGCACCTGTGCAGGGCCAGGGGTTGGATTCCATGGTCCCTGTGGGTCCTTTTCCATCTCAGGATCCCTGTGAGTCCTTTTGTGCCTCAGGATATTCTGTGATCTCTGTCTCACTGTGCAGGACCAGGAGCTGGATGCCATGATCCCTGGGAGCCCCTTCCAGCCTGGAATATTCTGCTCCCCACGCTCTGTGCCCCACTGGGGATGGGCTCTGTGTCCTTCCCGGGCTGTGTCCCCAGGATGTCCCCAGCCCCCCAGGCTCCTTTGCTGGCAGTTCCAACCCCCCCAGGGCTGCCCACCCCCGGGCACTGCCTGTGGCTGGCAGTGATGGAGGGTGGCAATTCCCGAGTTCTCCAGAGGAATCCAAAGCCCTGATACAATATCTGAGCACACAGCCACCAAAGCCCTATTAAGAGGCTCCTCTTCATTATTCCTTTGATTTGCATGCTGCTGTCTGAACGAGCCTAAATGTGATTATTCCTCGGTGCTTTGCCTGTGTTGGAGGGAGCCAATGCCACGGGGCCTTGTTCAAAAACCGCCTGGATAAATATTGTTAAAAATAAATGCATAACATTAATTCTCCATCGTTCGTGTCGCTGTTTATTTAATGCTCTAAAAAGCTAATTACCACTAATTTTATTCTACATCTTCTTCAGGTCTCCCAGTCTTGGCGCTGGAAGATAAAAGAATTAATTGTTAATTAGCATCCCTTTCTGGGAGAACACTTTTTTCTTTATCAAAGATTACAAGAGGAAGGAAAGAAGGAGGGAGGGGGGGAAAGAACGAAGCTCACAATATTTCTGCCAGCCATGGTGCTAAAATGAGATTTTTTTTTCTTAAACAGCAACACCGAGCTCTTATCTGTCCCTGGGGAGGAGAGGGACGAGCTCTGGGGTGTGAAGGCAATAAAATCATCCATGTCAGGGAGAATTCTGCTGGCCCTGGGTGTCTGAACACGCTGTGCTTGCTGGAGTCTGCAGCCAGGGAATGGGAAGGGATGGTCCTGGAATCCGAGCCAGCCGGGGGGCTGGAAAATGAGCCAGGGCAGGCTCAGGATGGAGCTCAGGGAAAGGTTCTTCCCCCAGAGGGGCTGGCACTGCCCAGGCTCCCCAGGGAATGGGCACGGCCCCGAGGCTGCCAGAGCTCCAGGAGCCTTTGGGCAGCGCTCCAGGGATGCCCAGGGGGGATTGCTGGGCTTCAGGAGCTGCATCCATGATCCCTGTGGGTCCCTTCCCACTCAGGACATTCCAAGATTCTATAAAGGGCAATGCTGAGCTGGGTTTAACCCTAACAGAAATTTCCTTGCCCTTGTTCCCAAGTTTTCAGCCACCCTTGGCACGAACCCCCCATTCCTTTCCCCTGGAGCCTCCTCCGTTGGGTGCCACGATGGGAACGCTCTGTTTGCTCCAGCCTCCCTGGCTTTGGGCTGGTTTCGGTGGTGCTTTTATCTCCAGCTAATTGGCAATGTCGGCGAACTTTTAATTTGTAACAATGAAGTGAAAACTCTGCCGCCTCCGTATTTACATAAATTAGGGAGACTTTGCACACAAACGTTTCCTAGAAGACAAAAAAGAAACAATTTCAGAATGAGTTTTCTGCTCAGAATATTCATGAAGTGAGGCATAAAAATATGGAGAGTGACTGGAGAGTGTTGTCAAAACACAGAATTAGGGAGAGAGGGGTGGGGACAGTTCATAAACATGTCCTGGGAGAGCTGGGGGTGCTCCCCTGGAGAGGAGAAGCTCCAGGGAGAGCTCAGAGCCCCTGGCAGGGCCCAAAGGGGCTCCAGGAGAGCTGGAGAGGGACTGGGGACAAGGGCTGCAGGGCCAGGAGCCAGGGAATGGCTGCCAGTGGCAGAGGGCAGGGCTGGATGGGATCTGGGGCAGGAATTGTTCCCTGGCAGGGTGGGCAGGGGCTGGGCTGGAATTGCCAGAGCAGCTGGGGCTGCCCCTGGATCCCTGGCAGTGCCCAAGGCCAGGCTGGGCACTGGGGCTGGAGCACCTGGGACAGTGGCAGCTGGCCCTGCATGGCTGGGGATGAGTTTAAATTCCCTTCCCACCCAAACCATTCCAGGATTGTTGCCCTTCCCACTCCTTTGGGGCCCGTTCTGCCTGCCCAGGGTTTGTCCCAGTGGCAGAGGACAGTCCCTGCCCTATGTCCCATGTCCCTGCCCCTGTCCCCATCCCTGTCCCTGTCCCTGCCCAGCTGCTCAGCCCTGGGATTTGGGGCTGGAAAATGGGAAATTATTCCGCAGCAGGAACTGGTGGATTCTTCCCCTCCTCAGAAGGATGGGAGAGCCTGAAATGTTCAGTTCTCAGGGCTTGTCCTGCTTTCCTCTGCTCACATCCACAATCTCCAGTGTGTTCCCAGGGAACAGTTAAATCTCCCTCAGCATTTTGGGCTGGTTTTGTGGTACCTGCAGGCTGAGCCCACCCAGGGGCAGTGATTCAGCTGCTGGCAGAGCTCACACCCAACACTCTCCAGCCTCATCCCATGAATCTCCCATTAACCTGAATAATTCCATTAATTCAATATTTATCTCTGTTGCTGTTAATGGAGTGTTTGATTTAACAGTACATGAATATTGCATCCAGCAGACAGGAGGGAAAGAGAGAGAGAGAGAGAGAAAAAAAAGGTGGAATTAGAATTTAAGCCCAGAACAGGGTAATTGCCAATCTAACACACTTGCAAAATTATTAAACACAAATCGTGCCAGGCCTCCCCCACCGTGGGGCCGACATCTCAATCCAGATGGAGCAGCTTGGGATTCCCTCAGAGAGGCACAGCCCCCCAGGGCTGCTGCAGCCCCCAGATGTTCCCACCTGCTCCACGTTTCCTGGGATTGTGCTCATGCCAACCAAGGAAACCCTTGGCTGTCCCAGCACGGGGACAATAAACACGGCCATAAATGCCAATAAAGCCAAAAGACTCCATTTTTCCTGGAGATGGATCCCAGGGAAGGGCTTGGTGAGGACGGGGTGATTGGTCCCCCCTGGATACTCTGTGCAATTATACAAACACACCAGGAGCTGCACTCTGGGCGCGTGCCAGGGAGAGATAAATAAACAAATGCATTTTGATCGGCTTTGTTTTGTCCACGGTAAATGCAGGCTGGGAGAGAAAAATCTATGGCTCTTCCTTTTATTGCTGTCATTCCCAATAGCTGGGAGATGGGAACGGGGAAATTTATCCAGGGAATGATGGGCTCTGCTCTGTCAGAGGTTTCAGAGGTAAATAAACAAGTTTTATTGGCTGCTCTTGCATCTCGATGTAGCATTTAATGGATATATTAAACACTGATCCAGCTGCCAGATATCCCAAGGAAATATTGTGCACATCCCAGCTCAGCCTCGCAATGTCACAACAAATCTGGATTTTCCTAATGGGAACAAGCTTTGCTCCAATAAACCACTCCAAGCTTTTGCAGCTGATTTCCTGCCAGTCATTTCTCCCCCTGTCACGCCAAGGTTTTGCAGTTCCACCCAGATGACCTTCATTCCCTCCTGGCTGAGGGAAAGCAGGGATTGGGATGGAAATTTGGGGTGGGGAAGGCCTTGGATGAAGAAATCCAAACAGAAAGGCTCTTGAATGGCCCATGGGAGCCTCTCAGGTAACGGGGATGCAGGACCAGCACTGTACCAAAAAAAAAAAAAAAAAATAAAATATTTAAGCAACTGAAGCCAGACCCCTGTGGATGCAGAGCTGATGCCTAAACACAGAAATAAAGAAGGAACAGGATTAAAGAGAGGCAGAGTCACCAGGTCTCTGTGGTGGCCAGGCATGACGAGGACGAGCCAGCGGTGTTTAATCCTGTCAGGAGCAGAGGAGCAGCCCTGGGTGCCTCAGGGCATTGTTCCTATTTATATCCTCCGGCCAGAACAGCTCTGCAGGTTGGCAGTGGGCTTGGAATGAACACTTTCAAAAGAAGAATAAATCTCATCTGTTCTTTCTTCTCCTCAGGCAGCATCAGGGGCAGCTGCCCTGGGTGGAAGGTTTCAGGTCATGAGTCCTGAGTGCTCCAGGTTTTGTTCCCTGTGCCTGAATCAGCTCCAGGGGCTGGTCCCGGGCCCTGTGTGATCTCTGGGGCTGAGCTCGGAGCTGGGCTCCTCTCCTTCCCACTCAGCTCCAGGGAATGCTCAGCCTCCTCTCCTTCCCACTCCGCTCCAGGGAATGTTCAGCCTCCTCTCCTTCCCACTCCGCTCCAGGGAATGCTCAGCCTCCTCTCCTTCCCCCTCAGCTCCAGGGAATGCTGCAGCTGCATCAGGAGCAGCCACCAGCCCCGAGCACCTCCTGCTCCAGTGGCTCCATGGAAACCATCCAGGGGTGCCTGGTCCAGCAGCCTGAGGCTCCTCTATAAGGAAAAAGATGGAGAAAGTAATCAGCGGATCAAAATCATTAAGAGTTAATTGAGTGTAAGCCCAAACCACTCAGCCCTGGGTAATTCAGCCTCTGCTCTGAGCACTGGCTCAGGTTGGGAAACCCCAGCAAGGAGCTTGGGAAGGGAAGGGCAGTGCTGGGAAATGCTCAAAGGTGCTGCTGGTTCGGCTCCTGCCAGGCTCAGCATGGGAAGGGCAGTCCCAGACCATCCACAGGTGATCCAGGCTGGACTTTTCCAACTCTGAGCACAGGAAATTCAGCCCCAGACCATCTCCAGATGCTCCAGGCTGGGCTTTTCCTGGTGTGCCCAGGCTCTCTCACAGACTCTGGAGTGACCTGGATAAAGATTTTGGTTGCTTCACCATGAAGACATTTTTTTGTGTGTGCTGAATTGTTGAGGCATTTAAACATCTCCAGGTCTCTGGCAATCCATGGTGGAAGGAAAAACAGCTTCTCCAGGGTGCTCAGATCTCCATGGCCAGCCCAGCCGGAGCTGGAGATGTTTTTCCCAAATCTAGGGCTCAAGAGGCCTCCACAGCCGAGGGATAGAACACAGACAGGGCTCAGCAGGTGCCTGTGTTCCCTAAAAGTGTCTGGAGTGATGGGAAATAATCAAAATTTCTGGGAGTTTCCCAACACAGCCACAGAACTGACTCTAAAGATCCAAAGCCCATCCTAAAGCCCAAATGTTTTCTCAATTTTCCAAATGCCTTCCAGGGAATCCTGAGGAGCAATGGCCCAACCCTGCTCGAGTTCTGCTGCAGCTGAACAGCCCCTTGTGTCTTCTTCACTGCTGTCTTCTTCCTCATGGAACCGGTGCCTGGAATTCCCATGGAATTGTGGGGTGGATGGACCTGGTCTCTCCTGGAAATGCAGCTCAAGGCAGGTGCACCCTCAGAGTCCCACTGGTCTGCTCTGGGAGGAATTCCCTGATAAGGAATTTTCCTAAGAAAAGCCCCCGTGAGAACCCCACATTCCTCACCCACACAGGAAAACTTTGGGAAAGAGGGAGAGAGGCAAAGCCCAGGGAAGGCAGAGGATGAAAAATGCATCAGACATGGAGGAGAGAGGAACAGACGAGAGAAACAAAATAAAAACAAGAGCAAAGGGAGGATCTGAAGAAAATTCTTTCTGATACAGCACTCAGTAATAAATAAAATATGTTTCACTACAATATGCTCCAGCAACTGGCTCTGGGCTGTTCCTTCTGTCTCATACAAAGTTCCCACTGCTGATTAAATTCATCAGAGCCAGGCCTCTGCTGCCTCGAGTTGCTTGCTCTCCTCAAACACTCGCACTCCAGAACTGCTGCAGGGATTTCATTTGGAGTTGTTCTCTGGCTTTAGCAGGGTTTCAGAGCAGATCTGATCACCATGCTAATGAAACGCTGTCCTGATGTACACTGTGCTCTGCACACAGCCCTGAGTTGTTTCCTCCTCCAGAAATACTCCAGGAGAGAAGTTTTCCAGGTTGAAATAAGGAATAAACATTCCCAGTACCAAAGCCAGCAAGTTTTTCCATCAGTGTTGGGTCGCTGAGTTTCCCTGATCACTGCCAGGCCCATTCTGGAGGTCAGAAATCCCTGGGGCAGGTTCCCTGCAGGTGAACCTGGGAGTGGCTCCAGCCTCGCTTCCTGTGGGAGTCAGGGGCTCACACTCAGCTCTGAGCAACAGAACTGGTGAATTCTTGGGCTCATTCCGGGAACTGGGGCTTCATTCCGGTTTTTCCTTCAGCAGCAGGGCTGGGGAAGGGGCTGCAGCAGCAGGAGAAGGGTCTGGAGAACTCCTGAGCTCAGCCTGAAGGACTCTTAGGTTGGATATTGGGGAAAATTCTTTCACTGAAAGGTTGATCAAGACCTGGCACAGCTGCCCTGGGCAGTGGGGAGCGCCCATCTCTGGCCCTTGGGGACACGCTCAGAGGTGGCCCTGGCAGTGCTGGGCATGGCTGCACTCACTGATCTCTGAGGGCTTTTCCATCCTGAACGACTCTGGGGTTTCATTGCCAGGACAGCAGTTGATCCTTTCCTTTTCCTGATGGCCTCAGAGCCCACCTGGGCCTTGGGACCCTCTCTGGTCACTTTAATCCCAGCACATTCCAGGGCTCCGGAAAGACCCCTGGGGTCCATCTGATCCCAGCAGTGTCCAGGCCCTGCAATGACCCCTGGGTCAGTCCCAGGTGGGTCCCAGCAGTGTCCAGCACTGCCCGGTCTGTGGCCACCGGGGCTCAGCTGCAGCTCAGGCTCTGCAGGCTCCGTGCAGCCCTGGCCGGGCTCTCTCCTCTCTCTCCCCACAAATCCCTCTGGGTGTGGGATAAAGGCTCTGAGTATGGGCTTGGGAATGGGAAGGGTCCACAGACACCAGTGCAGGGCTTGGAGACATTTGGTGCCTCAGGCAGGGCAGGGGCACAGCTGTGCCAGGGCAGGGACAGCTGCCAGAACAGCTGCAGAGAAAACCCTGAGAGTGACCTTAAATCAAACGGAAGACAGAGCTCTGGATAAAACCAGAATTTTTCCAAAGGGGAAAAATCCTAATGAGGAGGCTGAGTCAGGCCCAGGAATGAGTCACAGGGAGGGAATAAAGATGATTTAAATTCCCAGGGACTCCTGGCACCATTAGATCGGAGGTGCAGGGCCCAGGTCTGGTTTGAGCTGCCTGATTTTTGATGTTTTTCAATGTTCAGATTGGCGTGCCCAGAAGGAAATTCCAGGTGCAGAGGTGTGGGAATAGAGGGAAGCAAACCTCGGGTCTGTCACCCCTTGCCAGCCAGGATCAGGGCAAGGGGACCCCCTTGAATCTCTGTTTTTAATTCCTTATTGAATCTCTATTCTTAATTATTTATTTAATCTCTTTTTCTAATTCTCTACCAAATCTCTTTATTTTGATAAGAATTGCATTTTCATGCAGAGCAGCCCTTTTCCTAAAGCACCTTTAGTCCTGATAAAAAAAACCCCGAACCAACCAAAAAGCTTTTCTATTACTACTCCAAACATTTTTTTCTTTTTTAGTAGAAAAACTGCTTTGAAAGAGTAAAATCCATTTTCCCCCTCTGATAAACCCAAATCTTTCTGCCCTAAATTCTGTTTGCAGTTTTTAACAGAGGCTGAAGGCACAAATAGAGAAATTCAACTAAGCAAGAAAACCCACCTGGGGAACATCTCACCTGTGGGCTCAGGTTCTGTCTCTCAGGTAATGTGGAGTTTAATTTTCCTTTCACGTGCAGAGACAGTTCCAGTGGAGATGGTGGAGGAGTTCTGATGTAAAAAATGATGTCAGACTTGCAGAATCAGGTCTTTTCTTGTTAAATCCATTAAAATCAGGTCTCTTTTTGTTAAAAAAACCTTCAGACTCAGGGTTTTTGTAATATTCAATCACTTCTCCTCCTCCGGATCACTGGAATCACCCAGCCCCTGGTGAGCCCTCCCAGCCTGAACAAACAGCTCAAGCAAGACCCCCAGAGATAAAAAGCTGGAGGGAAAGAAAATTTCAAAATAATTTCATCCTCACAAAAAATACATGGAACAGAGAAAACTTCTGGTGCAGATCCCATGGGGGTGCCTTGGTTTGGAAAGCCAGGTGTCTGCTCAGGAAGGCAGAAACATTCCTTGAATTGGAAAATGTAAACCACCGCCCCCCCTCCTCCGAATCATAATCTTGAAATCGAGGGGCTCTCAGGCAAAGGTGTGGGAACAGGAATCACAGTTCTTTGCTAAGGGCATGAAAATAAAAATGCACTCGTACAAAAAGGAAGAAAACCAACAAAGCCCAACCCAGTGCAGGGTCAGGATGCAGCCTGGCCCTGCTGGGCAGGGCGCTGGCAGCAGCCCCATTCCATGGTGGCTGAGCCTCCTGCAGTGCCAGAGGTGGCTGTGCTGGAGCAGGGATCCTGCAGAAGGGCGCAGTTCTCCTCTGCAGGGCCGGGGCTGCAGCTGGCTGCGCTCTCTGCTCTGGGAATGCAGCGCAGAGAGGCTGCCTGTGCTGCTGCAGCCTCCGATTGTAGCCAGGTAGGAATGCTTGGCTCCTCCCCCTGGGCGGAGCCTCTCCCCGGGGCTGATGGGATTTTCTCAGTCCTGCAGTGAGACTCGATGGCCACGGGCACAGGAGATGCCCTGGAGGGAGGCTGGGCCGTGGGAGAGATAAAGAGCAGGGCCACAGCTGCTTTAACAGCTGGGCATAGAACACAGACTTTGCTCCCATCTTGCGCTGCAGCCCAGGACAGGGTGCCAGGATCTGGGGACATTGTGTCCCAGGTGGGACAGAGAACTCCAAACCTCCCCTAGCAGGTGTGGGGGGGCTCAGGGCAGAGCCTGGCTTTGTTCTCAGGTCGCCTCCTGGATGGTTTTTTAATGCAGGACAGACTCTCAGAGCTCTCCATCTCCCTTCACTCTCTCCCTGTGTTCATATTTTTATTGTTTCCCTGAATTTCCTTCTCATTTGCAGCCAAAAGTGGGAATCGGTTTGGTGCTCCCATGGAACTCCTCGAATTCCCACCCAAATTATTCCAGAGCTGGGATGCTGATGCAGAGGGGCTCTGCTGGCTGTGATTCCATCGTTTGGAATCTCACCGAGTTCAGGGATAAATCTCTGCCAGCTGGAGAGCTCAGCACACAACATTCCCAGGTGGCTTCCCGAGGACTTTCCATGTTTGGAAGCCACTCTCATTTGGACATTCTCATTTTCCTGGTGAAATAAAACAAACTTTTTATTTTCTTCTTCTTTTTTAAAAGTGTTTTTTTTTTTCCCAAATCACTCAGATTTGCCCCAAGTTCAGCACCTGCTGCTCTGTGGCTGCCGCTGCAGTGGGATTCTCGCGCTGGTTTTGTTATTCCCTTCATGGGAATAACACCTTGAAAAGCCAAGGGAAAAGCAGCAGAGCAGAAAAGAGCAGCTCAGCAAGGCAGGAAGGGTTGGATTTGGTGGTGAAAGCTCAGGTTCTGTTCTCTGGGCAAGGTAGAAGAATATCCCACCCAAAAACCAGTGTGTCCCACCCAAAAACCAGTGAATTCCACCCAAAACCAGTGAATTCCACCCAAAACCAGTGAATTCCACCCAAAACCAGTGTGTCCAACCCAAAACCAGTGTGTCCCACCTGAACCTGAGTGTTGGTACCCTCCTTCTCAGGTCTCAGAGAACATTTTCTTTCTGAGCCAGAAAAATCCAGATTGTTCACTGAGCACCAGCAGCTCACCCTGCTCTGGTTTTCTTCACCACCGTCCCTGCAAATTCGAGTCTCAGAATTCTTCCAAGATTATTTCAGCCCCATCTTCTTTTTCTCTCCAAGGAACTTGAAACTTCTTCATTCAGCCCTGGCTGAGATATTGATAAATGTTTGGATTCATTTCCTATTTCAGCTGGGCATATTTTTATTTTTTTTTTCAGTTAATTGTGTGGCAACTTAATTTATCCTTTGTCAATTTGTTTTCCCTCAATAAATGATCTGCCAACAATGCATTGGTTTTAATTAGCCTGCAGCAAGTGTCTCCATGACTGTAAATCAACTGCTTGTTTGAGCCATGAATTGAAAAGGATAAATCATTGGAATTCATATTGTGCTTTCCTGGGTTTTTTTGGTTGGTTTTTTCTTTTTCTTTTTTTTTTTTATTCTGAAGGGATTATGACAAAACTGGGTTTGCAGCCAGGAACTGACAGCACACTCAAATAATCAGCAAGAAAAAGAAATGCATAAAAAATTTAAGTAGTTTTTTGGGTTTGGGAGGTGGTTTTGGTAGATGAAAAGTATCAAACACATAAAGCAAAAAGAGAACTATGAAAATTCATGTTTGATAATTTGAAAAAAACCCACAAATCCATCTCTCTCTACTCCTTCTCTTGTTCTTTTAAATATATTACTTTTAATTAATTAATGATTTAGTTAATTATTTTTACATTTAAAACAGCCATTTTGGATATATTCACATGAGGAGGTGAGACACCCAAACATCTCCTACTGAAGAGTGTTCAGCTCACTGGAGACCAAGGAAATACTCAGGAATTAAGGACTGAGGGGTGGGCATCACCTGCTCGCTGTCTGAGACTGGTTTTGACCTAAACCTGTGCCTGGAGCCTTGGATTCTGCACCAAGGCTTTATTGACCCTATGGACATGATGGTATTTCCTTAAATATCCTCATTATGGCAAATCCTCTCTTGACCCCTCTCACCTGCTGGTTTAGCAGAACTCCCTCCATTTCTTGTGCTCAGTTTTAATTCAGGTTGCAGGAGCTCCAGATCCTACACAAAATCCCTGCAGGGTCCCTGTGTTTGATTCCCCCCGTGGTTCATACAGCGAGTTCGTCAGACGTGAGACGGACGAGCAGGAAACGTTTTCACCTCGATGTTCTGGAGGGGAGAACTCCAGTGTCCTGCTGGGACAGCCTTGGGAGGACCCGAGCACGGTGGGGCCTTGTTATTGTCAGCCTGGGCCAGGTGGCACCTGCTCACCCGCAGAGTTCTTGGCAGACAGGGCTGTTTAGGGGAGGCTGTGCTTGATGGGTTTTCCTAAGGAAATCCCAAGGAATTGTGGGGCTTGGATCACTCCTCTTGCTCTCATGGGCTGCAGCAGCTCTTTGTCACCTTTGTCACCTTTGTCACCCTCTGCTTTCTGTAGTGTCACCACGGCTGCTGCAGAATGGGAGCTGCTGTGGTCACCCATGGTTTGATTTGGGATTTGCTGTCACCAGCTGGGCAGAGATTCCTCATCCCAAAGGGCAGCAGGGTTAGCTGGGAAGCAAGGGATAGAAAATGGGAAGAAACAATGAAAATGTCTCTTCTTGGAGAAAAGATGAGCAAATTCATTGGGGAGGTTTCAGAATTTCTCTTTGTCATTTCTGTGTCATCCATTCCTTTACTCTCTTTCAGAGCTGCCTGGGACTGGCCCAAAGAGGCGAGAGGAGATGGAAAAGGGCAGGAATATTTTCATGGAATAAATCGACTTTCCCTGTCAGCCTCTCCCACTGCTCTGGGGAGACTCACAGGAATCAGTGGATGCTGGTGGTGTCACTAGTGACAAACTCAGCCAGGTCATTGGGAATTTGGGAAGATGTTTCTTCGGGGAATTAATGGAAATATTGATTCATTGAAGAATTAAAGGCAAGAGCAACTCAAGGTAAGCAAAGGGACAGATTCCTACCAGGAATACAGAAGTTTCTCCTTTCAGTCCAAGGTGAGGGGTAGTTTGGAAATCTCTCTCCTTTCTTCTGCAAGTACAATTTTTAAAAATAACTAAATTGGATTAAAGTTTAATTTTAAGAATGTCCTCTGTTTTCAAATTCTTGATTGAATTACCCTTTAAAAATTAAATTGTAATCCTTTAGAAGCTATCGATTCCAAAGGAGGGAAATGCCAATAGGACCATTCTGGCCTGAAACACTGCCCATCAAATCGACATAATGCTTTCCATTTGCCTAAATAACTCCTCGGAGCTGATTCCTGAGGCTTTCCCAGCACCCAGCGGCCACTCGGGCAGGCACAAGGATGTGAGGGGCCTCATCCTCAGTCCTGCACAGGGACAGAGGCACAGGCAGTTCCTGCACACCCCTGGCTGTGGAAACACCCTCGCACGGTGCAGGAATGTTGATTTACGGCACTGACCCGAGCCTTGGGGTCAGCACCGGCCCGGCAATCCTTTGGGATGCTCCCTGGGGATGGAGCATCCTTTATTCAGTGTTTCCCGAGGCTGCAGAGGGCACAGAAATTAAGGAAGTGCCTCGGCGCAGCCCCGGGGCTGTGGAGAATGTTCAGCCCAAGCTGCCCAGCACCACCGAGGAGCTCCTGGTGTTCCTTGGCTTCCCTCCCATCCGTGGAGCGCCCACGTCTGGGATCCGGCTGCCTCAGAATCAGCCTCTAAACTCCCCCCTGCCTCTCTCCCCGGTTAAATTACACCTCCAGCAGCACTGAAGGCAGCACAAAAGAAGAAATAAACCTTCCATTATGTTTTGCAGAAGTCTTGGCTCGGTTTTTGAGTTAAAACAGCACCACGACAAAAAAGCCGGAGTGAATAGAGCTCCCAAGATATAAACACGGGCTGGATAATTCCCATTCCCCCCGGGAACAAAAGGTTGCAGCTCCTGAATAGAGGCACTGTTGAGAAAGCACTTGAAAAGGGGGATGAATCAATTAATGCCTTTGATAGTTTGAATGTCCCGCTATCTAAAAAACAAGCACGGCTTTAATGGGGAGATAATTCAGTTTACTGAATCCAATTACACGTAATTGGCTTTTTTGCCTTTCTTCTCCCCCTCTTTAAATTGCTGCTGCAGCCAGGCTCTGCTGCACTCCGGGCTCTGCCAGATGTGGCTGCTCTCGGTGCTGCCAGGGCAGGGCAGGGACCAGTGGTTCCAGTAACCCTCGGAGGGGCAGCCACAAACATCACCCTGGGGCGCTCTGCAGAAGAAAAAAGTGTTCATGAAACCCAGCCAAAAGCCACTCAGCAGAACTCCCAAGAGGCAAATTCTCAGTTACACGTTTTGGTTTTTACTCTGGGTGAAAACCTCTGTGCTCTGCTGGAGCTCTGGCACACGGGCTCTGAACCAGCCCAGCGAGGGATGAGCTGGGACACACAAAGCCACTGGGGAAGGGGCGTCTTATGAGCTCGGGGGGACATTTTTGGTGACATTTCCATAGGACTTCTGCACAGCAGGGTTGTGTCTTCCTTCCCCTCGATTCCAAATCCAGAACTCCCGCTTGGCCTGAGGAAACATCAGCACCGGGACAGCTCCAGTTTGTGCGTGCTTTGGGAATGTTCCCTCCACGACGGATATGGAGTGGAGTGCAAGAATATTCCAGCCTTTCCCCCAAAATTTAGCAAATATTTTGGCTTTTCTGGGTGCCTCGAAGCTCCATCTTCCCATCAGAAACGAGCAGGCAAGGAATGTGTATCCCTGCTAACTGGGGAGCACTGGTGCCTCCTGGCCATGGAGAGCTGCAGCTCCTCCAGAATAACTTCCAAGATTCGCTGCTGCCTCTTTCATTCCAAGCCAGCCTTCCACAACTTGGTTTTGGTTTTTGTTTTTGGTGTTGTTGTTGTTTTTTAAATTGAAACAAGGAAGAAATACACAAACCCATTTTCTGAGTAAGTGCCACGCTAATGAAGAACACGCTCATCCTTGTCCCCACCGGCTGTGGAGCTCTCCCCTCCTCATTCCGGGAACTCCCGGGAGAGGGAATTGCGGGATGGGAAGGAGGGGAGCTCGGGATTGCGGGATGGGAAGGAGGGGAGCTCNCTGTCACAGGCAGTTGGTGACACGGTCACTCGGGCAGGGGATGGAGCTGCGGAAGGGCTGGAAGACGCTCAGGGAAGGGAGGTGCTCCGGATGCTGTTCCCCATCATCGCAGCGCCCAGTTCATCACTAAATCCTGAATTTATTCCCAGATAAAGCCAGCCCCGGCCCAGGGAAGCGCAGGCTGGAGGCTGAGGCAGGTGCTGCGCTGCAAATTAAGCTAATTAAACTCCTCCCCTCGGCTCTTCCCTGCTTTTCTCCTCCCTGCCCTGCACGTTCCCAGCGCTGTCGCCCCGGGCTCGCTGCCACTCCGAGTCTGCAGTGGGAAATCTGATGTAATTAGCCACTAATGGAGTTCAGGAATTTCGCCCAGGAACTGGTACACCCCTGCGCCAATCTGTGCTCGACTGAACTGACTTTGAGCCTGAATTCCTCAGCAATCCGAGCTCCAGGGACGTGAGGGGTGGGAATAACAGCCCTGGACATTCCCAGCCCTCCCAGGAGGCAGCAGACGCTGCTCCAAGCCCCCAGAACAGTCGCATCCTTTGCCAGGCCTTCTCCACCTTCCTGTGGGATGCAGAAGGAGGGGAGAAGGGCCTCTTCTTCCCGAATTCCTGATCCCTTGTCCTGGATCATCTCAGCGTTCTGCACCCCTTCCCCGGGGCAGGACCTCCCTGCCTGCTCCGAGCTGCAGGGTGGGGATGAGTGGGGTCTCCCTGCAGCGTCCAGGGACATTTCTCCAAGTGGGGAAGGGGGATCTCCCCTGGCAGTGCCAGGACAAAACAGTTCCCAGAGAGACTCCTGCCCCGGGGCAGGAACCAGCTCCTCCCCCCTGGGGAAGTTCTCACTTCAAAATTCCAATTAGCTTGGCTGGCACTGTCTGGGCACAACTGTCACCTCCTGTGGAGCCTGGTGGGACACGGCCCTGCCCAGAGATGTGACGGCCCTGCCCAGCCTGGTGAGACACCGAGACCTCCTGGCTCAGGCTGATTCCCCAGCACGAGGAAGGCAAGGAACCCTCTGGGAGCAGTAGGAACTCCCCTGGGGCTGGATCCTTTGCAGGAACAGAGCCCTTGTCCTGCTCTTTCCCATCTTTAGCCAGGTTTCCATGCCATGACCTGTTTTCTATCCCACTGTGTTCCCCTGTGAGTGTTTTTAGGAGGCCTTGGCAGGATCCTTGGAGGGCACAGCAGATGGATGATGCCTCTTCCCCCCAAGCCTGTTCATCTCTGAGCTGGGGCGAAGCTCCCTTTACAAATTCACTGAGATTATCCTGAGTACTTCTCAGTATCTCTCTGCCCTGGTCTTTATTCCATTTCCATTCAGCCTGGAGAGCTCAGCTCATCTCCAATAGACTGACATGTTCCTTCCTTCTCCAGTTTTTCTTCCAGCCACGCTCTTCACAGGTGCCTTTCATGCAGGAATGTTCTAAGATCCCACTGTTCTCTCCACCCTCCAGGTGGGGATTATTCAGTCCCTGGGTGTAAATGCAGAGAGAATCTGGCCCAAGGCAGCTTTGGTCCTGGCTGGGTCTTCATGAGCGGCTCTGTAATGTCAGCTCTAATCCTGGTACAGCACAGGAGATGGGAATGTGGCTGAAGCCTGAATCCACAGTCTGGATGTGGTTGTCCAGCAGCTCCTGGGGACAGCCCAGCACACACCTGAGCCCGGAGATGCTCAGCAATAGGGGCTGAACATCCCTGTGCTGCTGCAGGAACCCCCGGGGCTGAGAGCAGCTCCACCAGGAGCAGCACGGCTCCATCAGCCATCACTCATCCCAAATATTCCTCCTGCATCACCAGCATCCATCCCGCAGCCTGGCACCCGCTGCCAGGGAGATGAATCACCATCAGCCACCTCCGCCGAGGGAGAACAATTAAACGAGACTGAAATGGGCAGCACTTTAATTTATTGGCTTTTCACTTGTGCCTGGCAGCTTCCCTGAGGAGGATGGAGAGTGCTGGGAGCTCTGCACAGCCCGGGGTGGTGGCAGCACAGCCCGGGGTGGTGGCAGCAGAGCTCGGGGTGGTGGCAGCACAGCCCGGGGTGGTGGCAGCAGAGCTCGGGGTGGTGGCAGCAGAGCCCGGGGTGGTGGCAGCACGGCCTGGGGTGCTGGCAGCAGGGCCCTGGGTGGTGGCAGCAGAGCCCGGGGTGGTGGCAGCACAGCCCGGGGTGGTGGCAGCACAGCCCGGGGTGGTGGCAGCAGGGCCCTGCAGCTCCTGGGGCACTGCAGCCCCTGGGGATGGGAGTTCCAGGAGGGTTTGGCTGCGGGAGCTCTGAGGGCTCGGACCCTGCCTGTGGGTGAGCCCTGCACAGCTCCCTCCTCCCGTCCTTGCCCCTGGGACATCTGGGGCTGCTCGAGGTCCCCACATCTCTCCTCTCGCTCCTGGGACACCCGTGTCAGCTCGGGCTGGGCACACAGGTTCATTTGGGGTCCCTGGCATCAATCCAGCTCTCTGTGGGGGTGACCCTGGGCAGGACATTTGAGCTCAGCCCTGAGTCAGCCTCTGTGGGCAGAGGGACCGTGGGCACTGCCACGTCAGGGCTGCCAGCTGAAGTCAGAGGCGACCTCAAGTGAAAGGAGCCTTTCTTCCCACTCCTTGTGTCAGCAGGAACTCCCACTGGGAATGAAAAACCTCCCAGATCCTCAGGACTGTGACTCTCCCTCTGCTTCTGTGCCTGTTCCAAACCCTCCCCGTGCCTGGCACCTGCTCAGCTGCCTTGGGCACTTTGGGCTGAGCCCTCGGCTCTCCTGGGAAAGCCCAGCCTGGCGTGCCAGGAGCTGATCAGTGCTGAGCTGAGCCTTGGGTGCCCTCAGAGCTTTGGCTGCAGCGTTTGTGGCGCTGGAGCTCCCTTCATTCAGGGTCTGGGGAGTCCTGTGGTCCTCTGAGCCCCCGTGCCAAACTGGGGTCAGGCACAATGGGAAATCCAGAATAAAGCAGCCTTGGCTGTGAATTAATTAGGGGTAGAGATCCCCCAAAGCCAGTTTGGGTCTGGCTGTGCCCATGCCACAGTGCCCAAAACCAGCCTAGGGATTATTCCCAAGGTTTCCCAAAGTATTTTAGGATTTCTTTCCCCGACTAAACAACCTGTAAGCATTTGTGTCATACCCCAGGGTCACCAGGTGCCTCAGCTGGATCACGCTCGGGCTGCAGCTCGAAATAATGTTCCCAGCAAGAGGAACTGCATCAGTAAAGCCCAAAAATTCAGGTATCAAAAACCAGAATGAGTTGAGCTGAGTTCCCACCAGCACTTGTCCCAGGGAGAACGGAGCCCAGGTTCTTTATCTGGGGACAGATTTTGATTAAAAGCCCAGCACATGTTCTCCCTGCTTTCCCTCCCCTTGCTCTCGTGGCCGTGCAGCCCATTTGCAATTAAATTGAGTCTCGTTACCCTCCAAAGTGAGAGAAGCTGCTCTGGAAATTATGAGTAGGAGTCTCTCTACCTTTTGACAAATTATTTTCTAATGAAAAACATCTGCTCGGGCTATGAAGGTTCACCCGTCTTTATTTCTGCCTGATGCAAATGGATTTTGTTCTGCAAATTGCAAAGCAGGGCTTTGGTCCTGCAGCCAAAAGGGACGAGCAGGGATTGATGCAATGCAGCAAAGCTGGGGGTGCAACATCATCCCCCCTTTAATTACCCTGCTTGCCAACAGGTGTGGGAGCACAGCACCTGGCGGCTGCTGCTGATCCAGATGGCCTGGAATTGTCTCTCCATACTGCAGGGTGAGGCTCAGGTGAACTCTGTGTGGGCTGGAGGAACAGATCTCTGGTTTGTTCAGGAAGTTTGGAAAATGAGATAAAAATCCAAAGAGACACCCAGGGGAACAGGGAGATATGGAAGGCACAGAGTCATGGAATTCTTTAAGCTGGGAAAGAGCTCCAGGATCATCGAGTCCAAGTTGTGATGGATCCAGCTCAGGGCTGAGTGCCACATCCAGGAATTCCTTGGATTCAGTCAGGGATGGGGACTCCAAACCTCCCTGGGCAGTTTTAAGGCCTGGCCACCCTTTTCATGGAGAAATTCCTCCTGAATTCCAACCTGAGCCTCCCCTGCCTCAGCCTGAGGCCCTTTCCCCTTGTTCTGACCCTGTTCCCTGGGATCCATTCCCCTCTTCAGCCCAGATCCTAGGAAAAGAGGAATGTGCTCCTGCAGGGATCTGCCCAGCCCCTCCCCAGAGCTGGCTTTGCTCCTGGCAGAGCTGTGACATGCCCAAAGCCAAATCCCAAAGGCAGCTCCAAGGCCAAATCTCAAATCCAGATCTGTGTGGAGCAGTTTGGTGGTTCCCATTGATTTCCTGGAATGCTGGCGCCGTATTCTCTCCCCCTGAGGTCAGCTGGGATTTCAGCTAATGGACTCCTGGTTGGCACTAATGGGACCAACGCTGTGCACAACATTTTGGGATTTTTGCTGCTCCAAGAGCTTTGAAGGTGTCTGCTCTGGTCTCTGACTGGGGCTGTTACCAGGCTGCCAGGACATGCAGGAATATTTCTGCAGTTTCACCTTTCCCTTTGAAGTAATCCCAGCTGGAGCCAGGCTGACAGGCTTAGGGATGAGTTGTTCTGGAAGTCCTGAGGATTCCTGGAGCAGGGAGGTGGCACCGCTGTCCCCGTGCTGGGAGAGGGGGCTGCAGCAGAGCTTGAGCTCAGCACTGAAAGTGCCCAGGACAGCAGCAGGGATTTTGTGTTCTGCTAAACTGGGGCCATGCAGGGACACCAGGATCTGCACAAAGTCACCCAGGGAGCTCCAAGCAGAAATCAGCAGCTCTGGACGATGGCTGCTGCTCTTTATGTGTGACAGGTTTTCTCCCTGCGCTGCCTAGAGGACAAGAAACGTTTTCCTTTATGAAAAAGGAACAGAGATGCCTCAGTACGTGTTGTGGAATTGGGGCAAACAGGTTTGCAGTCTGTGCTGGGAGGGCAGGAATTTTTCCTTTGGATCAGCAGCAGCAGCAGCTGGCTGTGGGAAATTTGGGGGAAGCTCCTCATTGATGGGATTTTGTGCTGCTGGTGTTTGACCCCAGGCCTGGCACAGATAACCTGCTCAGGAAGGAGTCCTGTGCAGGATTCCAAGATTCCTCTTTCCTAGGATATGGAGGAATTTCTGGGTTGAGAAGGGAAACAAACTCCTTTCCTTTCCACCCAGCCACGCTGGGGCTACAGCTGGGCTCGGGGCTGTGACAGTGCCTGCATGGGCAGAGCAGGCACCCGGGAATTTCACAGGGCCTGTGGATGTGCCAAGGGAAATGTCAGCCTTGTTTGTGCATTCCTGCCCTCCCTCTGCAGCCAGGAGATCCTTGGGAGCAGCCAGGAGCACGAATTCCACACTCACAGCCAATTCCTGCCCTGCTGGAAGCAGTGCTTGGCAGCAGGGAACAAAGGGCAGCCTTGGCATGGAGCATCCCCAGGGCTGGATCAGGGAATGATTCCAGGGAAGTAAGCTGCAGATGGAGCAGGAAATTCACTCTGCCCAGTGCTCTGTGGGGCCACATCCATGTCCTTCCACAGTTTCCCCTCAAAGCAGGGAAATGCAGCCAGGCTTCCCTGCCCTCCTGCCACGGCCCACTGGACTTTGAACAGCTCCTGGCCTTGGGATATGAAGGGATTTCATCTTAATTCAGGGCAGTGAGGATGTGAAGGCTGAGCTGGAGGGGAATTTTTAGCTCCCTGTTCCTGTGACTGCCAGGGACTGGTTCAGAAGGTCCTTTCTGGTTATTTTTGTTGAAAGATGGGGGTAATTCACCTCAGGAAAAGGACCCTGCACACATTCTCATTTCACACCTGCCAGAGAGCTGGGGCAAGATGAACAGCTCCCACCAGCGCTAACAGAGTCACCACGAGGTGAGAAAGCTTTGGCTCTGTCTCCTGAGCAGCTGATGATGCTGTTAGAGGACAAATGTCTCTCCATCCTTTAATACAAATGGTTATGGATTTAAAGCCTCCCCTTGGCTCCAGGGACCACGGGCACTGCAGAGCTCTGGATCTCGGGAGCTGGGAAAGAGCAAATTCCACATCTGGGTTTGCCTGCAGCTCCTGCAGTGCTGGGCTGAGCCCCTGGCCCTTGGTGGTAGTGTAGCTCTGCTGAGCACCCAGAGTCCAGTGATTTATTCCTGGGGGGATCTGGCTCCTCTCTGCAGCCTGGATGGAGCTACCAGCCCCTTGTTGCCACAGGAAAACTTTCCCTGGAGCCTGGAGGGGCCTCCATCACCAGGGCAGGAGAATTCCCAGATGTGGCACCCTGGTAATAATCCCCCATGATTTAAAGCCATGGGAAAGAATGAAATGGGGAAAAAGGAGTGGTGTTGCTGTAGTAATAAAATTTTTACAAAGGAAATTAAAGATATTTGAGAATTGTGGTGCATACAGGCAGAAAATGGGAGACCCAAGGCCACATTTCCCAGAGCATTTTGTGCACAGAATTCCCACCTCAGGCCTGGCACTGGGCTCCTGTGTGGAGCAGGGAAGTTAAAAGATGAGTGGTGATGGAATCGTCCCCTAAAGCTCCTCTGACAGGATCAGCATTCCACGAGCTGGAAGAGCTCTCCAGCAAGACCAGCCTCAGGCAGGAGCTGCCCCTGGATTTTACACGGAATATTTCTGTGGCCTTGTCCTGCTGGGGAGATGAGGGCTGGGAGATGCTTTTGCATCCCTTCACTTGCCAGAGGATGACAGAATCCTGGGATCAGGAATGACAGAGTCCCCGGGATCAGGAATGGCAGAATCCCTGGGATCAGGAATGGCAGAATCCCCGGGATCAGGAATGGCAGAATCCCTGGGATCGGGAATGGCAGAATCCCTGGGATCAGGAATGGCAGAATCCCCGGGATCAGGAATGGCAGAATCCCTGGGATCGGGAATGGCAGAATCCCTGGGATCGGGAATGGCAGAATCCCTGGGATCGGGAATGGCAGAATCCCCGGGATCGGGAATGGCAGAATCCCCGGGGTCAGGGATGGCAGAATCCCCGGGGTCAGGAATGGCAAAAT